>JAVJIF010002118.1:0-140268 GCA_038442645.1 Agave tequilana
AACATGATATTTATTCTTGATAGACTAGTGTTTGGTTGTGATAGATGATTAGTTGGCTATGCTTATTCTTTCTATCTATTTCTTACAATCAAATCTCTTTTTTTCAAGGTTAGAGAAAGTCGTTCCGAAAAGCTTCCATCGCATTCCTCTCTGTGGATTCGACCCGCATAGCCCTTGCTACCGCAGATATATTGTGGAAGACAGAGACATGTATCCATCCAGATAACATCCTTCTAACCCTTAAACTATATCTCTGTTCTTCCTCAATCAAAAACCAAGAGGGTATATCTCTATGTCTCCAAACCAAGGTGGTCCTCCCACCAAACATCCCTTGAAAGTGATGCATCCAAAATTGTCACCTTTAAGCTCGGAACGCATCCACCTCAAGGCACCAATGCCTCTCACATCATGTGAGGGCCCACACCTACATCAAAAATAGAAGTGGATTTTGGTACCCATACTCTTTTGGGTCCATAGGGGTTAGCACCTTTCCTAATCCAAATAAATTTATTTGCAAAATTTACATTATTAATTCTATCAAAGCAAAATTTTGCAAGTGGCCCTTACGTCCACAATGTGTACAAGTGTACACATGAGCATACAAAGTGTTATGAGTGTGAACGTGAGGAGCATGTGTATGCCGTGGTTTGTGTGCATGCATATTTGGAACTTGTTTCTTGCGAAACATGGATTTCAAACGTGTGTAGTTCATGACACATTGGCTAAAAGTGGAGCCCAAACAATCAACACTCTTCTTTAACCAACATGTATCATTTTCAATAATAGTAGAAGAGGTGGAGCATGCTAATGAAACACTAGAAGGTGAAGCTACACTAGCATGGTAAAGATGAGAATCCATATCATTTTTCAAAGTATTATTTTCAATAGAAATCAAATCCAAATCCTTTGAAATAGAAATAATTTTGTTTTTCAAAGAATCATTTTCTTTTAAAACAAAAATAAGTTTTGAAGATAGAACTTCAAAACTTCATCACAATCATTTTTATTTTTCAATATTTCATTTTCTTTTAGGGCAAGGTCAAGTTGGGATTTCAATGAGTCATGTTCATTTGAAATCTCTTCTTTCTCTTGCAAAACAACATCAAGTTTAGAAGACAAATTTTTATTTTCTTCTTTTAACGCAAAACTTGTCTTTTTCAAAAGTTTATATTTTTTTAATAATTTTTCACAAACAATGGAAAGTTCTTCACTTAATGCATCGGCATCTATGATGTCATCTCCTGAAGAACTAGTACAATCATCTAGTTGAGATTCTGAATATACCTCAAGGGAGTCATTCCCTTGGACCATGTAGCAACGTTGTTCGGATTCTTCCTCATTGGATTCCTTCTCCATAATGTTAGGCGTTTGAAGCTTTGGAGAGGTCAACGTGTTCCACACTGCAAAGGCGGAATCACAATGAGATACCATACACAAATATTCTTTACTTAAAGTGCTCCTAAGTGCCTCAATGGCTTGTGCATTGGCCTCTATATGTTTGCTATTACCAAGATAGGATTTCTTGGTAGCGGGAAGGAAACATGCAATCCTAGGGTTTTTAGGTACATGGACATCCTAGCCTTCCAAACAACAATGTTGGAAGTATCAAACATGGGAGGAGTCATATAGTCCATGAGAGTGTGTAAACAATATAAGTGTACAAATGCAAATACTAGATTAGCAACCAAGATCTCACTCCTAGGTGGTTAAACCTAATATCAGGAGCGTAAGCTCTGATACCAATTGAAAGTACACCTAGAGGGAGGGTGAATAGGTGTAAGGCTAATCTAATGACAAATAATGCGGAATTAAAAACAAATTTGCAACACACTTAGTGTAACCAAAGAGTGTAGCCGAATTCCCAGTGAAGGTCTCTGGACTATCTCCTCTAAATTCCTCTAAATAAGGTTGAGGTACTATATGAAGCTCTCTTGGTTGAACACAAGTACGGCACACATACAAACCCAAGCATATAAATGATATGAATATGATGCAATGCACAATATAAGAGAGAGAGAGAGTTAGAGATAGTGGATCAAACGCAAACACAAAGATATGTTTCGAGGTTCAAGCATACAGCTCTACATCCCCGCCTTCACACAGAAGGATTTCCACTAACTAGTCCATACAGGACTTCCACACAAGGAACCTCCACTGAGGATTTGGGTAATACAAACCGGGAGTACATAACTCCTCTCTCAACAAATACAACCTCTCACAAGAGGCAAGGCACAACACAAATTACCTCTACACTTAGAGAGATAGGCACTTAGCCAAACAACTATCAACCTCACATTTGAGGGATAAGGCACAAAGCCACACACCACAATCACCTTCACTAGGACAAATACCAAAACAACTGATTGCACATATTTATTGCATTATTCTTTATTACATTTCACATTTATCATTAAAAATCTGCTAAATTTCTTGTCTTAAATGTCTATTTTGCAGAAGATAATCATGAGGAGAAAGAGGATAAAATCAAATAAATATCAGTTAAATTCAGATTTAACTAGATCTATTTGGTAAGAGGAGGATGATCTCAAATCCTGTTGGTTAAATTCAGTTTTTGGTGAATCAGGTGGTTAAAACTAAAGATCACTGAGGATAACGTCAAATACAGAGTCCAAATCCAAAGGGATAAATGGATAGAGAGAAGATCAACGGATGAGATGAAGCAATCTGACTCAGATTCTAACTGGATACATTTTAGTAATTGAATTATAACTTTCGTTACAAGAATCAAATCTGATAATTCAAGATGATCCAGAAAGAGGACTTAAAGGGTTACAACTCTTAAGTTGATCATTATTTCTAATTCTGTCATTTGATAAGTTATATTTAGCAATCAATACGCCAATAAGCTGTAGATCAGAACTGAATATCCACATTAAATCAAATTTGGAGATAAGGGAAAGATTCAAATTCAGAAATAGCCAGCTTCCCTTATCTTCATACTCCTCTACCCTCTACATTTCTTCTATAAATACCTGCAATCTCAAAGGAAAAAGGAGGACCAAGCAGAGAGTAGAACTTAAACTAATTTGTAGTTTGTAACTTAGGTTTTTAGTTTTCTTTCATGTAATTTTTGTTTTATTTATGTACTGAGAGGAGAGGAGACTTTCATAGAGGAATGAGAGCAAGCTTGTACTGAAGGTGACACCAGTGTAAGTGATCTTTTCTTCTATTGTTATTTGAATCGAATCGAGATTTTCTTTTCTTTTCTATTCTTGTTTTTTGTTCGCTTCCCTCTTCTGTGTTTGTGGACCCAAATGAAACGATAGCCTCGAAGTTGCCTTGTCCTTGCAATTGCCGTTGATGGCTTATGGTGATGGATATCCATTTCTATGGTAGTATAGCTCGCCCCTTCATTTTATAGTATAAATCGGAATAGGGAAGATCTCATCTGCCATGCTTCACTCGCCTTCAAGTAAAGGTAGATCGTCGATACGGGTAAAAGGTAAGCAGGCGCCGAAGAGGTAAGTATGTTTTTTAGGTTTTAGTTTTTCTTTCTTTTCTTAAAACTTTTAGTGTAGATCACCAACACCATAATTACCCAAATCTCTTTCACTCTTTCAATTTCTTTATACATATCACTTCTATTTTCTCCATCTTCTCTATCTATCACTTTCTCCCTAACTCACTTTAACCTAATTTTTTTCCTTTTTCTTTTAAAGAACTAAAGAAGAACTTTAACCATACGTTGTAGCCTAAAAGAGAACTTACTAAAAAGCTTCCATCGCTAGTCCCTCCTTGTAGATCACGACCCGCATAGCCATTTGCTATTGCGATAGAATTGAGTAACTTGCATTCTTTATTCTAAATCTGAAATTTTGTATTTTGTGTGCAGGTTCTAACTCAATCAAAATTTTGGCACCATTACTGGGGAGGGATGGTAAGTAACTCTCTTTAAAGTTTACATTTTGGTTAACCTTCATCTTTATTATTGGTGTGCAGATTTAACAGCAAGGAATTTTTGCTACAGTGGACATATAAGTGGCTTTGGACTCTGCTCAAGAAAGCAGAGCCCAGAAGCCCTCAGATTTGCTACATTCTTGTGGCAATCTAAGTGAACTACTAACCTGTATTTTCTACAGGTTGCTGAATTGCATAGTTTAAATATCTGTAGCATTTATCTCCTTGTTTGACTCACTGTATATATATTTCTAACACAACAGTAAAAAGTTGATTGTAAATGTTAAAAATGATTTAGACTTTGCATTTAGGCACGTGTCTATTTCATTACATTTTCTATTTACTGTTGAAGAGTGCTGGAGCCAAGGTATGTGTGCATAGCATTTAGTATAAGGTTCATTCTTGTATGAAATATTGCTTGAGTGTTATTTTTTTTATATACTTGTACATTGCACTAAATTGATTTAAGGGCTTGTCCTATAAACAAGATAAGGTGGGGAAGTCATTACCCTCCCTTAGCCCACAAACAATCTCCCCACTCACTAACCCAAGCCTAACTAAAACTGAGTAGACGTTGGCTCTAGGGATATCTCGGACTCAATTAGGAGATTATCCTAAGGGGGAAGGTGTTAGAATTTGACTCCTGCCAAATCAGTGTCTAAGGAAAGGGATTGAGGGGCGAACCCCGAAGCTGGTGGTTTGGCTTAATTAGGCCCGTCGCTTTTTGCGTGGATACCTCCCACCAATCTTGCCCTGACCTGCTGATTAGCTTGTGGTCAAAATCTGCATTAAACCTCCTGTGGACAGTCTAACCAGTTAGGAGTCGTCTAGATCAAAGGTCTACCCTAACTTAGTTTAGATTTTTTTTTTGCTTATTTGTTTGTTTTTCTTTGTTTGTGTTTGACATTACCTGTGTGATATTACTTATAACAATAATTTTTCCAATTTTAATAGTAATTCATATTATACCCTGACCTCTTTTTTGGATATTACCAACCTGGCATATCATAACTTTAACCAACCTAGTGTGCTGGATTGGTCTTATCCGAATCAATATAACCCATGCCACCAATCTTATGACTATAATTTCCAGTTTAATTTCAACTCTTCACGAGTCAATGGGGATTCACCTCCCCCGAGTCCAATTTTCAACCACTTGTTCTCCTTATCCATTTTGTCCACAATATTTTCAAGATTTATACTCAGTTCCACCAGTCCAAAATAGAAAACCATTAATTCTGGAAATGAGTATGCGTGAGTCCAAACAACAATCACAAACTCTGACGGACTCACAATTTCATCATCAATTCCAAAACAACACTTCATCTTTTCAAGTCCAATGCAACAAAATGATGAACCAATCAACTATGAGAAGATGCTTGAAGCCATGACTCAGACTCAAATCGCTCGTAATCGTGACATAGATATGATGGTCCAAACTTTCCGTTCTCACCGTTTGACCATTTTTGATGTCACTAACCATTCTGTTAGAGCCGAAGAATCATGTTATTTTGGAAAACAAGATTCTATTTCAGTACAACCATTTGAACTTGCCCAAACTCTAAATTTTGAAAATGACATTGACAGTTTGGCAAGTTATCCCTTTCCTAAAATTGAACTTGAGAATGAATATGATCCTGAACCTCAACTTGGTGATTCAATTCTACTTCTTGATTCAATAATGACTCCAATGTCTTCACCTAATTTCAATCTTTTCCCGAGTCAACATTGGATCCTGTGCCAATTCATCATGAAATTGAATCACCAATCTTTTATGATCATATTGAACTTGACCAATTTCATACTTTTGAAAGTCCCATTGACAAATTGGCAAGTTCTCATTTTTATGAAATCGAACTCAATGAGAAATGTGACCAAGATTCTTAATTTTGTGATTCAGTTTAAATTCCCGAATCAATATTTACTCATGTTTTGTTACCCGACTTGAGTAATATTTTAGAGTCAGTTTTGATTCCCACACCTGTCATTCTTGAACTTGAATCACCAATATTAAGTCACATTCCATCGTGGGAAAATGAATGTGGACTTGAGTTTCAACTTCTTGATTTGGACCCACTTTCTGAACCAATCTCGACTCCTGAACCTTTACTTGACCTAAGTCACTTTCCTGAGTTGGTATTAGTTCCCGTACTTCCTAAGTCCAAGTCAATCATTCTATCTTTTCACACTCCATTTTGGGACAAGACGGTTGACAAAATCGACTCTGAAATTAATTATGGAATTTGGAAATTAGATGAGGTTAAATTTTTAATAAAAACCGTTCATATATTTATCATTTTAGTAGGTTATATAAGAGAGATTTCTCGTGGGTTCCTCCAAACTCTACGAAAAGTCGATTGGGCCACATTTCGTGGACTAATCAGACCACCACCGGAACCATCACCTTAAGGTAATATTTTCCTTCCCTTTCTTCTTTTTCATGCATCTTTGCATTAATTCATACATTGAGGACAATGCATGAGATAGGTGTGGGGGAGGGTCTAACATAACTGAGGTTTTTCTTTTTATTTAAAAAAAGAAAAAAATTAACATTTTCTTTACTTTTAAAAACTTTTTGAAAATAGAAATAATATTTTGACATATTTTTTGTAAGAAATTAAGTCAATTTTAAGGAATAGGAGAATCATAATTAGGATTTCTTATACTTGGTCAAAATAAGATTATTTGTTTGACTTCTAAGGATAGGAAGAAAATTTGTGAAAGTAATTTAGTCTTGATCTTTACCTTGAAGAAATATGCACACCTTATACACTTACACACTTAGGGTTCAAAACAATGATTCTTATGCCGTATAAAAAAAAAGAAAAAAAAAGAAAAAATATATCTATAAAAGATGAACAAATCTAATTATTGATTAGCTAGGTGCTTTGGCCTAAGTAAGCCTTGGTATTTATGCGAAAGATGATTAGATACGTTTGAGGAAAATATATATATATATAAATTCTCTGATTAAGCTGGGTATTTGTGCCTAATAAAGCATATGTATTCACACCTAAAAGCGGTTCATATAATAAAATCCTTAGTTTTGTGGTCTTTTTTGCTCGAGTCCTTAAGTCCTTGGGGTGTTTTCTCAACCGGTGCCCTAAGACCGTTTGGTTTGGGAGTCATCGATTAAAGGCTCGTTACATGGGCAGATTAGAAAGCGTAATAGAATTAAGGAATAATACCACCAAAAATAAAATAATATAATATATATATAATAAAAAAATAAATAAATAAGGCATAAGAGTTAGAGTTAAAGAGCCCTTAGTCAAAATTTTCACGGTCACAAGGTGCATATGACTTAGGGTAAAGTAATAGACTAGATGAGAAGTACAATTTGACTCCTTACTTTGATTACTTACAAATTTTTGAAAAGAGACTAAGTTTATGAATGAAAATTTTAGTTTTCCTATACTTATAGATTACTTAAATCTTACAATAATATTTCAAATATTTTTTCTTTCAAAATGTATTTTCAAAATATTAACATTTTTCTCTTTCTTTATGGATTTGTGGGTGCAATCCACTGAAAACCCTCATGAGACGAAGCTCGTCCTCTAGGGGGTAACCTAGAGGTTTAACGGCTTGTTGCACAAGCTCAGTGCAATCACGTGACCTGTGAAAGTGGTCTAATAATCTTTAGTTTAATTTTATTGTTTTGCTCGAGGACGAGCAAAAGATAGGTATGGGGGTGTGATTGCACACATTTATTGTATTATTCTTTATTACATTCTACATTTATTATGTAATAAATTTGCTAAATTCCTTGTCTTAAATGTCTATTTTGTAGAAGATAATCATGAGGAGAAAGAGGATAAAATCAAATAATATCAGTTAAATTCAAATTTAACTAGATCTATTTGGTAAGAGGAGGATGATCTCTAATCCTGTTGGTTAAATTCAGTTTTTGGTAAATCAGGTGGTTAAGACTAAAGATCAACCGAGGATAACGTCAAATACAGAGTCCAAATCCAAAGGGATAAATGGATAGAGAGAAGATTAACGGATGAGATGAAGCAATTCTGACTCAGATTCTGGCTGGATACATTTTAGTAATTGAATTATAACTTTCGTTACAAGAATGCAAATCTAATGAATCAAGATGATCCAGAAAGAGGACTTAAAGGGCTACAACTCTTAAGTTGATCATTATTTCTAGTTCTGTCATTTGATAAGTTATATTTAGCAATCAATATGCCAATAAGCTGCAGATCAGAACTGAATATCCACATCAAATCAAGTTTGGAGATAAGAGAAAGATTCAAATTCAGAAATAACCAGCTTTCCTTATCTTCATACTCCTCTACCCTCTGCATTTCTCCAATAAATACCTACAATCTAAAAGGAAAAAAGGAGGACCAAGCAGAGAGTAGAACTTAGGCTAATTTGTAGTTTGTAACTTAGGTTTTAGTTTTCTTTCATGTAATTTTTGTTTTATTTATGTACTGAGAGTTTGATCGAGGTAAAACTAGCACCCAAAAATGCGTATTATATGAAATCAATGAAAAGCTCGAATGTGCTTAATGTACCCTCGATACTTCCGTTATAGCATTGGCTCAACGGGTCGTATCCACAGGGAAGGGAGGCGATAGAAGCATTAACAATCTCTATTCACGTCAGTTGTTAACACTTCTTCTTTGTTGAAAGAATGAAAAAGAATGAAAAGAAAAGAAAAGGAAAACAAGCATGTGGTAGGTGAAGAAAGCGATGAAAACGTCGATAAGAAAAACAAAAGAGACGTAGTTTAGAAAGCGATTAGAAAAGAAGATGGAACAAAGGTGAACAAAGAAGACGGTGAAAACAACGATGGAAATGATCAAAAGAAACTTGAAAATGATTTCTAAAACAAACTAAAAGAAAACTCATGGCTACTAACTACTAAATACTCCACTAACCATGCTAGCCTCTTCAAGATAGTTGCCTCACATTTTGATCCTCGGCCATCACAATCCTTGGCTCCAAGAGACGATACAAAGTATGGCTCATGGATGGTTCTTTACATTCAAAACATTGCAACAAGAACAAGCTAATACAAGTATCACTCATTACACTACTAGCATGAAATAAAAGAGCATGAAATAAAGAGAGTTAGCTTGGTTAGCAAGTTAGCAAGTTAGCAAGTTAGATGTTAGAACCCATCATCTTTGGCCATCAATGGCTCTTGCAAGAACAAGGCCTTGTAGAGGCAACCCGATTCATGTGGATTATCAAGTAAGTGGTTAGATGGTTAGTGGTTAGTAGTTAGATTGCCATAAGAAGAAAAATTAGCAAGAAATCATGTAGAAGGTGAAGGAGATTACATTGGAAGAGAAAGGAGGCATCTTTACATAGAGTGTCACTCTCTATTACATCAATCCCTTGCTTTCTCTCTCTAGAAATCACTCAGCCCTACTACAATGATCTAAGAAAAAGAAATGAAAATACAAGAAATGAAGAACACTCACCTACACTACACTAAAATCTAGACCTACTCCTAAAAACGAAGACTGCCCTCGGTTTGGCCCTCTACAGGTCTATTTATAGGCGAAAGAACTCTCCAGAAGACGAGACGGGGCCACGCGTCAAAATCGACGCGTGGCTCCACTGGAATGCCGCGGATCCGCAAGGATTGCCGCGGATCCGCGGCACTTCCAGAGAGTTGGGTCTCTGGATTTCGTCAGGCGCTCCCTCTGGCTTCGAGAATGTTCAGGGTATATTCAGTTTCTAGTAATTGTACCCGAATATTCGTCTGACAAGCGCAGGAGTCTAGGTTCAATGCATGTTCTAGAAAATCCTTTGCTTGGCCTCCAAGTAATTGCGGGATTAATTACCATAAATTGGGATGAATTAGGCTCTTATTCCATCTTTGCCCTTGGACTTTGGATCTACCTGCAATTAAGAGCAAAACACGATTTAGACGACTATTTATTCATAAAACTGTGAGAGAATGCGACATAATAATGCAGAATTGTAGACTAATCACACCCCCACACTTATTCTTTTGCTCGTCCCGAGCAAAATAAGAAAAGAAAAAACTATACTACAAGGGTTATTACACCACTTTCGCAGGTGACGCGATTGCACTGAGCATGTGCAACAAGCCGTTAAACCTCTAGGTTACCCTAGAGGAGGAGTGTTGTCTCCTGAGGGTTTTCAGCAGATTGCACCCACAAAATCCATAAAGAAAGAAGACAAATGTTAGTATTTTGAAAACGCATTTTGAAAGAGAGACAAGTTTTCGAACTATTTTTGCAAAAATATAAGTGATCTAAGGTCATAAGTCCACCAAAAATCATTCTTCCTTAAACTTAGTCTCTATGCAAGATCTTGTCTTCAATTAAGGTAAGAATTCAAAATTGGATTGAATATTTTATCTTTCATAAAACCTAGATAATATGCACTTTGTGATAGTGAAGATTTCTGGGATTTCAACTCCAACCATAAAGCCATTTATTTATTCTTTCTTTTTCTCTTTTTTTTTCTTCCCTTAGTTTAGGCTTTCTAGTTTACCCATGTAGCGAGCCTATAACCGATGACTCCCAAACCAGACGGTCCTAGGGCACCAGATGAGAAAACATCCCTCGGGTTTAAGGACTCAAGTAAACAAGGCCACAAAACTAAAGGGGATTATTTGCTTCTTTTGACCACCGTTAGGCGTGAATAATCATGCTTCTTGAGGCACAATTATCCAACTTAATAAGTGATGTTTTATTTTTATATTTTTTTCTTTTTATTATTATTTTTTATGGCATTTTAGGTCTTTGTTTCCATCCCAAAAATGTGTAAGTGTCATGTGCATACTATCTTAGGCAAAAAATTCAAGATAAAAATATCTCCCCAATTTATCTTACTTAGCCTATATTTTAAACAATATCCATTATTTCAACTAGGTTTAAGATGTCATAATTAAGGCTTCCTTAATTCCTAAGATCATCTCAATTTTCTTAAAAATAGATCAAAACTTTGTCTCTTATTTCAAAAAGTTTTTAAAGAAAGAGAAAATTCCTATACAAAAGGGAAGATTTCTAAAAGAAGTGTAAAAGAAAGAAAATCTAAAAAAACTCTAAGTTAGTAAACCCTCCCCACACTTATCTCATGCATTGTCCTCAATGCATCGTGATATATGTATGCATGAAACAAATAGAGAGGGAAGGAAAAATCACCTCAAGGTGGTGGTTCCGGTGGCGGCCTGATTGGTCCACGAAAGGCGGCCCAATTATTCTTGCGTGGAGTTCGGAGGAACCCACCAGAAACCTCCATGATACAACCCACTAGAAAGATGTATGCATGTGTGATTTTTATTAAAATGTTACCCCATCTAATTTCCAAATTTGCAAAATAATTCGGAGTCAAATTTTTCAAAGCCTTTGTCCCAGAATGGAATGATTGATTTGGACTCAGGAAATATGGGAACTAATACCGACTCAGAGAAATGACTCAAGTCAAGTAAAGGTTCGGGAGTCGAGATCGGTTCAGGAAGCGGGTCCAAATCAAGAAAATGAAACTCAAGTCCACATTCATTTCCCCATGATGGAATGTGACTATCAAAGATTGGTGATTCAAGTTCAGGAATGACAGGTATGGGAATCAAAACTGACTCTAAAATGTTGCTCAAATTGGGTAACATAACAGGAGTCAATAATGATTCAGGAATTTGAACTGGATCACAAATTTGAGGATCAAAGTCACATTCCTCATTGAGTTCAATTCCACAAAAATGAGAACTTACCAATTTATCAATGGGAATTTCAAAAGCATGGAATGGTCAAGTTCAATATGATCATCATGAATGATTGGTGATTCAATTTCACAATGGATGGGTACAGGATTCAATACTGACTCAGGAAAAGGATTGAAATCAGGTGAAGACACCGGAGTCATAATTGAATTAGGAAGTAGAATTGAATCATCAAGTGGAAGTTCAGGATCATATTCATGCTCAAGTTCAATTTCAGGAAAAGGATAACTTGCCAAAATATCAATAGGATCTGAAGTTTGGACAAGTTCAGGTGGGTGTGCTGAAATTGAATCTTGATTTCCAAAACAACATGACTCTTTGGCTCTGACAGAATGGTTAGTGACATTAGAAATAGGATGAGAATGAAGAGTTTGGATCATCAAATCTATGTCACGGTTACGAGCATTTTGAGCCTGAGTCATAATTTCAAGCATCTTTTTATAATTTATTGGTTCATCATTTTGTTGAAAAGATGAAGTGTTATTTTGGAATTGGTGGAAAAATTGTGAGTCCATCAGATTTTGTGATTGTTGTTTGGACTCACGCATACTCATTTCCAAAATTGATGGTCTTTTATTTTGAACTGGTGGAACTGAGTATGTATCTTGAAAATGTGGTGGAATTGGAGAGGTCAATATTTTGTGAAGTTGTTGCTCGGCCTCTTGTAAATTGGCTTCTACTCTCTTTTCAAACTCAGATTTTTCTTCAATTGGAGGTCCAGAAAAAGGAGTATATAAAGCGGAATCGGGGAATGAATATTGTGGATAAGGTGAATATGATGGACAAGGTGGACATGGGGACAAGGAGGTCGAAAATTTGGCTCGGGGGATGATTGGTAGTCAAAAGTGCATTTTTATCATCATATTTACCATCACATTTTCATATTTATTCATTTAATTCTGCACATTTATTAATAATTTGTAATTTATTGTGTGCAGGCCTCGAATTATTATTTTAACAATAAATAAGGCCTAATGAAGCCCAAAAGCCCATATTTGAAGCCCAAGAGTCAAAGTGCAAATAGCAGATTGTCAAAGTGCAATTATGAAAGGGCTAAAGTTGCAATTATTAAAGTTTAGGGTTGGCTTTTATGTCTTTCCTGCAAGCATTTAGGGTTGAATAGAAGTCTATCCTTCCCTCTTCTTTGTATTTGCAACTTTGGCCCTTATGTATTTGCACTTTTGACATTTGGTATTTGCACTTTTACACCTGGGCTTGGACTTGGGCTTGGATATGGGCTTTTGGCTTCATTAAGCTTTATTTCTTATAAAAATAAGAACTCGAGGCCTGCACACAATAAATCACAAAATATTAATAAATGTGCAGAATTAAATGAATAAATATGAAAATGTGATGGTAAATGTTATGATAAAAATGCATTTTTCACTACCAATCACACCCCCACACTTATCTTTTTGCTCGTCCTCGAGTAAAAACAAAGAAAAAGAAAAAGAAAAGAAAAACTAATCTATCCTAACTCACTTTCGTAGGAATCACGATTGCACTTAGCACGTGCAACAAGCCGTTAAACCTCTAGGTTACCCTAGAGGACGAGTGTTGTCTCGTGAGGGTTTTCAGCGGATTGCACCCACAAAATCCATAAAAAGAAAAATATTTGAATTATATTTGAAGAGACTAAGTAGTCTATAAGTTTTAGGATTATCATTTTTATTCATTCTTTAAACTTAGTCTTAATAAAGTTAATTGTTTTCCATTTTAGGTAAGAATTAAAATTGAATTTCTAATATAGTCTTTTTCGTTACCAAAAATCATATGCATCATTATGTTTTTACTAGGAATTCCTTAACTTGGACTCTCATGCCTCTTTAATATATATATTTTTTCTTTTTTTTTTTAATATGTATAATGCATCTAATTTTCTTTCGTGTAAGCATCAAGGCTTCTTGAGGCCCTCATACCTAACTAATTGATTATTAGATGTGTTAATACATATATTATATTTCTTAGTCTTCTTAGGCTTTCTAATCCACCCATGTAACGAACTTAAAGTCGATGACTCCCAAACCGGTTGGCTTTAGGGCACCAGGTGAGAAAACACCCCGCGGACTCAAATTCGAGTGAACTAGGCCCCAAAACTAAGGACTTTATTTTATTTACTCACCTTTAGGCATGAATACTTATGCTTCTTGAGGCACATATATCAGCTTAATTGGTGATTTTTTTCTTCTTCTTTTTTTTTTTTATGAGGCACAAGGTCTTTGTCTTAGAATCCTAGATATGTATTTGGTATGCACATTCATTAAGGTAAAAATCAAGACTAATTATTTATTCAATTTCTCTCCTATACCTAAAAATTTAAACAATTTATTTATTTTGACCAAGTTTTTAGAAATCCTAATCATGATTTTCCTAATCCTTAAAACTAACTTAGATTTCTTTCAAAAAAATAAGTCAAAATACTGTCCTTTTTATAACATTTTTTTTTTAATAATTTTTTTATTAGCAAATTTCAAATTTTGTTAGTGTCTACTTATGTTAGTATGTTAGTAAAACCCACCCCCACACTTATCTCATGCATTGTCCTCAATGTATGAATGAATGCATATATGCATGAAACAGAACAAGGGAAGGCGGAAATTACCTTAGGGTGGTGGTTCCGGAGGTGGTCTAATTGGTCCACGAAATGCGGCCCAAAAAATCACCAATTAAGCTGATATATGTGCCTCAAGAAGCATAAGTATTCATGCCTAAAGGTGAGTAAATAAAATAAAGTCCTTAGTTTTGGGGCCTAGTTCACTCGAATTTGAGTCCGCGGGGTGTTTTCTCACCTGGTGCCCTAAAGCCAACCGGTTTGGGAGTCATCGACTTTAAGTTCGTTACATGGGTGGATTAGAAAGCCTAAGAAGACTAAGAAATATAATATATGTATTAACACATCTAATAATCAATTAGTTAGGTATGAGGGCCTCAAGAAGCCTTGATGCTTACACGAAAGAAAATTAGATGCATTATACATATTAAAAAAAAGAAAAAATATATATATATAAAGAGGCATGAGAGTCCAAGTTAAGGAATTCCTAGTAAAAACATAATGATGCATATGATTTTTGGTAACGAAAAAGACTATATTAGAAATTCAATTTTAATTCTTACCTAAAATGGAAAACAATTAACTTTATTAAGACTAAGTTTAAAGAATGAATAAAAATGATAATCCTAAAACTTATAGACTACTTAGTCTCTTCAAATATAATTCAAATATTTTTCTTTTTATGGATTTTGTGGGTGCAATCCGCTGAAAACCCTCACGAGACAACACTCGTCCTCTAGGGTAACCTAGAGGTTTAACGGCTTGTTGCACGTGCTAAGTGCAATCGTGATTCCTACGAAAGTGAGTTAGGATAGATTAGTTTTCTTTTCTTTTTCTTTTTCTTTGTTTTTACTCGAGGACGAGCAAAAAGATAAGTGTGGGGGTGTGATTGGTAGTGAAAAATGCATTTTTATCATAACATTTACCATCACATTTTCATATTTATTCATTTAATTCTGCACATTTATTAATATTTGTGATTTATTGTGTGCAGGCCTCGAGTTCTTATTTTTATAAGAAATAAAGCTTAATGAAGCCCAAAAGCCCATATCCAAGCCCAAGTCCAAGCCCAGGTGTAAAAGTGCAAATACCAAATGTCAAAAGTGCAAATACATAAGGGCCAAAGTTGCAAATACAAAGAAGAGGGAAGGATAGACTTCTACCCAACCCTAAACTCTTGCAGGATGTGCATAAAAGCCAAAGATGAGAAGGAAATTCGTTAAAAGAGATTGGGAGATACTTGAGATCAAGGTAACTTGATTACTAAGTTATCTCGAAATCCCAAGATGGAAGGCCAGGATCACACTTCTAAAAGCAGAAGCCCACATGGACGGACCAGGAGAGGCCACGCGCCAAAGCGCGTGGCCAGAAGCCACTGTAGTGCCGCGGAAACGCGGCAAAAGCCGCGATTCCGCGGCACTTTGATCTTATCCATGGACCAGATTTCGTGGAGGTGTTTTGATGGGACTCTACTTCCTTCTGCCCTATAAATATCACCTGCAGTGCAACGTACAGACAGTCCAGCGAAGAGCCAAGGGCCAAAGTTAGGTTTTTTAGGGTTTTTCTCTCTTTTAGTTTTGTAGTTAGGGTTTCTTTTTATTAAAGAGAGAGAGAGGATTATATTGAGCGTGACACCGATGTACCTCCTTCTTCTCTGCTGATCAATAAAGGTATAATTTTTATTTTGTTCTTTATTCTTATGTGTACTTTTATTTTGTTTTTCTTTTCTTTTTCTCTGTGATCTATGTTGGTTTGTATGAGCATGCAAGTGATTTCTTAAGCACGAGTATAACGAGTTTTAGCGAGAGCCAACGATATTTCATGGAGATGTTCTCCTCCTCAAGGTGCGTATCGATTCATGCTTGCAAGTCTTGATGATCTAAATGCGAACAGGGGACTGAGATCGATCCTATGCCTTATGCGTTCATGCCTCCAAAGCAAGGTAGAAAGTGTTAAGATTTCATAATTTCTTCAACCAAGGTTAGTATTTCTTTTATTTTATTTTCTTTTCTTTTATTTTCCTTTTTGTAGATTAAATCCACATCTTCCACAATTCTTTTCTTCCATCCATTGTAAATACCACCCATTGTAAATACCACCATTTAACTAATAAAAATAAAAGCTTTAGAGTATAACTTGCTTAACGCTTCCATCGCAGTCCCTCCTTGAGGATCACGACCCGCATAGCCCTGCTACCGCGGATTAGAACTGATTCCTCGCACGATCTATTCTTAATCTAACATTCTAATTTTTGTGCAGGAAAAATCAGTCAACAAATTGGCGCCGTTGCCGGGGAGGGACGGTAAGTTATCTCTAAAATAAAAAAATTTAATTTTTAACTAATTTTTTATTCTTTTCTGTTTGCAGGTTTGGAGAACAGGAAACAGAAACTTATCGCAGCAGTGGACATATAGCTATCCTGTGCCTCTGCCCTCGAAGGCAGAGCACAAGGACCTGCAACTTTGCCGCGGAAACGCGGCCAGAGCCGCGGATCCGCGGCAATTGCAGTGAATTACTCACTGAATTTTTTGCAGGTCTCTGTAAATTAAAATACTGCTTATTGATATATTCTGTTTTGTTCTATGATAAACCTGTATACTGCTAATTAATTCAACAGTAAATTATTTGTTGTTAAAGATAAAATTGATTAGACGTTTGCATATTAGGCACGTGTCTTTTCAATTCCTTTATTTTTACTGTTGAAGAGTGCTGGAGAAGCAAGGTACGTACGCATTGCATGTAGAATAGGATTCATCTCTTGGTTGATTTTCTGCTTTGAGTGATTCTTATCTATTTATCTTGTACACTTGCACTAATTCATCTTAAGGGCATAACCCATTAACAAGATAAGGTGGGGATTTCATCACCCTTCCTTAGCCCAAAAATCATATCCCAAGCACTCACTAACCCAAGCCTAACTAAAACTGAGTAGACATTGGCCCTAGGGACATCTCGGACTCAATAGGAGATTATCCTAAGGGGGAACAGTGTTGGAAGTTGACTCTTGCCAAATCAGTGTCTAGGAAGGGGATTGAGGGCCGAAAGCCCGAAGATTGGTGGTTATTTAATTAAGGAACGTCTTTGACGGAAAACCTCCCACCATTCTTGCCCTGACCTGGCTGATTAACTTGTGGTCAAAGTCTGCACCCGACCTCCCGTGGACAGTCTAACCAGTTAGGAGTCGTCTAGGTCATAGGTCTACCCTAACTTAGATTAGAATTTTTCTTTTTGTTTGTTTATTTGTTTTGTTTGTGTTGGTGTGATATGGCATATAATAATAATTCCAATTTTAATCCATATTACACCCCTAACTATTATTCGGATATTACCAACCCGGCATACCCTAACTTTGACCAATCTAGTGTGCCGGAATGGTCTTATCCGAATGAATATAACCCACACACTCCATCTTATGACTATAATCTTCATAATAATTTCAACTCGTCACAGAGTTCATGGGGTTTCGAGTCCCCCGAGTCTAATTCTCAACCTAATTGTCCTTCATATCCATCTAGTCCACATTCTTCCCAAAATTCATACTCAGATCCACCCATTCAGAATAGAAATCCATCTATCTTGGAAATGATGAGTAGGAATGAGTCCAAGCAAAAATCACCATCAATTTTAGACATGATGATACGTGAGTCCACCGACTCACAAATTTATCACGATTACCCGTCCTATTTTCAAGTCCAATCAGAATATGATCCACCTATCGACTATGAAGGGATGCTAGCTGCCATGACTGAGGCTAAATTAGCCCGTGATCATGACATAGATTTGATGGTGGAATGCTTACACCGGCCGGCTGATTCTGATATCGATGACCACTTGATTAGAGCCGACGAACCAAGTTGCTTGGAACAACAAGTTTCTAATTCAGTACCATCTTGTGAACTTGCCGAAACTTCAAATTCTGATAATTTGGCAAGTTTTTCCTTTCCCAAATTAGAACTCGAATGTGACCTAGATTCTCAAATCTATGATCAAGTTCAAATTCCTGAATCATTATTGACTCCTGTTTTGTTACCCGACTTAGGTAATATTTTAGAGTCAGTTTTGATTCCCACATCTATCATTCCTGAACTTGAATCACCACCATTGAGTCACATTCCATTGTGGGAAGATGATTGTGGACTTGAGTTTCAATTTTTTGACTTGGACCCACTTCTCGAACTTAGCCCGACTCCTGAGCCCTTACTTGATTTGAGCTTCTTCCCTGAGTCAGTATTCGTTCCCGTACTTCCCATGTCCAAGTCAATCATTCCATCTTTTCATACTCCATTTTGGGACAAGGAGGTTGAGACAATTAACTCTGAAATTTATTATGAAATTTGGAAATTTGATGGGGTGAAAATTCTAAAAAATGATTATACATATATTTTAGTGGGTTATGTAAGGAAAGTTTCTGGTGGGTTCCACCAAATTATCTGTTATCTTGATTGGGCCGCATTTCGTGGACCAATTAGACCACCTCCGGAACCACCACCCTAAGGTAACTTCCGCCTTCCCTTGTTCTGTTTCATGCATACATGCATTCATTCATACATTGAGGACAATGCATGAGATAAGTGTGGGGGTGGGTTTTACTAACATACTAACATAGGTAGACACTAACAAAATTTTCTAATAAAAAAAAATTTTAAAAAAAAAAAAAAAATTTATAAAAAGGAAGTATTTTGACTTATTTTTTTGAAAGAAATCTTAGTTAGTTTTAAGGATTAGGAAAATCATGATTAGGATTTCTAAAGACTTAGTCAAAATAAATAAATTGTTTAAATTTTAGGTATAGGAGAGAAATTGAATAAATAATTAGTCTTGATTTTTACCTTAATGAATATTGCATACCTAATGCATGTCTAGGATTCTAAGACAAAGACCCTTGTGCCTCATATATAAAAAGAAAAAAAGAAAAAAATCACTAATTAAGCTGGATACATGTGCCTCAAGAAGCATAAGTATTCACGCCTAAAGGTGAATGCAAAAAAATAAAAAAATAAAAAAATTAAAAAAATAATACCTTAGTTTTGTGGCCTAGTTCACTCGAATTTGAGTCCGCGGGGTGTTTTCTCACCTGGTGCCCTAAGACCGACCGGTTTGGGAGTCATCGACTTTAAGTTCGCTACATGGGTGGATTAGAAAGTCCGAGGGAACTAAGGAAAAATTACTTAAATGTACTAACAAATCTAATAATCAATTAGTTAGGTATTAGGGCCTCAAGAAGCCTTGATACTTATACGAAAGAAAATTAGATGAGTTATACATGCCAAAAAAAAAAAAATTATATTAACACATCTAATAGTCAATTAGTTAGGTATGAGGGCCTCAAGAAGCCTTGATACTTACACGAAAGAAAATTAGATGATGTTATAAAAATAATAAAGAGGCATGAGAGTCCAAGTTAAGGAATTGCTAGTAAAAACATAAGGATGCATATGATTTTTGGTAATGAAAAAGACTATATTAGAAATTCAATTTTAATCCTTACCTAAAATGAATAACAATTGACTTTATAAAGACTAGGTTTGAAGAATGAATAAAATTGAGGATCCTAAAACTTATAGACTACTTAGTCTCTTCAAATATAATTCAAATATTTTCCTTTTTATGGATTTTGTGGGTGCAATCCGCTGAAAACCCTCACGAGACAACACTCGTCCTCTAGGGTAACCTAGAGGTTTAACGGCTTGTTGCACGTGCTAAGTGCAATCGTGATTCCTACGAAAGTGAGTTAGGTTAGATTAACTTTTTCTTTTTCTTTGTTTTTACTCGAGGACGAGCAAAAAGATAAGTGTGGGGGTGTGATTGGTAGTCAAAAGTGCATTTTTATCATCATATTTACCATCACATTTTCATATTTATTCATTTAATTCTGCACATTTATTAATAATTTGTAATTTATTGTGTGCAGGCCTCGAATTATTATTTTAACAATAAATAAGGCCTAATGAAGCCCAAAAGCCCATATTTGAAGCCCAAGAGTCAAAGTGCAAATAGCAGATTGTCAAAGTGCAATTATGAAAGGGCTAAAGTTGCAATTATTAAAGTTTAGGGAAGGATAGAATTCTACCCAACCCTAAACTCTTGCAGGATGTGCATAAAAGCCAAAGATGAGAAGGAAATTCGTTTAAAAGAGATTGGGAGATACTTGAGATCAAGGTAACTTGATTACTAAGTTATCTCGAAATCCCAAGATGGAAGGCCAGGATCACACTTCTAAAAGCAGAAGCCCACATGGACGGACCAGGAGAGGCCACGCGCCAAAGCGCGTGGCCAGAAGCCACTGTAGTGCCGCGGAAACGCGGCAAAAGCCGCGATTCCGCGGCACTTTGATCTTATCCATGGACCAGATTTCGTGGAGGTGTTTTGATGGGACTCTACTTCCTTCTGCCCTATAAATATCACCTGCAGTGCAACGTACAGACAGTCCAGCGAAGAGCCAAGGGCCAAAGTTAGGTTTTTTAGGGTTTTTCTCTCTTTTAGTTTTGTAGTTAGGGTTTCTTTTTATTAAAGAGAGAGAGAGGATTATATTGAGCGTGACACCGATGTACCTCCTTCTTCTCTGCTGATCAATAAAGGTATAATTTTTATTTTGTTCTTTATTCTTATGTGTACTTTTATTTTGTTTTTCTTTTCTTTTTCTCTGTGATCTATGTTGGTTTGTATGAGCATGCAAGTGATTTCTTAAGCACGAGTATAACGAGTTTTAGCGAGAGCCAACGATATTTCATGGAGATGTTCTCCTCCTCAAGGTGCGTATCGATTCATGCTTGCAAGTCTTGATGATCTAAATGCGAACAGGGGACTGAGATCGATCCTATGCCTTATGCGTTCATGCCTCCAAAGCAAGGTAGAAAGTGTTAAGATTTCATAATTTCTTCAACCAAGGTTAGTATTTCTTTTATTTTATTTTCTTTTCTTTATTTTCCTTTTTGTAGATTAAATCCACATCTTCCACAATTCTTTTCTTCCATCCATTGTAAATACCACCCATTGTAAATACCACCATTTAACTAATAAAAATAAAAGCTTTAGAGTATAACTTGCTTAACGCTTCCATCGCAGTCCCTCCTTGAGGATCACGACCCGCATAGCCCTGCTACCGCGGATTAGAACTGATTCCTCGCACGATCTATTCTTAATCTAACATTCTAATTTTTGTGTGCAGGAAAAATCAGTCAACAGGGGACTTGAATCCCCAATGACTCTGTGACGAGTTGAAATTATTTTGGAAATTATAGTCATAAGAATGTGGGTATGGGTTGTATTGATTCGGATAAGGCCAACCCGGTGTATGTGGTTGGTGCATATTGTAAAACGCCGGGTTGGAATTATCCGAATAGAATGGAGTCGGTGTGAAATATGGATTCATGTTCAGATTGAAAGAATTGTTATTGTTGAATGCCATTTCACACAAAAAATCACAAAAAAGAAAGAATCAAACAACAAACAAAAAGAAAAGAAAAATCAAAAACCAAGCCAATAGGAGGGTTGACCTAGACCTAGATGAAATGTCCCTAGGGGCCAACGTCTATTCAAATTTTATTAGGGCTTGGGTTGTGTAAGTGGGGAGATGATTTTTGGGCTAAGGAAGGGTTATGAAATCCCACCTTATCTTGTTTGGGTTTTGCCCTTAATTTCAATTCGTGCAAGTGTGCAATATAGACAAGAATATAACACAAAGCGATAAATCACCCACGTGTTTATCCTATGCTATATGCAATGTCATATGTACATCTCCATCCAGATCACAACAATAGAACAAAATACAGTATATTGGAATTGAATTGACACGCGCCTAAATGCAAATGTCTAAACCGTTTTAAAGGCGTCCAAATACCGTATTTTAGTTCTTTTATTTATTATGGTGTGTAGGCAATCAAAGCAAGAAAGATAGCAGCACAAATCAACTAGCTATTACAATTCACACATCCCAGCACAACAAGATTTACAATCATCACAAAATGGCCGCGTTTTCGCGGCAAATGTCGCGGTTGCGCGGCTTTTCTTTGGAATCTGGGGCCCTGCTTTCAAGAGCAAGGAGATGCAAAGCTAGTTTATGTACTGCAATATTAAGCACCTGTAAAGCTTGTCCTGCACACCAAAACAGAGAAGACAATGTTAACAAAAACGTGAAAACGAAACCATTCCCTTCCCCGGCAACGGCGCCAAAAATTTGATCGAGGTAAAACTAGCACCCAAAAATGCGTATTATATGAAATCAATGAAAAGCTCGAATGTGCTTAATGTACCCTCGATACTTCCGTTATAGCATTGGCTCAACGGGTCGTATCCACAGGGAAGGGAGGCGATAGAAGCATTAACAATCTCTATTCACGTCAGTTGTTAACACTTCTTCTTTGTTGAAAGAATGAAAAAGAATGAAAAAGAAAAGAAAAGGAAAACAAGCATGTGGTAGGTGAAGAAAGCGATGAAAACGTCGATAAGAAAAACAAAAGAGAAGTAGTTTAGAAAGCGATTAGAAAAGAAGATGGAACAAAGGTGAACAAAGAAGACGGTGAAAACAACGATGGAAATGATCAAAAGAAACTTGAAAATGATTTCTAAAACAAACTAAAAGAAAACTCATGGCTACTAACTACTAAATACTCCACTAACCATGCTAGCCTCTTCAAGATAGTTGCCTCACATTTTGATCCTCGGCCATCACAATCCTTGGCTCCAAGAGACGATACAAAGCATGGCTCATGGATGGTTCTTTACATTCAAAACATTGCAACAAGAACAAGCTAATACAAGCATCACTCATTACACTACTAGCATGAAATAAAAGAGCATGAAATAAAAGAGAGTTAGCTTGGTTAGCAAGTTAGCAAGTTAGCAAGTTAGATGTTAGAACCCATCATCTTTGGCCATCAATGGCTCTTGCAAGAACAAGGCCTTGTAGAGGCAACCCGATTCATGTGGATTATCAAGTAAGTGGTTAGATGGTTAGTGGTTAGTAGTTAGATTGCCATGAGAAGAAAAATTAGCAAGAAATCATGTAGAAGGTGAAGGAGATTACATTGGAAGAGAAAGGAGGCATCTTTACATGGAGTGTCACTCTCTATCACATCAATCCCTTGCTTTCTCTCTCTAGAAATCACTCAGCCCTACTACAATGATCTAAGAAAAAGAAATGAAAATATAAGAAATGAAGAACACTCACCTAAACTACACTAAAATCTAGACCTACTCCTAAAAATGAAGACTGTCCTCGGTTTGGCCCTCTGCAGGTCTATTTATAGGCGAAAGAACTCTCCAAAAGACGAGACGGGGCCACGCGTCAAAATTCGACGCGTGGCTCCACTGGAATGCCGCGGATCCGCAAGGATTGCCGTGGATCCGCGGCAATTCCAGAGAGTTGGGTCTCTGGATTTCGTCAGGCGCTCCCTCTGGCTTCGAGAATGTTCAGAGTATATTCAATTTCTGGTAATTGTACCCGAATATTCGTCTGACAAGCGCAGGAGTCTAGGTTCAATGCATGTCCTAGAAAATCCTTTGCTTGGCCTCCAAGTAATTACGGGATTAATTACCATAAATTGGGATGAATTAGGCTCTTATTCCATCTTTGCCCTTGGACTTTGGATCTACCTGCAATTAAGACCAAAACATGATTTAGACGACTATTTATTCATAAAACTGTGAGAGAATGCGACATAATAATGCAGAATTGTAGACTAATCAAGAGGAGATGAGACTTTCATGGAGGAATGAGAGCAAGCTTGTACTGAAGGTGATACCGGTGTAAGTGATCTTTTCTTTCATTGTTATTTGAATCGAATCGAGGTTTCCTTTTCTTTTCTATTCTTGTTTTTTAATCGCTTCCCTCTTTTGTATTTGTGGATCCAAATAAAATCGATAGCCTCGAAGTTGCCTTGTCTTTGCAAGTGCCGTTGATGGCTTATAGTGATGGATATCCATTTCTATGGTAGTATAGCTCGCCCCTTCATTTTATTGTGTAAATCGGGAATGGGGAAGATCTCATCTGCCATGCTTCCGCTCGCCTTCAATTAATGTTACATCGGGAACGGGTAAAAGATAAGCAGGCGCCGAAGAGGTAAGTATGTTTATTAGGTTTTAGTTTTTCTTTCTTTTCTTGTAACTTTTAGTGTAGATCACCAACACCATAATCACCCAAATCTCTTTCACTCTTTCAATTTCTTTGTACATATCACTTCTATTTTCTCCAGATTCTCTATCTATCACTTTCTCCCTAACTCACTTTAACCTAATTTTTTTCTTTTTTCTTTTAAAGAACTAAAGAAGAACTTTAACCATACGTTCTAGCCTAAAAGAGAACTTACTAAAAAGCTTCCATCGCTAGTCTCTCCTTGTATAGTCACTTGCTATTGCGGTAGAATTGAGTAACTTGCACTCTTTATTCTAAATCTGAAATTCTGTATTTTGTGTGCAGGTTCTAATTCAATCAACAACCTCCACTATCACCTCTCAATAGAGGGATATCACAAAGCAAGGAGGGTTTACAATACTTAGTGATCTTAAAGACCACAAATCAATTCTTTCTCACAAAATAATGATCCTAATAGATAGGATAGATATATAAGCTCAAGTGAGAATATAAAGAGTTTGGAAATCAAAATCACAAGAAAAACTCTAAGGAAAAACTTTAGATAGAAATGTAAATGAAGATCAAATCAATTCTCAAATACTTTTCGTTTCTTAATTTTTCCAACCCTTTTAAAAACAAATAAAGATCAAATCTTTAGCACAAAAACTCTTTGAAAAACTTGTTGAAAGATGAAAAATTTTGCTCTTAAAATTCTTGTTAAAATCAGCTCAAGAAATGGGGTATATATAGCCCCAAACAATATCTGCCCGTTGGCAGCAGGCAAGGGCAAAATTGCCCTTCCGGTCGACCGGGTGGTCGACCAGCCAACAGTCATATTTATGACCGTTGAGCCACCGATCGACCGGCCGGTCGACCGGGAATGGGAAACAGAGAGCAGAGCTCTCTGACGGTTGACCGGGCAGTCGACCGGGGCCATTTCCAGAGAGCAGAAGCTCCCTGGCGGTTGACCGACCCGGTCGACCGGCCTCCCAGCCAAGGCTGCGTGCACATTCTATACACGTCGGTCGACCGGACCGTTCGATCGACTTCTGCCTCAGTCGACCAGTCCGGTCGACCGGCAGACAGCCTAGTCCGACAATATAGGGATTAAAAACTTGGGTTTTTGACTTTAATTAAATCTTATAAAATCACATAAATTCTACAAAAATCAGTTCTTATATTATCATTAAAATACAAATATGTGTGAGTAAAATTCAACACATATTACAAACTATTTGAACCATTTTTGTGTTCTTGAAAATTTACCTTAAACCAAAATCTGTATTTTCCAAAACTAGGATTTTTGAAATGAGAAATCATTTTCTCTAAAACTCATGTAAATACAAAAAAATGATATTGAAATAACTTTGAAGCATATTGTATATGAAAAGAATCCAATATACATGAAAGATATTATATCTATATTTTTGACATGAAATCCAAAAATAAGTTTTGTTTAAATACAAAACTCTAAACTCATGAAATAGACTATCAAAATAAGTTTTTATAAGTATATGAAGCATAGATGTATATAGATCAAATCTAATATATATTAAACCATGTAAACTTGTTTTGATTCTATCTATTCATGAAAACCATATATTTGAAAAACCAAAATCGGTTAAACTGAAAACTAAACATGAAACTTTAAACTTGTGTGTGTATTGTGAACTTGAGCATATCAACACTATCTAATCTTTAACACAAGATCTAAAACATAAACTAAACAAACAGAGGTCTTCTTGTAGAACTCCGTCTCTAAGTTGACTCGATCCAAATACGATCCAATGAGCTTGACTCCAACCGAGTGCTAGATGCGATCTTGACGTGCGAGCTCTTAAATTACCATGTGAAAGCTCCAAAACTCCTTTGTTGAAGCTAAACACCTACTAATATCTTGATCAAATATCTGAAACTAAATATCACAAGATTATTAGTAAACTAGAACTACATGAGTTATTCATCATCAAAACTAGAGTGAAGGGCCTCTGGGCCAACATGTGTGTGGTCTATACATATTCTACTAAGGCTAAATAAAAGGTATGAGTTATTTTCCTTGTCCCTCCCAACTCTTAGTCAAACTAATATTTTTTTGTTTATTTAGGCAAAAATAAAGATTCATTAATAAGGTTCCTTTAATTCTTACAACCTTATGGTATTTTTATAAAGAGTATAAAATTTGTTTTTCCTTCAGGAGTTTTTTTTTCTTTTAAGTAAAAAGAAAAGAAATAATGTTAGCACCCCCCACACCTATCTAATGCATTGTCCTCAATGTTAGTCATGTAAACGCAAATGCAATAAATAAGGGGAAGAAAAGATATCACCGTTACTGTCGACTCAGACCGGCCAAGTACGAATAGGCTAAGGGAGAGGGAGAAGAAGAAATTTCCAAAAAGGCTATTTACAAGTATATAAGGGTGAGCATATAAACAATAAGTGTAAAGAACCCCTAATTATTTTTTTTTGGTGGTGTGTGGTATGGTCAGGTGTATGACGGAGCAAAAAGACTCGGCACAATTTGAGCCTGGGACGCAGGCTCAGTGGTCAAAAATGGCTTCAGTCTTTGCCCATTCACTTTGAATTCCGTGTTACTCTTAGGATCGACAATAACCACAACATCGTGTGGGAAGACGGTACGCACAATGAATGGTCCAGACCAACGAGTTTTCAACTTCCCTGCGAAAATGTGAAGCCTCGAGTTATACAGCAGAACCTTATCTCCCAGGGCAAAGTTTTTCTGATTGATAATCTGGTCATGAAAAATTTTAGTTCTGCTCTTTGTAATTCATGCGTTCTCGTAAGCCTCATTCCGTATCTCCTCCAATTCTGAGATCTGCAGTCTCCTTAGTTCACCGGCTTTGGTCAGATCAAAATTGAGTTGCTTAATAGCCCATAGGGCTCGGTGTTCTAACTCGACTGGCAAATGACAGGCTTTTCTAAAAATGATTCTGTAAGGAGACATCCCAAGGACTGTCTTAAAAGCAATGCGGTAAGCCTACAATGCATCGTTTAGCTTGACCGATCATTCCTTTCGGTTTTGTCCAACAGTCTTTTCAAAAAATGAGCTTGAGTTGTCGATTGGTCACTTCGACTTGCCCATTTGTTTGGGGATGATACGGAGTGGATAACCTGTGATTGATGGAATATTTCCGCATTAGAGATTCAAAGACTATATTGCAGAAATGCGATCCATTATCACTAATTATCGCTCCGGGGGTGCCGAAATGGGAGAAGATATTTTCTTTGAGGAATTTGACAACCATTGTGTTGTCATTGGTCTTAGTTCACACCGCTTCTACCCATTTAGAGACGTAATCCACAACAACAAAGATGAACTGGTTGCCAAATGAATTTGGGAATGGTCCCATGAAGTCGATACCCCAAACATCAAAAATTTCGACTTCAAGAATCGGGTTCAGGGGCATCATGTCTCTTCTCAAAATTTTTCCAATTTTCTGACAATTTGCACATGACTTGCAAAAGTGGAATGAGTCTTTGAACAAAGTGGGCCAGTAAAACTCACTATGTAAAACTTTCTCTGCGGTCTTGTGGGGACCGAAATATCTGCCGCATGCAAGTTCATGGCAAAAATTAAGCACACTCCTCTGTTCTTCCTCTGGTATGCATCGTCGAATAATCTGGTCGAGACAATACTTAAAAAGATACGGCTCTTCCCAGAAGAAGTACCGTACTTGGGCAAAGAAACGACATTGGTCTTGCTTTATCCAGTCAGCGGGTAATTGTACAGTGGCCACGTAATTGACTATATCCGCATACCATGGTTCCTTGAAAATGGCCAGGATGCGCTCGTCGGAGAAATCCTCGTTGATTGGAGCTTGTATGAGAGGTGCGTTCGGAATTCGTGACAGATGATCAGCAGTCACATTTTCTATATCTCGTTAATCCCAAATTTTCTGGTCAAATTCTTGAAGTAGAGGGATCCATCGAATTAATCGGGCTTTTGCTTCCTTCTTGGTCATGAGGTATTTCAATGCCGAGTGATTTGTGAAAATCACCGTCTTTGATCCTAACAAGTAGAGCTGGAACTTTTCTAACACAAAGACAACGGCCAAGAATTCCTTCTTGGTCGTTGTATAATCCTATTGGGTGTCATTTAGGGTCCTACTCGAGTAGTAGATCACGTGCTGCCTATTGTCGATGCGCTGTCCAAGAACAGCGCCGATAGCAAAATCAGAGACATCGCACATGATTTTAAACGGTTGTGCCCAATCTGGAGCAGAACTAATAGGCGCAGATACAAGGTCTTGCTTAAGCTTCTCCCATGATTTGAAACATACTTCGGTAAAATCAAAAGGGCACGTCCTTAGCGAGCAGGTTGGTTAAGGGCCTAGCGATTTTACTAAAGTCCTTAATAAACCGTCGGTAGAACCCAGCATGCCTAGAAAGGATCTGATATCCTTGATGCTTTTGGGTGGTGGGAGCTTAGCAATCACTTCTACTTTTGCCTTGTCCACTTCATTTCCTCTCCTAGAAATCTCATGGCCTAAGACAATCTTCTGTCTCACCATGAAATGACATTTCTCCCAGTTCAGAGTTAGATTCTTCTCCTTGCATCTTTGCAGAACTAAATCGTTACTCAGTCAGATGGGATGCTATGATGACTGACAGGGTTTCTCTTCTACCCAAGTAAGCGTACTTGAGGTGTTCAGGTAAGGCTTTTAGCTCTAGGGAAGGTATTGATTCATTGGAGGTGATATCTGGGATTTTGGTCCTGGAATGGGGTACACTTGGGCTTGATGCCCAGTCCACTGTCGAATCTACGATCTGGTCTAGGTTGAAATCCTCCGAGTCTAGATTAAACTAGCTCTCTTCATGCTCACTAGTCAAATTTTCAATGGAATTGACCTCAAAGGTCTGATCATTTATATCCCTAGGTTGTCTTCCAAGATTGAAAACATTGACTTCCTTTGTCATGTCTCCAAAGGTCAATCGTATGGACCCGTTCCTACAGTTGATTATGGTATTGGTTGTAGTAAGGAATGGGCGCCCTAAGATAACTGGAGTTTGAGACCGCGAATTTGACACAGGTTGGGTCTCAAGCACAATGAAGTCCACGAGGTAGATGAAATTCCCGACCCAGATAAGGACATCTGTGATTTTTCCCTAGGGGATTTTTACAGATCGGTCTGTTAACTGAATGGTGACTCGAGTTGGACTCAGCTCACCCAACCCAAGTTCCTGGTATAGTGAAAGAGGTAGCAAGTTGATACTTTCTCCCAGGTTAAGGAGTGCTCTGCTAATTTCTGTTTGTCCTATGGTGCAGGAAATTGTGGGACATCCAGGATCTTTGTATTTTACCGGAATGGGACCAGATAGAATTTCGCTTATATTGGTTGCCAAGAACACTTTCTTGGGCACATTTGTCTTTCTTTTCTTTGTACACATATCCTTAAGAAATTTGACATAGGCTGGGACTTGTTGGATAGCGTCAAGAAGAGGCATATTCAGTTTGACCTGGTTAAACATCTCAAATATCTTCTCCATGTGTATGTTCTTATTATTGTTCCTAAGCCTATTAGGAAAGGGTGCTACAGGCTTATGAACTTGTTCAGCAGATGAGTCTTTGCCAGACGTTTGTGGAGCAGATTGGAGGGAGCTGGCAGATGTGGAAGCAGGAGCAGGATCAATGTAGGAAGGATTTTTCTGTTGGTAGACCTGGTTGTGCACCTTTTTTCCTGATCGAAGAGTATGAACAACATTGCACTGGTTGATCGAAGGGTCCTGAATTTCATACACTTGATTGGAGTTCTTAGGGTTAACTAGCGGCTGACTAGGTAAAGTACCCTTTGGTCTTTCACTTAGAGAGTTAGCCAATTGACTCATTTGCATTTCCAATTTTGATATAGCCTGTGAATGGTTGCTCAATGTTTGTTCCTAATTTTGCATGAAGGTGGCTTGGGATGTCATAAAAGCCTCCATGCTCTCCTCCAATTTACTGAATTTCTTTTCTATTGGTGAACTTTGGAAGGAGGAAGATGGAGGTTGACTGAGAAAATTTGTTGGATGAGTGGGATGGTGAAAATTATTAGGAAAGTTTAGTCTCGGAGAATTGTTTTTGGCCCAAGAGAAATTTGGGTGATTTCTCCAACCTAGATTGTACGTTTGTAAGTAAGGATTATGCGGCGGCTGTGAGTAGGCCGCATTCATGTGTTCCGGCGGCACTTGGTGAGTCTGGAAAACAGGGCACTCTTCAAAAATATGATTCAGTGCTTGACAGTATGAACAACTCGGATTGTGAATTGGTGGTGGGTTGATTTGGTTGACATTGGCTGGCTCTTTTGTTTCTAAAGCCTCTATTCTCCTCATCAGGGTAACAATCTTAGCTTCTGCATTTATGAATGATTCTAAGGATAGAAGCCCTCCTTTTGAAGCTATGGACTGTGAATTCCTTAGTTTTCTGAGGTTGGCTCCCATTGTAGGATTTTCTCAGCTAAATTCTCAAACAAATCCCAATCCTGATTTTTATCCTTTTGCAAGAACCCTCCCTGACACATGATTTTTAACAGGTTTTCGTTTGATAATTCAAACCATCATAGAGAATCTGGCACTGACGCCATTTCTCTACACCGTGATGAGGGCACTGAGTTAGGAGTCTTTGAATCGCTCAAAGTATCTCCAAATGGTTTGCTCTGTTCTTGCCTGAACTGCATGATATTCTTTCTAATGAAGGCAATTTTGTGAAATAGATAGAATTTCTTCAAGAAGGCCTTGACGAAATCATCCCACGTTGTAACTGAATCTACCGTCAGACTGTACAAGCACTTCTTAGTTAGGTCCTTTAGGGAAAGGGGATGAAACGTAACCTAATGACATCGTCTCCTAGCTGGGGAATGCGCATCATGAGACATACTTCTTCAAATTTCTAACAAAAAAGTATGCATCTTCCGATTCTAAACCATGAAATTTGGGAAGAGTGTTGATGAATTGGGGCTTTAACTCGAAGTTATTACCGTTCGCTTCAGGAAGTTTTATGCAGGATGGAAGTGAGGTTCTGATCGGGTAAAACCTATCCTGTAGCGATGCCATCATTGATTCTGGATGCAAGGATAGAGAAGTGTTTCTGATTAATCTGAAAGTTGCAGGATCTCTAATCCACTCTTGCATGCAGCACACACTACAAACAACGACAAACAATAAACAATTGAAAAGAATAAAAACAAACAAAAAGAAAGAGAAACAACCACCAAGCCTTAGTCTAAGGTATCTGGACCTAAACGACTCCTAACTGGTCGATTCTCCGGGGGAGGTTGTTGCAGGTTCTCGACTACAAGGTAATCGGTCAGGAAAGGGCAAAACTCGGTGGGAGGTATCCGGGCGTAGCCACGGGCCTTAGTTACGCCAAACCACGGAGCTTTCGAGGCTTAATCTCTCAATCCACTTTGCTTAGACACCGATTTTGTAGAAGTATAGTTCTTACAGTTTTCACCCTCGTTTAATCTCTTAGTGAGTTTGAGATGTCCTTAGGGCCAGCGTCTATCAATTTTTAGTTAAGATTTGGCTTGTGTGAGTGCACTTGGAGATAGTTTTTGGGTTAAGGAAGGGTGATGAAATTCTCACTTTATCTTGTTTATTTGGGATTTAGCCCTCAATTTCAATTGTGCAAGTGTACAGTATATTCACAACAAGATAACACTCAAAACGATAAATCACTCCAAAATATTGGTCCTATTCTATATGAATGCACACGTACCTTTTCTCCAGCACTCTTCAACAGAAATTGAAATGAATTGAAATAGACACTTGCCCTAAATGCAAGAGTCTAATTCGATTTTCAATTTAACAACAAATGGATTTCTGTTGAATTATTACAAGTGTAAGGGTGAAGCATACAAATGGACTAAAAATTTGAGAGAGCAATTTGAACGATTTTCGACAACCCTGCAGAAGAGCTTCTGTTAGTACTTCAATCGGAAAAATTCGTTTTTACACGAATTTTCCGAGGGCAAATGAATTCCTCGTGCAGTGTCTTTGGCCGCCACTCTTGCTTTACGTAATAGCTAGCTCCTTGTTACTTCTCCTACACACAAAAATAAAGAAAAATCTTTAGTATTGAATAATAAAGTCGTTCCCTCCCCGACAGCGGCGCCAAAATTTGATCGGCAAAAAGCAAGCATAAAAATAACTAAAGGTTTGTATCCACAAGGAGGGAGAGTGATGAAAACTTGATGCGGCTTCTTTGTTCAAGAAAAGAGAAAGTTCTTTGTTTCAAATAAAGAATTTGAAAATGAAAACAAGTTGGTTTCAAGAATTGTTTAGAATGGTTTGGTGGTTTGTAAAAATGATTTTTCTTAATGGTAAAAGCGCATGGCTCACTTTCTACTAAGTGCTCACACTAATCCCTAACTTCTTGAAGATGTAGCCTCACGATGGATCATAAGCAAGCATAACCTTTATGCATATGAATTTTTCACGTTGGAAACCGAATGAAAGTCTTTCCTTTAACTTAGTTTTACTCGGCAAAACTTGGATATTCCCTTATCAAGATCCAATTGAAGGCGAGAATAAGGGAAGACACAAGTGCACTAATAGTATCGGCAAAGTTAATAAGAATATCTCTACTTACAAAGACAATCAAAGTTTACAATCTATAAATCATCAAAAACCCGTTAAGTATGAAATATAAGAGAGCTAATACTTGTAGGTAAGTTAGAGTTAGAACCCTCGTCTTAAGATGTCATAACTCTCGTTTGCACAAGGCTTGTTTGACACATTGACTCATTTGGGTTATCAATCAAGTTGTTAGAGATTGTAGGTTAGTAGTTGTTAGCCATGCAATGAAAGAGTTAGGTAGACATGATAGTAAAAGAAATAAAAAGAGAGAAGAGGTAAAGAGAAAGGGAGTTACACTAAAACAAATAAAAACACAAAATAAATGGAAAGAAGAAAGATAAGTAATTACTTGTATAAGCTTGTCACCTTCAAATACAATTTTTACACGCTCTCTCTCTTTCACTGTAATGGCTAAACTAAACTAGAAGAAGAAGAAAATACAACAACTACAACTCCAAAAACAAACTAACACGAAGATCCAAAACTCTCTGGATATCCCCTCTGTAGAACCCTAAGGGGGGTATTTATAGACACAAGGGGAAAGAGGGCCAAGGGGACAACCCTGGCCCAAAGCACGGGCGCGGCCGCGCCCGTATGGCTGTGGAAACGCGGTGAGGGCCGCGGAAACGCAGCCCTACCAGGGCGGCGCGTGCAGCGCCGCCTGCTGTGTGTGGTCACTTCTGTCCCCTGTCAGTTGTAGCCTCTGGATTTCTGATTTGAGTCCCCAGTTCTGACAGAATCTCCTCCTAGAGTCAATGGCTACTTTGTAGGCCTTTAATCACCCATTAAATGGTGATTTTAGGGTATTCTTCTCCATTGCATACCATGGACCTAGAATCACACAAGCAAATCATTATTAGCAGTATTTTATATAAGATAATTGTAAAGATGTGATAAAAATTATGCAATATTAGGAACTAATCAGTTACACAACACCCTTCCGAACTCCATCTGTTGGCAGCCAATTGCCGAGGCTATGCTGCGACAATTGGTCTGGGGGAGTGCTTCTCACTTTTTTCGAGAGGGGAACAAACCAGCAGGCTCGCTAAGCAAGCTGCAAGGAGTAAGGATCAGAAAGTTTGGTTTTCGTATTTCCCCCCTCAAATTACATTATTGTGTGCCACTAATGTATCAGCTATGTTTCATAAAAGGAATAAATAAATTATAGCCTTCAGGCTCGATTAGCAAAAAAGAAAAAGAAGAGTAAAACCAAATACTGCATTTTGAGACTTTTGTTTATCTATGGGATTTTCCTTTGTTTTCTGTCTTATTTTTAATATCACGTTTTCTTAATATCTTAACTATACTTTAAAAATAATCTGAAATATTAAAATGAACTAAAAAGATAATCTGAAAATTATATCAGCTTAAAGTTATAACTTGAGGTTATTCTTAGATCTTTCAAAACTTATTCTTTTAAATTACATAATTTTCATATTATATAACTTTCAGATTATTAATTTTATATTATTTTTATATTATACTTTCAATTTAAATTATTTTCAGATTACCCCAAATTATAATTTTCATTTTAATTAATTTCTAGAATATATACTATTTTAGAATATTTCATGATACATTTAGGTAATTTTTCAAATTATGTTTGGGATTACATTCACATTGTTTTTAGATCTTTTTCAGATTATGTAAACTATTTTAAAAGAAAGATAAAAGAAGATTAAAATAGTCGCTAACAATGTAGAATTAAAGTCGATATAGACATTAAAAATTTAACCATCAACATAGAATCCCAAGAGTAACAGCATGACTAATAGCCAAAGCGAAAAACTTAAAGCTTTAACTTCTTGTCAAGCACTCTTGCATTGCACAAGATTACAAATGAAAATTATCTCATGAATTCAAAAAATTTAGAGCAAACTCATGAAGAAAAAACAAGAATGGCGCTGGGAGGTAGCTGCCGAGCTAGAGCGTTCATCAAGAGTTGAGAGTTTATTTTATTTTATTTTTTTAAATTTTTTTTTTTTTTGTGAGGGTTTGAAAATTTGCCAAGAAAGAGAGACAGAAAGAGAGAGAAGAGAGCGAGAAACATAGATACAAATACAATGTCTTTTTTGGGATTTTTTTCTTTTTTTTGTTTACTTCTTTTTATAGATACAAAGTTTAAATTACAAATAAAATAAAACAAAATATTAAAAATATGTCATAGAAAAAAAAATAGGTGAGAGGAAAACACTAGAGAGGGGATAGTAATGGTGCACTTGCTTATCCTGTTTACTTTAAAGAGTAGTTGTAGATCAGCAATATGCCATATTATCTTTGCCAATCATTTCTCATGATTAATTATATTTAAGAATTATTTATGATCTCCAAATGGATCCTAATAATTTATAATGGATCTGCATCTGCAAGTAGATCTACATCTTGGGTTCGGGTCCAGATAACAAGAACCCGACCGCAACGCACAGCTGGCCGCACCTTATCATCAATCATTACACACTTAAAATTATTCAATTAATTAAGATTGTCCGAAAAAAGTAAACAGCCGCTACCGCCACTCTCCAGTGAAAAAGTGTCCTAAAAAAACCAAAAGGCGAACCAAAAAAAAAAGAGAGAGAAAAGCGGGAAAATAAAAGAAAGCCTACAGCGAAAGCTCACTCCTCAATTACCAAAACAAAAACCCAAATCAGAGAGAGGAGAGAGAAAATCAATGGCGATGTCTCTTCCGGTGGTGGCCGTGGTCTGCTCCCTCCACCTCACGGCCTTCATCCTTGCCATCGGCGCTGAGAAACGACGGAGCACAGTGAGCTCTTTCACCCAATTTTCTTTTCACGCTTCATAAAGTTCGGATTTTTTTTTTCTTCGAGTTTTGTTAATTTTTTCAATTTTTTGGGCTTTTGAAAGGGGACGGTGGTGCCGGATGAGTACGACGACCGCACATACTGCGTGTACGACTCCGATGCGTCGACGGCGTACGGGCTGTCGGCGTTTGGGCTGGTCCTCGTCAGCCAGGCGCTGGTTAACAGCGTCACGAGATGCCTCTGCTGCGGCCGCCAGATCACGGGCGGCGGTGCCTCCAGGGCCTGCGCTGTTTCCGCGTTTGTCGTTTCCTGGTGAGTGTTGATCTTTAGACTACTTGTTACTGTCTTTTTTCCCTCTTTTTAATTATTAACTAATCGTTATATGGATTAATTAAGTTGTTTAGATTATTATAAGTACTGTTAGATATTTTTTTTTATCATAGTAGGCAGTAGTTAAAGCCTGACGTGATTGCGTTGTTAGCTGGATCCGCATGAATCATAATGCACCATTATGATTACACGTTATTCTCGTCTCTGGAGACCAATTTACTATTGAGTACTGACATTTCTTGGCAGTAACAGTTTCCAATTTCATTTTGTATGGAGGAACCTTGACTCATGTATTCTTGTTGGTCGTCCTTCATTGTTTTTCTTTTCTGTCAGTGTGAGCAGGTGGCGGTGGCGGTGGTGGCATATTGTTCTGTCTAACAATTTCAAACTCTTTGTAGTCATGGGGTAATTCATTAAGTTAATGTGTAATTGCTTATTGTTAGTCAATCTAAAAAGAAGATGATGCTTAGGATCGATAATTATTGCCAACCTCTTATCAACTATATGATGCACACCTGCATCCAGTACTGGTCGAATTTGAGAGAAATTGCTAGAAGATAAAGAAACGGTGAATTTGCCAGAACATTTTATGCGGTAACAGTGATTTTGCTAGAAGATAAAGAAAACATAGAGAAATTGGGAAAACTGAATAATTTATTAATCAAATTCAGAATGAATTACAAGACTGTACAAACCATGAACTAGAATTAAGGCCAAATAGGACCTAATAATCTATAAGTTAACTAGATGAAGGAAAGGGAACTGCAAATCAAATTTATCTACAAATACTGATTTTTTCCGCTCACTTTACAGAGAGATAGTATGTCATTTTTCAGTTTGGTGCCACTGGCTTTGAAAATTTGCACTACCTTATGCAAATAACCCTTGTAGTCAAATAATTCGTCATGTGTTGGTCCATTTCCTTGCTCCTGGCATATAACACTTTGTGCATTAACAGACCTTCATCCAAGCTTCATTTCTCAATCTCAAGCACTCTTTCACCAACTAGATTACATCACTATGATACTGTGGAATGGGAACTGCCCTAAAAAATGATGTGACTTGTAATAGGGTGGTTGCCATTCATTTTTTGCAAACTAAAAAGGAAAAAAATGTGACTTACAGGTCAATGAAAATTTCTCTTCTCAATTGGAGATCAGCTTATCACAAAGAAGGATAACTGTGAAACAACAAACTATGATTCTTGCCGACTTAAAAAGATACAAAAAATTGGTACCTTTACGGTAGTGAGAAACACACATTAATTGAGAACACACGATAAAGAGGGGGAATGGAATGAATGTGAAAGTTTAAAAAAAAAACATCTACCCTTGGCTTGTAGAAATAACTTGAGAAATCATCAAAGGAGGAGGAGATGTAAGAAAAGGTTCTGTCTTTTCAGCTTCAATTTTTATTCTCACATTTTCCCCTTACAAATATATGGATTTTCCCGTTTGTTCTTCTCATCTTTGCAACCTCAAATTGCAATCCTTTTTGTACTTTGCTTTTAAATGTATTTGAAATGTTAGCCCCTATTGATGAATTTTAAACACTACGAAAAGGTTAGAGGGGCGTGAGGATTGTATTGATGCAACTGACGCTCTTTGATACGAATTGTTGTTCGCATCGGAAAAACCTGTAACGATATGTCAGTACTTGCAAAAGAAAACTAATTATAAAGCAAATTAACAATATCAAAACAAAAGAGTAATAACTAAACAACACGAGAATTTAACGTGATTCTGTCCAAGCTTGGCCTACGTCTGCTGGGAGAGAACTTGAGAGAGCTTTGTTAATAAACTTGATACAAAGAGATCTAACATTCTTCTTAATTTCACAAGAGTATTCACATTTCCCTTAAATCTAGACGTAAATTACATGAGTATACCTTCTCTATATGCACCTTTCTCTTACTCCTCTCTTTCTTGGTTTCCTTGGTGTTCTCCACCTTTCTCCACACTTCAACCTACTGGGTTACAACCTTTATGTATAGGATTTTACAATACAACTCCTATTTGGACTATGTGATGATCTTGCCTGTCGGATGCTTGAAGAATTTGATCAATCCAATTAGGACTTGGTTTTCTTGATTTAGAGGAATTCTAGACCCTTCATTCTTTAAAAACAAATCTTCATAAATAAAATTGAGTTCTATTCGGAATTCACTAGAAAAGAGAAACTTGACGTGACAGAAAAGGAAACAGAATCTGATTCTGATTGTTGACAACCTTCTTAGGCCTGTCGACAGGTGAGTCAGCTGTCGGCAGATGATATGGTTTTACAGACTGAGCTCTCTTCTTTTCTCTGTATGTTGCTGTCGACACGTCTTGTCGACAACCTACTGGGTGCAATCAATACCACTATATTTTCTGGATTTGTTTCTTCTTTAAGCTCTTCTTTCTTTCCGACTTTAACTGGATCTTCTTGACCATCATCTCCTTGAAAACTAGGCAATTTCACAACAATCTTTTCCTTGACTTTTTTTTCCAAGCCTTTAACAAAATACCTTAAGATTTTGGAATTGTACTTTGATTCTTTCCTTGATTATAATTGTACCTTGAGGCCTTTAGTACTTGCCCCTTCTCCTCGGGGCCTTTGGCTGATTACCGCCATGACTTGGGCCATCTCGGGCCTTACCTGAATGCACATGTTCTTCATCTCGCAACACTTTGACTCAGTTCATGTCCCGTTATAGTCTTTCTTGAAGCTCTACCTCGCGATGAGTCCCTCTCAAGCTTATCTTTGAAACTCTATCTCGAACTGAGTGTTCCTTCAGCTTGTATAACCTTCCACACTTCTCTTTTTTCAGGGTTAGCCTGTCATCTTGGCTATCTATAATGATGCCTTGTTGCATTTGGATTTGGCATCCTTCTTCGTCGAGCGCCCCTATGGATATATGATTGTGTCGTATCTTCGGGACATACCAGACCACCTCTAGGGCACGTACCATCTCATCTCTTTCTGTAACCTTGACTGTCCCAGTGGTGATTACCTCGCAAGTCGAGCCATCTATCATTATGATAGTCCTTTCCTCCTTTCCAACTAAGGAGTTAAACATCTCTTTATAGGAGCACATAAGAACCGTACTACCCGAATCAAATATCCAACTTATACCTTGAGAAGTATTTTTTTCGTAGAAAGCAATTAATACTTCAGTGCCATCTCCACCATTCATTGTTACGTCTGCCTCAGTAGCTTGTTTACTCTTCAATTACTCTCGCCGATGCTTGCAGTTATTCTTCCAATGACCTTCCCTGTGACAAAAGTGATACGCCTTTGACGAGCCCGACCCTTTCTTCCTTCTTTCTTTTTCTTCCCGTGACCACTAAACCCGATCCTTCTTGCTCTTCTTGATTTGGTCTTTTTCTGATCTCATTAGATAAGAGAGTTGATGTGACTTCCTCTAAGATTAGAGTTTTTTTTACCGTAGAGCATGGTGGTGACGATGTGATCGTATGACTGTGAAAGCGAATTAAGAAGTATCAATGACTTGTCCTCCTCGTCGATCTTGACATCAACAGTTAGAAGCTCGTTGATGATCTTATTGAAAAAGTTTAGATGCTCCAACTCTGCTGTTCCTTCCTTCATGCGTAGCCATACAATTATTTATTGAGATACAACTTGTTGGAAAGGCTTTTTGTCAGATACGTCTCTAACCTTGACTACAATCCCCTAGTCGTTTCTTCATTCATCACGTTGTATATAATCTCGTCTGTGAGACAATTGGATCGTGCTTGCCGCCTTTAGATCCATCTCCTCCCAATCCTCATTTGACGTACCTGCAGGTTTTGTTGACTTTTCCTGCAAGGTCCTGTGAAGACTTTGTTGCACCAGCAACGTTTTAATCTCTTTTACTATAAACTAAAGTTTCCTTTGCCTTTGAATTTCCTGACCTCGAACTTGCTCGTAGAAATTCCTATCTTCGACATTCGCCTTTCTTCGACAACCTTTAGGCTCTAATACCAATTGTTGATACAACTAGCGCTCCTTGATACTAATTGTTGTGCATAGCGAAAAAACTTGTGATGATATGATAGTACTTGCAAAAGGAAAAATGATTGTAAAGCAAACTAGCAATATGTAGATAAAAGAATAATAATAAAGAACATGAGGATTTAACGTGGTTCGACCCAATCTTGGTCTATGTCCATGGGGAGAGGACTTTAAAGAGTTTTATTAATAAACTTGATACAAAGAGATCGAACCTTCCTCTTAATCCCATAAGAGAGTTCATCTTTTCTTTAAATCTAGATTTAGATTAAAAGAGTATACCTCCTCTCTATGCACCTTCACTTTGCTTTTCTTTCTTGGCTTCCTTGGTGTTTTCTATCTTTTCTCTATACTTCAACCTACTGGACTACAATCTTTATATATAGAATTTTACAATACAACTCCTATTTGGATTATGAGATGATCTTGGCCCGTCAAATTCTTGAAGAACTTGATCAATCTAATTAGGAGTTGGTCTTCTTGATCTAAAAGAATTCTAGACACCTTCAATCTTTAGAAACAAATCTTCATAGAATAAAAATTGAGTTCTATTTGGAATCCACCAGATAAGAGAAACTTGATCGTGCCAGAAAAGGAAATAGAATTTGATTCTATCTCTGGCTGTCGATAGCCTTCTCAGGCCTGTCGACAGGTGAGTCAGCTGTCGACAGCCGATATGGCCTGTCGACAGACTGAACTATCTTCTCTTCTCGGTATCTTGCTATCGACAGGTTTTGTCAATAGCCTACTAGATGCAGTCGACATGCCTATCGACTGCCACTATATTCTGTGGATTTGCTTCTTCTTTAAGCTCTTCTTTCTTCTCCACTTCAAATGGATCTTCTTGACCATCATCTCTTTCTTGAAAATAAAGCAATTTCACAAAAATCGTTGTGTATAAAAAGGATAAAAAAAAATTGAAGGGAAGCAGTTGGACTTATTCTGTAGATCTCACATGGAGATAGGAATAGGCTTTATAGGTGGAGATATGCCTGAAAAGGCAGTTGAGGTCGTAATGCCATGCTGGCACTAATGTTGAAAATAGTGATAGCATAAAGTGTAGCACTCCACTTGCTCATAACTTAAAGCGTAAATAGCGTCTCATTAAGTGGAAGCTACATGGGTTTTTATTGTTTTATTTACAAACATATAAAATAATTCTAAACAGAAATAATAAGTAGAAAAATTCTAAATGTATTAAAAAATCTTAAAACAGCCACCACAAATATTTTTAATATATACAAACAACACTAAAACCACACAACTTATATAAGAAATTAAGAATAGGAGGGAAAAAAAAAAAGAGAGTCAATCTATAAAACTCACCCCTTAATAATCAAATTTCCGTTACACTTATCCAACATCCAACATGCAAAACTCACCTATGGTTCACCTCATCGTTGTAAGTTGTTGCGAATGGAGGAATATGGAAGTAGAAAGTAGTCGATGAGGACCGGTCTCACTAGTGTCCATTGAGGCTCACATGCATAGATCAATGTCAAAGAGGGTTGCTGTCAAAGATTTAATACTCATCAATGAGTCATTGAGGTTTCATTTGCAATCTTTGACCACTAAAGACAGGCTTCTTCACTTGAGAGAAAAGAAAGCTCTAGCTCGTTGATTTAGGCATGTTAAGAAAACCCTCCATCGTTGGAATATAAATATAATACCCTTAACCCTTACCACAACTTCGGAGTTTTAATGTAGTGGAAGGGACTATAATATGATATTGGAGTCATCCAAGTTCAGTTCCCATAAGCACACAATTAGAAAGCAAATTTAAAAAATAAAAAAACTGCTTTTGGCCCATAAAAAAGGCGCATGACGTGCGGGGATGTGTTAGAATATAAATATAATACCCTCAACCCTCACCACAACTTAAAGAGTTTTTGTTTAGTGGAAGGGACTTTATTACCCATGAGTATTAAGAAAAAAAAATTGCACCACCTTAGCGTAGCTACACTACACCACAGAAAAATGTACACATCATATGTTATTTAAAATAGTGGACAACTACATTGTTTTTTAGATATTTTTGAGCGATAGGAAAAGCATAGGAGTGCATCGTTATGAAACTAGCTTTCTTAAACTTGGGCGGGGTCGTCGTATTCGTATCTTTTCAAACAAGCTTATTAGCAATCTATGTAAGCTGGATATTGGTTTCTTTGAGCATTGTATCATTCTGATGCTAAAGCATTCTGACTGCTCCTTATTAGTGAGCATACTATGGTTGGCTTATTGAAATGCCTCTAGTACATAAATGAGCATACGCCAAGAGTCCCTTTGTTCAACCATGCACAATAAAATTTTGGAGCTAAGAATAAGCAAGATAATTGAATGAAATGTTGCTTTATTGTGTGATGGTCACTCCGAGCTTCCCGTGCTCAAGGGGTCAGAGGAAAATAAAAACCTTTTATCCACATTTTAAAACGAAAAATGAGAATGCTGTCTTCTTCTTCAATTCTTTTATCTCGTGGTTGAGAAGCTCGACAGGTGAGAGATCTTGTACTCTTTGTTAGAATTGAAGAATATAAAGGTGAATCTTCGAGTTGAATTATGGCAAGATCCGTTGATGGAATCAACCGGATGATGGTTGGAGTGTGTTCTCCTTCCATTTGTGATGAACGTGGTATATTCACATGTTCAATTCCGACTTCGAATGAATGAGATATTCAAGTCCAAAGATTGTCTAATTCAAAGCCAAAACGGGACTAAAGGTAGCTTAAAGCATTTAGTCCCACATTGGCCGTGGGATGGAAGTTTGTGGTGTATATATAGAGAAAATTGAGAACAAAGGGCGTGCCCTTTGGGTACTTGGAGTTTTCGCGCGCGAAAAGGAGGGAACTATGCACGTATGTGCGCGCGCGCGCCGCCGCTGGCGGCGGCGGCGGCCGCCGGCCGGCCGGTGCCGGTGCCGGGCTTGGGCTCGGGTTTGGGTTTGGGTCTGAGTGAGTTCGGGTTCCCTACCTGGCCTGGTTCTTTTTGAATTGGGTCTCAAGGTATGATCCGAACCAGATCCACTTCCAAACCAGACCGGACCCGATCCACCAACAGGTTGCGAACCTGTTGGACTGCCCGCTCCGCTGTCAGGATCTGAACCGATCCGCCAACGGTCGCGAACCAGTTGGACAGCCAACGGTCGCGAACCAGTTGGACAGCCAACGGTCGCGAACCAGTTGGACAGCCAACGGGTGCGAACCAGTTGGACTGCCAAAGGTTGCGAACCAGTTGGCAGACCAAAGGTTGCAGCCTTTGGTTGGGTTCAGACCTGAAGGCCCCTTTTGGAATGCTATATAAAGCATTCCAAGTTCTCATTTTAACACACACCAAATCTGAGATTTCTCTCTCTCTCTCTAAAAGTTCTGACTTCGGTTCTGAACTGGGCTCCAGCGAAGTGGGAATCCACGACTTCCAGAGCGACTTCCAACGAAGTGGGAATCCGCGACTTCCAAGTGAAGTGGGAATCCAAAGCGACTTCCTAAAGGAGATTCTGTCAAAATTCTTCAACCTTCCTACGTCCTCAACAGTGGGTGTTCCTCCAAAAGAGTAAGACAAATATTCATTTGAAATTTGTCGTTATACCGCTGTTTTGCTAATCCTGTGTAGGTACTGGTTGACTACGGTTCGACCGTACGGTAATTTGGTAGTGCTATCCAAATACCGTGAAGAAGTGTTGTATCTTGGGAGACCAGCGTCCATTATCCCGTTAGCACCGGTGCGGGGGACGTAATTGTCTTAAGGAGATTCGCTGTAAGCGTACCTCACTTCAAATACTGTATAAGTGGACTAAGTCCTTTATACAGGGGATATACTTTACAGTATATCGAGACTGACTTGGATTCAGTCTAATTGGTGCTTAAACTAAGGAAGGAAATTGAAAGGTGGTTCTTAAATTAAAGAACGTTCTATTGAACGGAAAACCTCCCACCTGATATTTGCCGACCTGGCCAATTAGATTGTTGATATCTCAGTGATCTTGATTAGTTGTCAGATTAATTCTTGTTAAGCAGAATACCCAACACTCTTTTGAGGAAGGTAAGAGATGCCAAGGAAAGAAGTCGGTAGCCAACCTCTTGTAGTTCTTGCTAGAGCATTAGAGATTACCTCCTCCCCTTGTGGACCTCCCTAGGAAAATTGTTGAACCACCTAACTACGCTTGTCTTGCTTGGATTGTTTTCTGTTGCGGTTTGTATTAGTTCTCATGTTTTTATAACAAGGGATTCATATGAACTGATTGAATCTTTATTGCCGAACTGGACTTTAAACAACAATTGTTTTCAGATTAAGTACTTTACTGTCTGAGATGCCACATGATTCCTTCAAGTTGTTCTTTGCTGAGGGCTTCTTAATGGTAGTTTTTCAGATAACACATCTACCATTAAAACAGTGAATGAACTTTGTCGCCATCCAACATCGAAAGCAATATAACCAGAAAAATAGCAGAACAGAGCTCTCAGTAACAAAACCTTCGTGGATGAGAATTTTAAATTAGGGAAGGAGTTACTTCAAAGATATGTTGATGGGAATCGGTCTAATTATTGTTTAGTAGGCTTCTTTTAAGTTGTTTTATTTTATTTATTATATTTTTTAGTCCCACATTGGTTATGATGGGGTAGTCTTTTTTGTAGGAGCCTATTTAAGGCTAAGGGTTGTATTGGTTTATTTAGACTATGATGAATTAAATTAAGACCTCTTTATTGTAGCATGGTGATTTGCTTTCCAAAAATGAATCTTGCATGGTGATGTGCAGAGTGGGGGAGAGACCTCGCGGGTGTTGAGCCCTAACTTATCTTTATACCCTCAAAACTTTAATTTCTTCCCTCTTTCTTCTTTTTCCCCTTCCCGTATTACATTAGTTTGGTATCAGAGCTAAAATTTCTGATATTTTCTCCCTCCACAAAAAATCTTCCCCTCCAAAAAAAACCTAGCCGCCTCTACAAAACCCTAGATCTGTCTCTCTATCTTCCTCTTCTCGAGTTTTTATCTAAAAAAAAGTTATTGTTCCGTGAACAGTAATCACGTGATTACTGTCGTGATTACTCTCCCCAATACCCATCTAGGGTTTCTCAAAAAAAAGTAGTGTTCTATTAACAGTAATCATACGATTACTGTTCACATGAACAGTAATCATGCCAAAGCACTAGATCCCTCTCCCAAAAACCCATCTAGGGTTTCCGCCTCCACCTCCCCTTGCCATCAATTCCTCCACACTTTCGCTGAGCACAGATCTTCGTCGATGAGAGCTCCACTTCAACATATTGCGACCGCCACGGCAACACTCCCTCCCCCGCAGCATCAGCGTCATCCCCTCTCCTTCGTCATTGTCCTTATCTTGCTAGATCTCATTGCCACCGATCGAGATCTTACCTTCATCATACTCGTACCCTCGTCGCTGCAACTTCTCGTCACCGTAGCTTTGACGACCTCGCCGACAACAACATGTTTACCCACCTTCCTTCTAGTCCTTTGCTACCACCTCCTTCTGCACTAGCCGACATGGAAGAGAACGTCGACCACATGCTAGAAAAACTTAACCTTATCCTCATACTAGCTCGGGATTGTAATTCCACATTAAAGAGGATAGTCAGGAGGCGAGAGTCGATATATCAACATCCCTAGTGATGATGTTAGAGAAGCAGAAGTTGTTGACGAGGCTGAGCCAGAGCCTGAGCCAGAGTCAGTAATTGTTGATGAGTCGGAGTCTGATCTCGAAGTTGTTGATGAGTCGGATCCAGAACCAAAAGTGAAAGTCTTATATGGAGACCCCTGTAGATCTTCTGACAGAGCCTATTATAGAGTTATTGCCACCTTCGCCAGCTATTAGGGCTCCTTTATCCTTGAGGTCGCCTGATGTGTATGACCCGTAACAGATCTTTCTAAATGAGGCAGTTCACAATGTTGGAAAGAGATAGGATATCGTCGAGGAAGTCGACAAGGATCGTCGAGGAAGTCGACGAAGGAAGGAAACAGCAGCAAAAGCAGGTCAGCAGAAGCAGCAGCAGGAGAACGGTCGACCGGCCCGGTCGATCGCCCGCAGTAGCAGCAGTTCGGTCGACCGACGTGCACAACATACACAAGGCATCAGCGGTCGACCGGTCCGGTCGACCGCAGGAGATCGGTCGATCGCCCGGTCAACCGACTGAAAGTGCCTAACTCTCGGTTAGGCCCGGTCGACCGGCCCGGTCGATTGCTGCATAGGGTCGGTCGACCGACAGTCGGGTTGCGGGCTGTTTTGCTGAATTAGAAATCTTTTGTATTTAAGGCGGAATTTCTAGGGTTTGCTGTACCAGGGAAAAATTGTAGCTCTCTTGATACTCAGAGGTGCTGCAGAAAATTGTAATTGATTAATCCAATCAATGGAAACTCTCTTTCCTTGCCCCGGGGACGTAGGCAACAAGACTGAACCTCGTTAATCTTTGTTTCGTGTTCTTTCTCTGAGTTTGTGGTATTTGTACTGTTATTTGGAATTGTTCTTCGTGCTTTGGAGATCTAGGGCTTCCTCTTGTGGTTGTTGTCAGAGCACAACAAGTGGTATCAGAGCTTCCCAGGTTTCGCTTGGGATTTTTTCTGGAGATTCGGAGGGCATCGGGAGCTAATTCGGTGGAGATCGTGTGTCGATCTCAGATCAGCAGTAGTCTTGTTCGTGGGATCGTGTATCGATCTCAGAACAACGCAAGAAGTGCTCAAGGAATTATTAGTGGAGTAGATCCAGTCAGAAACTCAATCTAGGGTTTCGTGAAGAAGGTAAAAATCTGATTTTTATCGAAGTTGTGTATCTATTTCCAGTTGGTTTTCCGCATACATAGAGGATCCAATTAGATGGCAGAAGAAAGTACTTCAGTTAGGACCATGAATCCTCATCCGAGGATTGACGTGGTGAAGTTTAATGGCACAAATAATTTTGGGATGTGGAGATGTGAGGTTATGGATGCCCTAAATGCATCGAATCTCGAGGATACTCTACTTCTGGAGAAGAAGCGAAGCACAACCACTGATGAAGAGTGGGAGAAGATGAACAGGTCTGCGTGTGGCTTGATTCGTTCGTGTCTAACACAAGACATCAAATATCTTGTGTTACACGAGACGTCTGCGAAGCATTTGTGAGAGACCCTTGAGAAGAAATATCTGACCAAGAGTATCGAATCAAGATTGCAGCTGAAGAGTAAGCTGTACGGGTTTCAGATGAAGAAGGGGAGCTCCGTGAATGAACACATAAACCGCTACACGAAGTTTCTTACAGATTTGGTGAACGTGGATGTCAAGATAGATGAGGAAAAGGCTGTAATCCTTCTGAACTCACTTCCGGCGGAGGAGTATGAGACATTCACATTAACCTTTATCAATGGTAGACAGACTCTGGACTATCATGAAGTGTCGTCTGCTTTAGCAAACTATGAGACGAGGAGAAAGGAGAGACATCCTTCTCAGTCAAGCTCATCGGCAGAGACACTGGCAGTAAGAGGCAGTGGTTCATCAAGGAAGGATAAAGAGGAAAGAGGAAGATCAAAGTCCAGGCCGGGTTTTAGGGATCTAAAGAAGAACCAGTGTGCCTTCTGTAGAGAAATAGGGCACTGGAAAGTGGACTGTCCGAAGTTCAAAGGGAAGGAGTCGAAGTCTGAGGCAAATCTTGTAAAGGTGGTTAGTACTCAGAGCAGTAACCCACAGGCAGATGGATCGGACTCAGACTCGTCGGTGTTCTCATTCTCAGTCACTACTCCCATCGTAGGCTACTCAGGAGATAATGAGTGGATCTTGGATACAGGTGCTACATACCATGTATGCCTTAATCGGGATTGGATTTCTAGCTTTGAGAAGCTGGAGGGGTGTTCAGTCGTTATGGGCGATGATCATCCATGCATCATGGAGGGTGTAGGCACAATCCAAATTAAAATGTTTGATGGGATGGTAAGGGAGCTGAAGGAAGTGAGGTATGTACCTCAGTTGAAGAGAAACCTGATTTCTGTTGGAGCTTTAGAGTCGTTGGGCCTTGTGGTGTCGATTAAGGAAGGATTCCTTAGGATGACAAAAGGTTCGATGGTGGTATTGAAGGCCGATCGCCGGAACAATCTATACTACTTGAAGGGTAGTACTGTGACAGGGCAAGTGACGGCTTCTACCAGTTCAGATGAAGACTCAACCAGGCTGGGGCACATGAGGCTGGGACATGCAGGAGAGAAGTCATTGCAAACTCTTGCAAGGCAAGGGTTATTGAAGGGTGCCGGAACCTGCAAGATGGAATTCTGTGAACACCGTATCATCGGGAAGAAGACCAAGGTGAAGTTCGGCACAGCAACACATTGCACCAAGGGGATTCTTGACTATGTTCACACTGATGTTTGGGGACCTACCAAGACTGCATCAATTGGAGGTAACCATTACTTTGTGTCGTTTATTGATGACTATTCTAGGCGCTGCTGGGTATATACCATGCGACACAAAGGAGAAGTCCTAGAACTGTTCGTGAAGTGGAAGGAGAACTTGGAGAGAAGTACGGGAAGGAAAATCAAGGTCCTCCGTTCAGATAATGGAGGAGAATACAAATCCGATCCTTTCCTACAGCTATGTCTTGATGAGGGCATAGAAAGGCACTTCACGGTAAGAGAGACACCGCAACAGAATGGGGTAGCGGAGAGGATGAATAGGACTTTGCTAGAGAAGGTCCGGTGTATGTTGTCCAATGCCGGTTTATCAAAAAAGTTCTGGGCTGAGGCTTTGGCATATGCATGCTACCTTGTGAATAGGTTGGGTTGCCGTCGTCTGCGATAGGGGGAAAAATCCTCTCGAGGCTTGGTCGGGAAAAACAGCTGCTGACTATGATTTGCTACGGGTGTTTGGTTGTCCAGCCTATTATCATGTCAAAGATGATAAGTTAGACCCAAGAGCAAAGAAGGATGTGTTCGTCGGTTTCAAGCGAGGAATCAAAGGGTTCAAGATCTGAGATCCAACGGACATGAAGTTTCTTCTCTGCAGGGATGTCACTTTTGATGAGGCTTCTATGATGAAGCCTAAGGTCTCTCAGCAGGTGGAGACTAGCAAGACCAAGGAGGTATCGCAGCAGGTGGAGATTGATGCAAATCCACCATCTCTAGAGAATTCAGCATCGGTGAGGATCATACCTAGGGTGACACAGGGCAGTGATCAAGCAGTTGAAGAAGATGCTGAAGATGAAGAGGGTCAAGAACAGGTCATAGGTAATATTCCTAACTCTACTATAGTTGAAAGACCAAGAAGAAACACTAGGAGACCAGGTTGGCTCACTACAGATATGGTCGTGGCGTATGCACTTCCGGTCATTGAGGAGGCTATCCCGTCCACCTTCAGAGAAGCTGAGATCAGTTCGGAATCGAAGATGTGGAAAGAAGCCATAAATGAAGAGATGAAGTCTCTCTACAAGCACGACACTTGGGAACTCACTAGGTTGCCCAAAGGGAAGAAGGCTATAGGGTGTAAGTGGGTGTATGCTAAGAAGCAGGGATCTCTCAAAGAAGATTCAGTGCGCTACAAGGCCAGGTTGGTAGCTAAAGGCTATGCTCAGAGGGAAGAAATTGACTACAATGAGGTATTCTCTCCTTTTGTAAAGCATTCGTCAATTCGTATTTTATTGGCTTTGGTGGCACAGTACGAGTTGGACTTTGATCAACTCGATGTAAAGACCGCCTTTCTCCACAGCGATCTAGAGGAAGAGATCTACATGACTCAGCCAACAGGCTTCAAGACTGCAGGGAAGGAAGAAATGGTGTGTAAGCTGAAGAAGTTGTTGTATGGACTGAAGCAGTCTCCAAGACAGTGGTACAAGCGGTTCGACAGCTTCATCAGAGGGAAGAAGTAAACACGCAGCCACTATGACCCATGTGTGTACTATAACAAGCTACCGACAGGGGAGTATATCTATCTACTTCTGTATGTAGATGATATGCTGATTGCTTCGAGGTCGAGATCTGCGATTGATGCACTGAAGATGGATCTATCTTCAGAGTTTGAGATGAAGGACCTTGGTGAAGCTAGGAAGGTGTTAGACATGGAAATCATAAGAGACCGAAGGATTGGCAGGGTGAGCTTGACTCAGAAGGGGTATTTACAGAAGGTACTACAGAGGTTCAACATCGGCAAGGATACGAAGTCTGTAAGTACACCTATGGCTCCTCATTTCAAGCTATCTGCTAAGATGTCTCCGAAGAGTGTTCAAGAATGTGAGTATATGACTCACGTTCCATATGCTAACGCAGTCGGTAGTCTTATGTACGCTATGGTGTGTACGAGACCAAATCTATCACAAGCTGTCTCCATGGTCAGTAGATATATGCATGATTCAAGACAGGGTCATTGGGAGGCAGTGAAGTGGATCTTGAGGTACATCAAAGAAACCATTGATGTAGGTCTGGTATTTGAGGACTCCACGGGGAAGCAAGATTGTATCGGATATGTTGATTTCAACTATGCAGGTGACCTTGACAAGCGCCGGTCTACAACAGGGTATGTCTTCACATTCTCTCAAGCATCGGTGAGTTGGCGCTCCACACTGCAGTCTACCATCGCATTTTCTACCACAGAGGTCGAGTATATGGCCATGACAGAGGCTATGAAGGAGGCAATCTTGCTTCAAGGCTTGCTTGATGACTTGGGAGTGGAACATGATCTGATGAAGATTAACTGTGACAGTATGAGCGCTATTTACTTAGCCAAGAACCAGGTTTATCATGCACGGACAAATCACATCGACGTCAGGTTTCATTTTGTTCGGGAGATTCTAGAAGAGGGTGATATCGAACTGCTGAAGATTCACACATCGGAGAATCCCGCCGACATGCTTACTAAGGTGGTGTCAGGAGTCAAGTTCGCACATTGCAAGGCTTTGCTCCACGTCCTTCAGGTAGCTTGAGCTTGTTGAAGCTCATTTGGATGAACTACGGATGCCTTGATCCCTTGGGCAGGGTACGTAGGCAATCACAATGGTGCAGCCACTTTCGAGTCGATGGTCAGTTCGGCTCAGATTTGGAAGAATCTTCACCGAGGTGGAGAATTGTTGGAAAGAGAGGATATCGTCGAGGAAGTCGACAAGGATCGTCGAGGAAGTCGACGAAGGAAGGAAATAGCAGCAAAAGCAGGTCAGCAGAAGCAGCAGCAGGAGAACGGTCGACCGGGCTGGTTGACCACCTGCAGTAGCAGCAGTTCGGTCGACCGGTCCGGTCGATCGACGTGCACAACATGCACAATGGCATCAGCGGTCGACCGGTCCAGTCGACCGCAGGAGGAGATCGGTCGACCGCCCGGTCGACCGACTGAAAGTGCCTAACTCTCGGTTAGGCCCGGTCGACCGGTGCATAGGGTCGGTTGACCGACAGTCGGGTTGCGTGCTGTTTTGCTGAATTAGAAATCTTTTGTATTTAAGGCGGAATTTCTAGGGTTTGCTGTACCAGGGAAAAATTGTAGCTCTCTTGATACTCAGAGGTGCTGCAGAAAATTGTAATTGATTAATTCAATCAATAGAAACTCTCTTTCTTGCCCCGAGGACGTAGGCAACAAGGCCGAACCTCGTTAATCTTTGTTTCGTGTTCTTTCTCTGAGTTTGTGGTATTTGTGCTGTTATTCGGAATTGTTCTTCGTGCTTTGAAGATCTAGGGCTTCCTCTTGTGGTTGTTGTCAGAGCACAACAAGTAGTCGACCGGGCCGGTCGACCGTTCTCCTGCTGCTGCTTCTGCTGACCTGCTTTTGCTGCTGTTTCCTTCCTTCGTCGACTTCCTCGACGATCCTTGTCGACTTCCTCGACGATATCCTCTCTTTCCAACACACAAGAGTTTGGCGTCTTAGTATGTGGTTCAGTTTTCAGCATAGCTAATTTGGGTTGTTTTGCTAAATTTATTCTGCTCGTGCTATCTCTGACTGCGGTCGATCTGTTACAGAAGTTAGTTCCACCTTTATCATCTTTGTTCAGGCATGATGCATCAGTGCGACTTTTCCTATCACTACCGTGGCCTGATTGATGCGAGATGTGATACAGTTCTACCCGGTCGTGCTTACTGCATTTACCGGAGATGAATGCTTTTAAGCCGGGGAGAATGATGAGAATCGCTCTAGTTATTTTTAGTCGGCTTCTTTTAAGTTGTTTTATTTTATTTAGTGTATTTTTTAGTCTCACATCGGTTTTGATAAGGAAGTATTCTTTATAGGAGCCTATATAAGGCCATGAGTTGTATTGGTTTATTTAGACTATGATGAATTAAATTAAGCCCTTTTTATTTGAGCATGATGATTTGCTTTTTTTGCATGGTCATGTGCGGAGTGGGAGAGAGATCTCCAGGGTGCTGAAGCCCGAACCTATCTTTATCCTCTTAAAACCCCAACTTTTCCCTCCTCCTTTTTCCCCTTCCCGTATTACATCACTTGTGGGTTTGGAGGTCTCTACCGTCCATCATTAGGGTGACAATATGGTATCAGACGACTTTAATTATCGTAGTCACACTCATATGACGTTCATAAACCCATGCACCTGTTTTTGATTCTTTGTGCAACTTTTCTCCTGTGGGTGGCTATGCATGAAATGTTATAAAGTGCATCATGGATTGTTATCTACTATAGGCCATTATGGGAGTCCTTGATAATTCCTAGTTCTTTGGGAAAATGGGTTGCGGCACCGCGGACAAGCTTGTTAAGTGGCTTCAGACAATACTACGATCACTTGGAAAGCATTGGTATTGGAGATCTCGGTGTTGTATTAGATCCTTGGATGAAGTGCAATAGGATAAATTGCATTTTCTTTTCACTAGAAAAACAACATTGTTTGGTCATTTTTTTTGGACATGTTTCTTCCTTGTAAACACACAGAAGAGTAGATATATTTATCCTACAAGTCTAGAGTCAGTCAGTCCTAAACAACATCTGGGTTGCAATAACATGCAGGACACTTCTCCCACCCAAAAATTGACCCAATTCGTATAAGTCTTGGTCAAATATGCATATATTCAGAAGAAACTTGCATATTTAGTTGTGTCCTTATGTCTAGATTTTGAACGGTTGCTGTGTCCAAAGCCCCATGTCTCTGCCGGAATGAGACACTCGTGTCCGTGTCTTTGAATCATAGCTGGGTTGTTATTTTACAAGTCTGAATTTCTTGGGGTGCACGATACATTACATATTGTAAGAAATATTTTAATGCTTAGTCTCAGAAGATATTGATACTGTATATTTTTCTGCTCAGGCCTGCATGTCCTGCAATACAGTATGCTGTTTAACTTGGAACATAAAATGTTAGCAAGCGATCTAACATCTTCATAATGATGAACAGGTTGAGCTTTTTGGTGGCAGAAGCTTGTCTGATAGCAGGATCAGCGAGAAATGCTTACCACACCAAGTATGTCGGCTACTATGTCGAGAAGGACCTGTCATCATGTGCAGCACTTCGGAAAGGGGTGTTCGCGGCAGCAGCTGCAATGGTGCTGGTTTCACTGGTGTCACTCCTATTATTCTACTGGAGCTATGCCAAGACAGATACTGGAGGCTGGGTGAAGCACCAGAACGATGCAGGTGTAGGGATGTCGGAGTACAGCCCCAACACGTGAACGTGGAAACTCAGGCCTAACGGGTTCTCTATCGTTCGGTCGCATTATTTATAGAGAACATGGTATTTTCATTGGAACCATCTGTATAGAAGTTACAGAGGCTTGAACAGGACTGTCTTACTGATGTCATTTTCTATGTTACGTTAATGTGGTGATGGATGACCAACTTTTTTTTGGGCTCCCAAATATGTGAAATCCTCGAGTAGCTGAAGAGTGTGAAGTTCTGAGCATGGTGGAAATTTGCAATGGGAACTGAATCCAAATTACAGTTCTCTTAAAATGGCAGAGTTTGTGGTGAATCAAGTGTCTCGCGAAGAGATAGTGAAAAGTGAGCGCAACCCCTATTGATATCTGTACGGTTTCAATATAGTTTGATTGTGGTTTGAAAAATGAATACGTCATTAATATTGCTGGGACATGATTTCTGATTTAATTTCTCGACTTTCTACAAGATAAATTGCAGTGTTGAAATTTCGAGTTACACCTCTTTCTTTGAAAATTGAGATTTTCGTAAGTTATTTTCACTCTTTCAGCATTATGGTAGAGATTTTTCGTTACAAGTGATTGGAGGTCAATTCTCACCGCAGCTGAGAATGTGAGCGAGGATTAAATGTGTGTAAATAAAACACAACACAAAAGAAAACGAGATTTTACATGAAAAATTCTTAATTGAGAAAAAACCACGGGAGGGATGAGAAATTTTATTATAATTCTCAAGTTATAGGAATTACTGTGTAGGAGATGTGTCTGTGGTGAAAACAGGATTTAGCTTTTCGGATTAAGGTTGTATAGATGTACGAGGGATCCAAAAAGTGCCAAAAGTCCTCCTTGTGGGAGTAGTAGATCTACTTATACTTGACTGAATTGTTGTTTTGCAGACAGGTGGATGTCGGCGATGAAATCACCTAGAAGGGGGGTGTGAATAGGTGATAATGCTAATCAATGCACAAATTTAAAAAAATGAGATGATGCAACGATCACCCAAAACAATACTAGAAGCCGAATACCCCGTGAAGTGCTCTGAACTCCTTCCTCGTGATTCCTCTAGATAAGAGTTTGAGGTGTGCAATGCAATCTTGTTGTATGAGTATTGATCAACAATATAGCAATGAATATAAAGCAAGTAAATAAAGCAAATAAACCAATCGCAAACACTGAGTTTTATTTCGAGGTTCGAGCACCCAGCTCTACGTCCCCGCCTTCACCCAGAAGGATTTCCGATCCACTAGAATTTTTACAAAGGATTACAACCACTAGGGAGTACCCAACTCCTCAATCACACTCCTCTAGTCCAGAGGTAGTGGAGCCACAAATACAATAATCACTGGATGATCAAAAGACCACAAACTCTCTCTTGAAAACTTTTTTTTACAAAAACCCTAAAGAATAATATATAAGATTGAAGCTCAAGGTTTTGTAAGTGATATAAAAACAGAAGAGAGATTTTAAGAACAAAAAACTTTCAGAAAACTTTTGAAAATAATAGCCCAAAACTTAAACAAAAGCTCTTTCTCAAGAAAACTCAAAACTTTTGATCTTTGAATTTGTTGTTGTGAAAAACTCTACCCTAATGACCCCTTTATATAGGATTTAGGAAGAGTAAACATAGAAAACTTTTACTTGAATAAAAGAGGAAGAAATTGACCCTCTAATACAGATAACCACGTTTTTTTTAAAACTTTAAACACGTTTTAAAAACATGTTAAAAATCAGCCTTCAGAAAATTAGCCATTACTGCAAATCTGGCAGATTGGTCAACTTTGAGCATATTTTTCAGGCTGTAAACGTCCGAATTCAGAATTAGGTATATAAGAATAATTTGTAGATATTTAAGTCTTATTTTTAATGCAACTGAAATCAACTCAATATCAGTTTTTATTAGAAAGTTATCAATAAAACACTGACAGGTGTCAAATCAGAAACTGTAACCTGTTTTCAGAACAAGAATAGAGTTCAACCAAATATTTGACATCTTTAAAATTTGAATCTAAAAATGATTATTGAATAATAAATTTATATCTGAAAGTTATCTTTAAAATGCAAGTTAAATCATCTTATTTGAATATAAGAATAAAAAGTTATGACAAGAAATGTAAAAGGGTGTCTAGCAGATCAGCAGAACTAAAACTGGTTCAAATCCAAAACCCGATATATGTACTTGAAATTCAAAACCGGTTAAACCAAAACCAAATGTATTGAATTTGTGTGTGTGTGTATTTGAGCTTCAAACATATATACTATTCTTTAACAAAACAAATTATATGAGTCTACAAGCAGGAGTCTCTGATAGTTGATGTTGAACAACGTTTGAGCTAAACCCTAATATCTCATGCTTGAGAACTCTTGACCCATCAATGCCTGTATTAACCTGAAATTCATTCTTTAACTTCTATTAGTACCAAATAACTTTTATATGGTTTGTTATCATCAAAACACATAACCCGGAGATTGTAACCTTTGGGCCAACAATCTCCCCCTTTTTGATGACGACAAAACATATAAGCTATAAAACAAAATATAGGAGGGAGGTAAAAGCTCCCCCTCAAATGATGCTCTATTTTATCAAGTATAAAATATGAAAACATATACATATATGAACATGTACAAAACATGAAACCTACATATATGAGATAAACATGTACAAAACATGAACATGTATAAAACATAAAAGCAAAACATGAAACCCCCAATACTTCTCCCCCTTTTTGTCATACATCAAAAAAGGTTAGGAAACAACCAATAAACAATATATGCATAAACAAGATATAAACATGCATATATGCATATATAAACTCAAATATCTCTTCCCCTTTTTGTCAATTCATCAGCAAAGGGGCTAAGGAAAAAAAACAATCAATTGTCATATCATCAAATCTTAAAGATCAAAACTTAAGTTTTTTTTTTTATACCAATTTAAAATTTTTGATAAACATATTGATACCAATAGAAAAATATTGATACCAATTAAAGATAAAAACCAAATTTTTAGATAAACACTAAAATCATTTTGCAATAAGGATACCAAATAGAGAATAATACTAATTTAAGATCATTGATACTAATATTGAAAATGTTAGCATATATCAAACCAAAGTATTTTACATCTCTTTGACAATATGATATAGATAACATGATTAATAGATAATATAGATACCATAATATAAGTGCATAACATGATGACAGTTTTCAGAATAGCATTAAGTATGTAGACAGAGTTATCATATCACATATTATTATTAGTTCGCATAATAAGATATTTCTCTGAAAGGTTATAAATATCAAGTAGCATAAACAGATCATTCATCATGATATACACTATTTGATTCTTAGAATGATGGAAAATAATAGAACTGAAGCTACTAAATTAAAAACAATATCAGATTAACAGTTCAAAATCATAGTAAGTAAAACAAAGAGAAAAGAGTTTAGCCTGATGATCGAGGTATGCTAGGCACTGTCTCAAGAATTAAATTCTCTCTCTTATGCAGGGCTTCGCAGCATTCCAGAGATATAATGACCCTCGGTCAGGCGACCTCCTTCTCGTCGGCACGGAATTTAAGATGGCTTTGCAAATTCTTCTTAAACTTTCAGGGAACCAGTAGAGAATAAAAAACTTTAAAAGAGAAGAAATTTCAGAAGAGAGAGAGGCAGCAGTATCTCAATTATGTCTTCTGCACTCTGCAAAAGGTGAATTTATAGGCTCTGTAAAAGAACTGTTCCAGAAAAATATTTTTATCTGGTCAAAGATTTAGATCCAATTAGTTAACTGGTGATCCATTTAATCTTCTGTAGACCCGATTAATTAACCGCTGATTGATTAATCACATTTAAAGAATGTTAGCAACTGATTGCTAAAGTTACGTGTAAATTTGAATTGTTTCTCTGAAGAAGAGTCCCGAGTACAAACTGTCACTGCGAGACACTCCGTTGCCGCATTGTTACCGAGATCAAGATGTAGCTCCGAGGCCACTCGGGAAAATCAAATCTCTGAGGCCACTCGGGGACCAGTTGTCATTCCGAGTACACATCACCAAGAACAGCTTCAAATATTATTCCGTATTCGAACTCTCGAGTCCACATTCCAGTATTGCAAAGCTCCGAAGAATAAAAAATAAAGTCCAAAATGTAGCAGGTCACGGGACTAGCTGATTCGTATTCGTAGGTCGTTGGCGCGCTTCTCCCGAACCCGCCCAATTCGGCACATGTGTATGCGCGTGGCAAGGTGGTCCATCACCCAACACTCATAAGAATAGATTACAGAGGAGTTGGTATTTATACCACTCAATCTCTTTTGACCTATCCAATATGAGACTAAATTTTCTTCACAAAATGAGTTAATTTCCTTCACAAAATGAGTTTTATGTTACAAAACTCCAGCAGTCGAGGCTTTGTTCCGACCAAATTCCTTCATGTCGGTGCACAGTAAGCGAAGAAACAACGTGGAGGAAACAAGTATACTGAATGAGAGAATGAGGTCCAAATCACGAGTTCAGAATCATTGTGCATTGTTAATAGAGAATCATGAAGATGTTTCATCTCCTCCAATCACAGAGGTGTGGGCCTCTTAAACTAGTGTTTAAACTGTCTAAACAGTGCTCCATTCTTAACTCTTTCCAAAGAAGAGCATACTGAGCCTGAAGAGCATCTCTTCTTGTCTAACAAACATCGGAGTTAGGGGAAGAACTCAGTCATATTCTCCTAATGCTTCCGAAATTGATCCTAACCATCTGTTTTTAACATCATCATCATTCAGGAATCCAATATATAGTAATCTCTATTTAGTCCAACTACTCATGCACTCCTACAACTATAAGATATTTTATTAGATTCAACCTATTATATTTTCTAAAGTTTAAGTTGTGTTTTATTATCACCATCACCATTATTTATCTCAACTATTTCTAATGTAGACTCTTGAGCTCTAATAGTCACTTTACGGTCAATTCCTCATGTCTTTTTACATATTTTGTCAAATAAAAAGTAAAAAAAATTGCTTTATAACTAACATCAACTCTATATTACTCTCTCATTAAATTTTATTATTATATGGGTGCAACTCTTTTGTAGTTTTCAATTTATTCCATGGCATATTCATTATACAATTCAAATTAAAAATTATTTAATTAAATACTACTCAATTATGAATTCTATAATTTTATTTTGAGAATATATAAGTATTTAATACATTAATTTCATCTAAAATTCTTTTCATAAAGATGTTGATTGTTTTTCTTAACAAGTGCATCACACCTGTAATAATTTAGTGATTGTAATCACAACCGTTTTGATTGGAATTGTAATTTGACAGTGCCTCACATTCGTGTTGCGACCAAACAAAATGTATCCATCAATTTACAAATTTTTTAACTTATCTTAAATCTAGCATACATTTATATTCCCATCTCAAAAAAAAAAGCTTAAGATTGAAAGCAACAGGTGGCTAGAACAACATTGCAACATATCAACATCTCCTGTTGTGGCAGTTGAAACAACATGAATCCGGAATGCACTGCAGCTCCAACTACATGCATCCATTGCTATAAATATTTAAGCCATCCTGGTTACTTGTGATCACCAACATTATTCTGCTTCAGATAGTCAAATTACTTGAGATTAAAGACATATCTTACTAGTTAAAGTGGTAGAGGTACATATTACAAGTACATTTCCTCAAAAAGGGTGTCATGAATGAACTAAAGAGCTGGAATCATCCAAACAAATATCCTGAATCGAGGAAGTACCAATAAGTGATCCCAATGGAGTTGAAGATAGATATGGCTTTGGTGGAACTTGCAAGTCATTGACACTGCCTCCCAACATCTCTATAACTCTGCTCATTGATGGCCGATTTTGGGGCATCGTTTGGATGCACCACAAACCAACCAAGATCATTTTTCGGACAGTCTCTTCACTTTCAGCAGTCACGCCATAAGCTAACAGATCACCATTTTGATCTAAATGTTCATATATCCAATGCGGAAAGTATACTTCACTACTATTCTCAACAGCTGCATTTGCGTTCTTTCTTGCTCCAACGATTTCTAGCACCATCATTCCGTAACTATAAACATCAGATTTACTGGATACAACTCCAAAATTTCTTGAGAAAACTTCTGGTGCAATATACCCTATGGTTCCTCTAGCACCTGCAATCGAAATTATACTATCTTTTTTGAGGCACAATTTAGCAAGTCCAAAATCAGAAATCTTGGGACAAAAGTCTTGATTCAGTAATATATTGTGTGGCTTGATGTCAAAATGTACTACGCGTTCATTGCACCCACAATGCAAATACTCTAGCCCTCGAGCAGTGCCAAGTGCTATCTGGTATAACTTTTCCCAATCGAGAGTTGTTTTTGGTTTCTCCGAGTAGATTAATTTCTCAAGTGATCCATTGCACATATATTCATAGATGAGTGCTCTTTTGGACCCCTCAGAACAGAAACCTAAAAGATTAACAACGTTAACATGGGAAGTCCTCCCAATGCTTACAACTTCATTGATAAATTCTTCCCCGTCACCTTTGAAGTCATTTAACATTTTCACTGCAACCACTTTACCATTGCTAAGAGTGCCCTTGAATACGGTGCCATAACCACCTTGGCCTAGTTTTTCTTGAAAAGCATTGGTTATTTTCTTCACATCTGAATACCTGTACCTTTTTGGGGCTAGAGATCCATATTCCTCTAGAAATGCTTCAATATTCTTTTGATTGCTGTTTAGATTCTTCTTCCTTTTATGCTTGTAGAAATAGAGAGCTAATGACAGAAACACCAAAAGGAAGCCTACCCCTACAACTGAACCTGGGTAAAGGAAAAAATGAAAAGAAATAATGTTGTGACGTGTAAATTCTAATGGTTACAAGAATCATATGCATCTAATTGCAACATGTGTGTGTGTGTGTGTGCGCGTGCGCGCGCGCGCGCGCGTGTTTAACTGGTAGCACATTTAACTGTTTCAAATGCACAACATCTATAGAACTCAAAGAATTTGATGAAACTGTTATAAGAAGTCTTGGGAATTGGCATTTCAGTGTCCTATTTTTGATATGCAAGAGAACTATATATCCACAGAGTAGCTGCAGCAGCACTAGTGAGCAATCAGATTGTGAATCTGATCTGTCAAACAAAACTCCCACTCTATAGAAAGTTACATAATGGGAGATCCTGCAAGTAGTAGGTCACTGTTTAGACATTAAGAATTTCTTGAAGCTGCTACTGGTGGAAAGCCACAAAGTTATGATTCAAATGCATAACTATTCAGCAACCTCGATGCTAATGATGTAGCAAAGAATCTCAGTGAGAAAAAAATAGCACTTAGGTGGAAAAATAGTCTCATAAGACGTGCACATATTGATCAAATATTACATGTATCTCTTAATTTTGGCTTTTATAGACCTTTAATTCTCTAGTGACTATGGTATTTGAATCTGTAATACCTTTTCTACCTTAAAAACAAAGAAAACAAAAGAAATATTGCTGAAAACTCACAACATACTCATGATATCAGACATGAGATTAGTTTTTTTTTGGGTTTAACTTTCAAGTTAGTACCATAAAGACTTTTCATTCACCCAAAAAAAAAAAAAAACCACTCTCTCCAACCTGTGAAGTTGATGTGGGCCTAACAGTGATAATTTATCAGATAGCCACCCTTAAATATATCAATCACTGATTATCCTCTGAAACATGTGTGTCAAATGGATAGCAGTCAGATTTAGGCTCAGTCATTCCCATGAATGTGAATTATATGCACTCACATGTCAAATGGACTGCGATCAAGGCCATTATAGTAGAACATTCATGATGATTGTCAATTATAATTATTACAACTTATAAATAATTCATTACAACAGTTTGTCACAAGGAACAACTTATATGATGTTAATTAGTAGCAGATAGTGGGAATGGGATTGGCACCATTCAAATCATAGTTGGGTGAAGGCAACCAATGTTACTGACGCTATTTTACCAAAATGCGTAAACTGCCCAACTAGATAGTAAAAACACTTGAGATCTATAAAGAGGAAAAAATCCATCATCTTAACCATCTAAGTCTTTTCTCATCAAGATGGGTCAGCTATGGAGCAAGGTTTCTCGAAAAAATTCACAAAGCTTTTGGCCTGATCGTCAACCTGACGTCAGCCCTTTGGTAATTGGTGCTAACTACCTAGTCAAGAGAATTATGGACAAGAGAGAGGCTTGCTATAATTCTGAAAAAAGCCAGTTCTCCAAAATCTCTTAAGACTTGAGAAAATATCTAGAAGAAGGGGGGAAATGATAAATTTATTATAGGAAAATGCATCATCTCCCAGGAACATATAAAGTCGAGTGAAACGCACTCCATTTCCCTTAATATAAAGAAGCAAAAAATAGATATGCTTATGAGAATGTTGAAACTACTTGATGCATGGATGAAAAGTACGTAAATCATATGACTTTTTTTTATAGAAATCTTTTAAGGTTAGTTAGCTTGTCAAGAATTTTGTATGATAAAATGACTGATATTATGTTGAAACAGATGGAGCGACTGATGGAGCTCAAACCATGTGACCACTTAATAAAAATTGGCACAAATAAAGATAGAGAACATTCTTGACCCAAGAGGTTAACTCATTAGGTTTTGGATCCTAATCATATGTTAAGCACTTATACTCCCCCTCAATCTCTGATCTTAGCTTGGGTGCCTTTAACCGGATGCAAGATACAAACCTAAGAAACCTCCATCTTCAATCACGAACAACCTTGTGATGTTACCAACTACAATCTCGTACAGGGGTTGTGTTTTATTGATCGTGTCTTCCTATCTAGACACAAGAGCTTAACCCATTATCCAATTTATGTCTAAATCAGACCCATACAAATCTTTGAAGATAACTTTGTAGAATCAACTCAATTTTAGGTCCAAGTGTTCAAACCACCTTTTGGAGTTAGCCCAAATGATTGCACCCATATCCATGCCTAACTTGTTTTGAAATAACTGTAGTATGTACCAAGTTATAGAGCTACTAACACGCATTGCACCACTGTGCCACTCTATTAGCTTGACCTTGCTCAGATCACCACCATGGCTTCTTATAACAATTTGCTATTGTGGATTGGGCTTGAACTAAAGAGCCATCAATAAAGACAGACCAATTTTAACCTAAAAAGTTGACCATTTGGTCTTGAATTCCAATTACATATTAACCACTCATATTCCCACTAAAGGGGTGTCTGGCAATCCATAAGTGAGACTGAAGTGTAAAAGTCAAACCCTTTCAATCACTTTTGATGTTTGTTCAGGTGAGAGTAAATATTTTGAAAGTATGGAAGTGTGAAAGTGTCTTGCATCCACGTAGGACATCTTGCACTCTTCACTTTCGCTGTAAAAGATCAGAAGTGGCTATCAAAAGAGAAAAAGTGGGTTTGAATATCTATGAATAGCTAAAATATTATTGCCACATCAGCTTTTCTAGTGCAGTTTCATTTTTTACCTATATGCAAACAAACACTCTTTTACTAGTTTACTATGAGAAAGTTCTTTCTACTTGCAAAATAAATGACATTTTCAGCTCATACTATCATATTGCCAAACACCCCCTAAGGAAGAGGTTGGCTTCTGCCAATGTAGTCCACGAGGTACAGAAGACTGGTCTACTCTGCAAAGTTGAGCTTTGCAGTTCTCTCCCAAGACGCTTTCCAGCCAAGATTCTCTGTCATCCAGAGTCAGAAATATAATTAATTTTCAATATGAGAGTAAACTTCCTTAAGTTACTCATCATGTCACGACTAAGACCAAATTTAAACCAAAAGTTTGACCCATTATGTCTTGAATACCAATTATGTATTAAGCACTCTTACTCCCATTTAATTTTCAATTCAAAACTTCTTCAATTCATCCACATTTAACATGCTATCTTATAGCTCAAACTTTTGGAGAAAGGTTTTCCAATATGACATATCGCATGGTTTATGTTCTGTAAATGTTTTAAAGCTATCTAATGAGCATTTACATGTTAAAAATGAAAACATATAAATTGACTTTATACCTAATCACTAAAGCTTTGGACAACATGGCTTACCAACTTGTAGTTGGTACACGTGCAAAGAGAGAAATATGCTTAAACTTTTAGAGAAAGGTTTTCTGACATATCAAATGATTTATGTTCAATAAATGTCTTAAGGCTAGTTAATGTGCATCAACATGTTCAAATCGACATTATATAAATTGATGGGCCAATACTACTTTTGGATAAATATAGTATACCAACATGGTGCCCGTACAACAAAAGTAACAGGTCCTATGTCTGCAATTTACTGTTGTAAGTAATTGCTTTCTTTCTCTCATGTTGCATTAACAATGATAAATTGAAAAAAAGAAATAAGTGGCGAGTAGAACACTACGAGGAAAGGAAAAGGTAGAAGGGCGGCAGAAAAGAAAAATCTTAGTCTCTGTTGGTAGTCAAAAGACCATATCTTAAACATCTTTTAGAGTCTTCATCAGAACACTTCACAATGATTCAAGATGCTTTCTAATCTGGAGCAATTCAATGGAAGAAGATTGTTATTTTCGTTAATTGTGTTTTGTTTATGTTCGAAGGGGAAAGAATAAGAGAAAATGTGTCCAACCCTTGGACTTTTGGGAAATTTGTTCCGCTATCCACTTTCTTGTGTGCGTATCCTCCTTCATTCCTTTTTCCAACATTTTAACTCATTATTTTTCAATATTCCAACAAGGCCCTCCATTTTAACAAAGAATGTTGTTGTCTTTATAGGCGCACCTGTAACCTTTTACAATTATTATTGTACATTAAATCGTAGAGGTTAGTTTTTTCTGCAGCAAAACTAGAATTTTTACTAAAAGTATAGTTTTAAAAAGTATATACCTTCTTCAAACTACCTACCATTTTTCATCATAAAAGTAACAATTATGTTATAAAATTAGACAGTTCAAAAAACTCTACTTTTGAACTATCTACTTGCTTAAAAAAAATAGACATTTTTGCTGTAGTGGCAAACATTTTTAAAACAATCTATCTTTGTCTTCAAATATCTACCTTTTTCATTAGGAATGTAGACAAATTTTCCAAAAAAGTAAATAGTTCTTAAAAAAGGTTACATTTGTCTTCAAACAATCTACTTCTTTTTAATAGAAAAATAGGATTTTTTTTAATATATATATATCTACCCCCAAATCTTCTCCATTCAGAAAAATACTCCTCAAATCATTAATTTTGTCAATTTACCCTCCAAGACTTCTTGATCTTAAAATTTTACCCCTTCTTTTATATTTTGAATGAAATAAAATTGTTTTACCTATTATGCCTTTCTCTTTTCTTCTTCTTCATTCTTCTTATATGATCCATGACCTAACTCAAATTTTATCGAACCAATATTCTCATCCCTTCCTCTCGTTCATTCATCATTCTTCTTCCCCCCTCTTAATCTCCCTTGAACCTAAAATTCCTCTGAACTTTCTCTCAACTGTCACTCTAATTTATATTTTGGCATTTTTTCAAATTCCTAAGGGGCATATATGAAAATGATTTTTTATAGATTTTTTATTATAAATGAAAGAAATAGAAATGTGTTTAATTTGTGATAGATAAGTGGAGAAGAATGAGAAATAGGCATAGAAAAGAAGATGAGTCTATAAGTTTAAATTAGGATGTACAATTTATTCATTTCTTTCGGAAAAATAGAAAAGTTAACAGAATCAAACTGAAATATTCTTTTTACTCTAAGGGGGGATGGGGTAAAATTTTAAGATTTAGAAGATTTGGGGGAAAATTAGAAATATCAATGAGTTGGGGGTATTTTTCTAAATTGGGAAGATTTGGGGTTATATGTCTAAAAAGCCCAAAATGTAAGTCATTTTGCTATAATTGTATCTAAAACTATCTATTTATGTCTTCAAGCTATCTACCTCCCATTGGCCCTAAAACACAATTCCAGTTTTGACAATTACCCTGTGTGACACCTTGTATCTGTGTCGAAGTATGACAACCACATGACTGCGTCCATGTCTACATATCATTGCCCATAATTAGTTGTTTTATTTCTTACCCACAAAAGTTTCAACGTCGCTTCCATCACAAGAAACTTTTAGCCATTAGATTGGTTAAATTATATCTACAAAATCCATATTAAATGGTGCAATTTAGAAAGAGATTGGATCTGCTCATATGTATTCAGTTGGATTCAAATTGTATCAATCCAAAATCATGGAACATAGGTAAGACATTGTTAAAATCTGCCGTTAATAGATCTAACCAACAATAAGATGTGTACTCAAAAACTATTCCTGGGACTATATCCTTTTGCAACCTAAAAAGATTCCTCCAAAGTGGACATTGATAAAGATCCTTGCTACCTATTTTCTTCAATTAAGATCTTTAATACCTATGTTTTAGTAAGGAAAAATGTATTACACTAATATAACCCAATATACAACATGCATACTATTGGAGATGATAACCTAATAGTGTCAGTTATACTACAACCAAACTCTAAAAAGTAAGTCTACCTAACATGATCAAAACTAATGCATCGTATGAATAGTCACGGACAAAGTTTTAAAGGGTAGAACAAGGATGTCAAAATCTTACCTATCAAGATACTCATGCGCTCATTACCAGCCATTCCTGCAAAATTAGGAAAAGATGCTCCAGTCAGCAGTAATATTGATCTTCTTTTTCTTTTCATATCAAACGGACAAAGCATTTAAAATTCCCATGTTATAAATGTCCCCTGAAAATTTCTCATGTTATAAAAGACAATTACAGCAATTTAATATCTAATATAGCATGTTAATAAGCAATGAAGCATAAAAAACCGTTAGCAAAAAAGAACAGTAAGAATTTGATACCTGTACGAGAAGCATGATTCTTATTTGCTTAAACAAGTATTGATAATCCACTATCTAATCACTACTAAAAGTCAACTTTTTTGGTTTGTATATATATGTTTGTATTTGGTGTTTCCATGTAAAATTACGAGATCCCACTTCTGCAGCGATCCACGCTTGAGCACGTGAGGTTTGTGTGTGTGCGCGCGCGCGCACGTACAGACACAATGAAGCTTTAATACACTTAAGGCATAATTAACTTAGTTATGCGCATCTGTAAAAATACATGTGCGTGCAATGGAATTAAATTATCCATCATGTTGATCTTAAACTACGTATTTTGAAGTTCTATGCACAACAAATCATTCAGTTTGAAAGTCATGTACGTATGCTTAAAGTGATAACAAAATAAATGGTTTTCTCACAATTAAAAACCATGCATTTTACAAGCAATCGATGCATGAGAAATCGGTCCCCAATGTGTATGATTTTTTTGTTTAGGATTTTTGCATATATACCCTCCAAAACTTAGCTTTTTGCTTATTTACACTTAAAAAATCTCTATTTACATGTATGCCTTTCTAATTCTAAAGAATTTGCATGTATACCCATACAATTACAAATCTTTTCAATATGACAAAAGTGCCCTTAATATGTACACTTGCAAATTCAAATTTTGTATATGTACCCCAAAAAACATTGTTCTTTTATATAAATCTTATGAAAGATTTAAGTTGCAAAAACTTTATGCATGTTGTATTGCATTTCTATTTAAAAAGATTAGATTTGTAAAGAAAATAGAAAATATAAAAATAAAAGATGCAAGTGTACATATCATTTTTATTAGAACTTAAAAACTTGGATATACCCAATCATTTTCATCTTTTACATATTAAATATTGATTTTTGATACACTTAAGAATCCATATTCCAAAATATAGTATTGATATTAAAGCATTATCTATAAAAATATGTTATTAATATAAAATTTGTGGAGTATTAAAAAAATCAAATTTGCAAGGGCATATATGCAAAGGGTATTTTTGTCATATTGAACAAAATTGTGCCTATAGGAGTATACCTGCAAAAACTTAAGAATTAGAAGGGTATGCATGAAAATAGAGATTTTTGAAGGGTAAATAAGCAAAAAAACTAAGTTTTGGAGGGTATATACGGGAAAAAAAACCCCTTTGTCAATGAACTTTTAGAACATGAAGATCAAGATAAATAACGTAAATTATCCAAATTCATTGAATATTATACACTTCTATATAGACATAACAAACTTAGTTATGTCCTGGGAGTATTAAAGTTTCACAATAATATGTATGTACATATGCATGCAATGATCCATGTATCATAATATATTATATAGTCACTGCATACACACAGGTATTATATGTATTGTAATACAATATATATTATATGTATGTACATATAATATGTAGTGATCCATATATTTTATGCAGGTATATATGTATGTAATAAGCTCTTTCTATATATAGAGAACCAAAGTACGAGTTTGACTTGCATTAGTGTCTCCCCAGATAGCTCTGTGCTCACAAACTTCCATAGAAAACCAACTATTGACTTGAATTTAAGGACTAAAGAGTAGGGAAAAAATAGGCCAGAAACCTTCAATTTTGAAAAGGTACAAGGTTTCATAATTGATAATTGCAGCTCCTCACTGCACTCTTTTCAACTGGACAAAAGATCAAGGGTGAATTTCACTAAACCCCCTATGTTTTGGGGTTTCTTACATAATCTCAAGGAAACTGATGTTTGAATTCACTTTTATGTGTCAGCGATAATGGAAAAAAAAAATGCATAGAACTGCTGAAGTTCTTGGTAAGAGAAAAGAATGATATAACACCCGTTTTTCTTTCCCCACATTAAGAACCACCTAATTCTTTTTCCTTCTCCTTTTGCATTATAATTGAATAAATCCTTGTGGAGTGAACATAATAATTACTTCAACTTTAAAAAAAAAATTTGATAATATAAATTTTTCCAACTACGTAACAGTATACTGATGTTATAGTTACCGGAATTCACTGCACTTGAAAAACTATGAGCATTCCAAGGGAATTTCATCTCAAACACTATACTAGATTCCAAATATGCAATCAAGCTCAAGGAACCACCGCAGATGGTCACATCGACCATTTGACATATTCATGTCAATGCATACTATTATAAAAATTCTTTCATGAATTACTGGTATAGCCCAGGCAAGCTACATGGTACTGAGAAAACTTCATTAAATGAATAAGGTGGGGAGGAAAAAGTTTCCCTTTTATTTAACTGATGAATGAGTTGAGAAATTTCACTTACTTTTTCTGCCAAAGCAACTGGGTTCGGGTTCACACTTGCAGAAGGAATCTCTTCCATCGCCATTACCACGACAATTACTTTTCACTTGGCAGTTGAAGCAATCGGTGCGTAGTTTCGTTTTACGAGAGAAACCAGCAGATAATAGAGAAAAGCTTCCATCATATTCACTAAATGACAAAACCCACTCAAATGAAGAGGGTTGAGAAACCGAGCAGCTAGGAGGAATAGCTGTAAGCAACTCATTCTCTGTTTCAAAGTAGATATTATAATTCCCACAGGCACTGAAGTTGTAGCTCAAATAAAAGAAACAAGTAAGGAAAAAAAAGTCCTCCAGCACACAATTGAGGGACTTGGGAGGTTTAAAAGTCGGAAAGCCACTGGATAGGTTTGTTTTGCGAGCTAAGTGACCGAAATTATCACTGGAAGGATTAAAATAATGGACCGGAACTATAAAGTTATAAAGAAAACTGCAGTTTAAATCAGCTAAGTAATGACTGAGAACCTGATCGTAAATTGTAATAACTTTTTCTTGATAGGAGATGTTCATAACAGGATAGGTGATCCCCCCAAATTGGACTGTTGGTGCAGAGCCATTGCAATGTATAGGATATGTTGCCCCAGCATTTGTGCTAAAAGGGTCCTTGATATCAATACCTCCACAGCTTACTGGGTTAGGACCTGTAAGAGAATGGCTGGGAAGAAAGAGAAGGAAGATAATGACCAAGAAAATTATGGGAACAGCCATTGGAGGATAAGAATTCTATGGAGCATATTTCTACATTTCTTTGATACAGAAAACTAGAAGGAGAGAGCACTGACTGTGGGTACAACAGTTCCAAAGTCTACAAGTCTTAAGTCAAAGTCTTCCCGGTTGGGCACTTGACTAAGTCTATCCACATGAATCATTCCTTGTAGAAAAAGCAACCTTGAACCATTAATTCTGAAAGCTAAGCTTCTCCTCACTGGTACTACTGGTGCTTTATTGCTCAAACATGAGGTAACAGTAGCATTGACTATCAGCATCAACCATAAATCAAACACAAACAGAGTGATGAAGGAGCAAGTTGCCCATGTGGCCATGAGAAGCACCTGGATACCAAGTTATTCTTCATGCCCTAGGTGGAGGACATACTAAAGAGAAATATCAAAGGAGCTAACAAAAAGTTACTAAAACCTTTTGTTTTCAAAGCATATTCTCAACCAAAATATTTTATCTATTGCAAGTGGAGCCTAACAAGTATCAACCCTCAAATTCTTCCTTATACATGATAATTAATTATTTTCAAGTCCATCATCTAGAATTTTTTGATTAATTAAATTCTCTAGCAACTATTTTTTGGTGACATTATTATTAACTATCATCAACTCTCCAAGTTTGGCAACTAACTTCACCACACTGGGGTTTCATTTTAGATAAAATGTGTGCTTGAAATCAAGGTGTGGCTAGTGACCAAACAGTTGCCAAACAAGGTACAATTACATAAATTGTAGTTTTCTAAGGCTTGCTAGCTCCCAAAATGGATGCCAAAGCAGTGTACAATTTCAACTGTACTGTCATCAAAATACTGTTTGTATGACATGTATAACCTAGTTATCCTCTTATTTTCATTCCACTTCTAAGTTTCTCTTATGCATAGGCCAATCGTAAAGAGAGAAAACAAGCATCAACACAATTTCTTTCTTAAAATAAATAATCTGTTCTTAATGAAAAACGGTTGACTTAGTCTTGAAGACTAATTTGAAAAAGACGAGGTTGGGCACTTTATTTTTGGACTAAGTTGCTGTATGGAGGGGGCTTCTAACCTTTTTTTCCCCTAATGGTTGACCACTAAAATGACTTAAAAATCATTAGAAGAAGGAAAGTAAAAGGATTCTTCAAGGAGAATATAAATAACCACGCAACCAATTCTTAATTGGTAAATGAAAATGTGAACCTATTACCTACCTCTAATTGAAAAGGAATACAAATGATTAAGAAGATTTTGTATGGAAAACGAAGAATTAAATAGTGAATCTTTGAGTTGAATTAAGGCAAGATCCGTTGATAGAATCAATCAGATAATGGTTGGAGTGTGTTCTCCTTCCATTGAGGATGAACGTGGTATATTCACATGTTCAATTCCGTTTTCGAATGAATGAGATTTTCAAGTCTAAAGTTTGCCTAATTCAAAAGCTAAAGGGGACTAAAGGTAGCTAAAAAATTTAGTCCCACATTAGATATGGAATGGACAATTGAAGTATTTAAATAAAGAAAAATTGGAACAAAAGGTGTGTCTTTTGGGTACTTGGAGTTTTCGCGCGTGATTGGGGGGAACCATGCTCACACGCGCGCCGCCGGCCGGCACGCGGATCCAACCCTGTTCGGTTCTTTTTGAACCGGGCTACATGGGTGCGATGCTACAACAGGTTTGACCCACTTCGCTACTCGCCCCCGCGCTGCAACAGTTGGAAGAAACCGCTGTAGCGGTTCTTTTCTGGAATAGTTACAATGGCTCAGGCAGAAACTGTCGCAACTATTCCTGGACAGATTTGCCCTCCAACATAACGAAAGCATTCTCTCCTCTTCTTCCTCTTACAAAATTCAGAACTGAAAACAGTCAGTCTAAAAAATCAGATTTTTGTTGAATAATCAGAAGAATAAGATTTGTTCTGAAAGAAGATTCTTAAAAGAGAATTATTGTCTGAATCTGTGACTTCCTAAGATAAATATTCTTTTCTCTCCCTCCTTTCTCTGCAGTGAAAAATCCTCCAAAGTTAATGCAAATATTCTTCCGGAAATTTGTCTTCATCCAACTGTATTGAATTCCTGTGAAGGTACTAATTAACTACGGTTCGACCGTACAGTGATTAGTGCTATCTAAATACCGTGAAGAAGTGTTGTATCTTAGGAGACCAGCGTCCAGTAACCCGTTAAGCACCATGGGGGGGGGGGGACGTAATTGTCTTAAGAAAATTCGCTACATGCGTATCTCACTCCAATTACTGTATAAGCGAACTAACATTCTTTATACAGAGGTTATACTGAAATATTTATATTCATGAATATTACTGTATATAACATTGATTAGTTGTCAGATCTATTTTTTGCTTCTAACAGGTTTCACGACTAAGTAGAAGCACAGCAGTAAGCAATGAAAAAGGATTATGGAGACAGAATTGGAGCTTTTCTAAATTTCATTTCTCAATCAAGAAACAGCGATGAAACCAGATAGAGACTATCATATTAAAGAGCTGTAAATTTCTAGGAATCAACAAGGAAGATACAGCAACACCTGTGGATACAATATTTCCACATATGAGAAATGTTAGTCTTAGTCAAAGTCTTCTCTATTAACGTTACCTCCAAGTCTTGAGTCAAGTTCGGCTTCCCCTCACTGGTATGCTACTGGTGCTTCATTGCTCAAATATGAGAAAACAGTAGTATTGACTATAAACATCAACCATTATTCAAACAAAACATTCTCTACGAAACAAGTAGCGCTAAGTATATACATCAAGGAGCAAGTTTCCCATATGATGCACTTGGATACGCTTCTTTTTTTCCCCTTGGGGCAAAGACACTAAAGAAACATCAAGGAATGACAAAAAGTAAGTCACTGCTCCGTTTTGATTTCAGAGTATCTCATCAACATGCTACTACGTATTATTACAAGAAGAGCCTAGCAAGTATCAACCCCCGGTATCCGATATCCGATATGAAAAACTCCCATCCGATACGATCCTAATATCCGATATTTAAAACCTTGTAAGTAACTATCTCCTAGTTTGGCAACCAACTTCACAAAACTGCGTTCATTTAAGATAAGTTTGTGTTTGAAACCATGGTTATGCTAACAACCAAACAATTTCACTATCTGTAGTTTCCTAATGTTTGCTAGCCCCCTAAATGGATGACAAACATGGTACAGTTCCATTTTTTGGACTTTGGCTCCAAAAAGTCTACAAAAACTTCGGTTTCAAAAACCAAAACCCATTGCCGAGCCAGGCCTAAAGTGTCGAAACGGGGGGCACCTGCATGTCGCACGATTAACTTAAAAATCCCAAATTCAAGCAAACAGAGAAAACAGGCACATCAAATTACTAATCACAACAAACTCACGAATCAATCCCAAAATCAGAGCACTTACCATTTTCAGCATTGCAAGCCCTCGAATGGGCTCGGTCAGGACAAATGCACATAAAATTATCGTTCGCGAGGCTGTACCCACACTGCCCCTTGCTCTCCCTGCAATCTGTACAATTCGCTCCACAAGAAACCCATTCCCCAAGAGCCTCACATAATCACTAACATTCTGCGTGCCCGAGTGATCCACAAACGGCATCAGAGTGCTCTTGCACTCACCCACCGATTCCGAATGATACTGAAATAAGCAAAGGTGCCATTAATACCATCACCCTCACAAGGGACCTTGTAGTAGCTCCGCGGTCGCTCAGAACAATTAAACAGGAACACTACTTCCCTGTACACACGATTAACACTGAACGAGGTCAGACTGAAAGAGAGGTTCAAGTGTCGAACATGGCACGGGTTGTCATAGGCCAGCAGAACAGACATGTTCTCGTAGAAGATTTCACGAATTTGGTAATGTAGGAAGAGAGAGAGGTAGTCAAAAACGAAGACAAGATAGCCAAAGACGAAGATAATATTAACCGACAGCAGTTACCGATCGACCGGCCGGTCGACCGGTGTGCACCAACGTGCACAGGCAATAATGGTCGACTGCCCGGTCGACTGCAGAAGAAGAACGGTCGACCGCACGGTCGACCGACTGACATGGCTTTGCTCTCGGGTTAGAGCAGTCAACCAGAGCGGTTGACCGGGACTTGGGTCAATCGACCGGTCGGTCGACCGACAGACGGATCCTTCCAGATTTCGGATTTCTGTTCTGAATTGGAAACGAGTCTAATTGAGGTTTCCAATTCTTCAAGGTCTTCTTGGCTATAAATAAAGGGGGAGAGTCCTCTTCATATGTATGCATGATTGTATTGATTATTGAATCAATAAAGAACTCTCTCTTTCTTGCCCCGAGGACGTAAACGAATTTGCCGAACCTCGTTAAATCTTGTGTTTTGTTTTCTTCCTATTGTTTTCTTATTTTGTCATTGGGTGGTACTTCTCTGCTGCATTTAGGGCTGAAGGGTTTCTTAAGAGATTGTTAATCTGCACATAACAATTAGTATCAGAGCATCCCAGATTCGTCGTGAGATCATCTGGTGATTCCAAGGGCATCAGCTGCTTTTTGGCGGAGATCGTGTGTCGATCTGCGTTGGGACTATTTGTGAGATCGTGTGTCGATCTCAAAACAGCATGTAGATTGCTTGAGGAATTAATTCGAAGGAGTAGATAGTTTCAGAAACCCTACTAGGATTTCGTGTGGAGGTAAAGATTCTATCTTTATCAAAGTTATTTTACCTAACTCCGTTTGTTTCCGTATTGTTTTGAGGATTCGGTCAAGAAGATGGCTGGAGAAAGTATATCGATGGAGAAATCCATGAATCCACATCCGCTGAGGATTGATATGGTAAAATTCAATGACATGAACAACTTTGGTATGTGGAGATGCGAGGTGATAGATAGATGCACTGACGGCATCAAACCTCGAAGACACTTTACGACTGGAAGAAGCGAAACTAAACCACTAAAGAAGATTGGGATAAGATGAACTGAAAAATGTGTGAGTTAATCAGGTCTTGTTTAACACAAGACATTAAGTATCATGTGTTGCACAAAACACCTGCGAGGCAGTTGTGAGAGATCCTAAAGAAAAAGTATCTGACTAAAAGCATTGAATCAAGGTTACAGCTAAAGAGTAAGCTTTATAGTTTTCAGATGAAGAGAGGATGCTTCGTCAACGAATACTTGAATCGCTACACAAAGCTTCTTACAGATTTAGTTAATGTGGATGTGGAGTCGATGAAGAAGATAAAGCGGTAATTCTCTTGAACTCTCTTTCTGTAGAGTATGAGACTTTTACTTTAACATTGATCAGTGATAGAAAATCCCTTAACTATAATGAAGAATCGGCTGCTCTTGTAACTATGATACGAGGAGGCAAGATAGACTGTCTTCTCAGGCGAGCACATCAGCAGAGGCATTGGTGGTAAGAGGCAGAGGTTCATACAGGAAGGGCAAAGGTGAAGGTGAGAGATCGAAGTCCAAGCCAGGTTTTAGAGATCTGAAGAAGAACCAGTGTGCCTTCTATAAAGAATTTGGGCACTGGAAAGTTGATTGTACAAAAGCCAAAGGGAAGAAGAAGGAGTCATAGACTGAGGCAAACCTTACACGGGTGGTTAGTACTCAAGCCAGTACCTCACAGGCAGATGGATCAGACCAGACTCATCGGTATTTTCTTTCTCTGTCACTACTCCTATCATTGGCTACTCATGAGTGGATATTAGATACTGGTGCTACATAACATGTGTGCCCGAATAGAGATTGGTTTTCTACCTTTGAGAAGTTAGATGGATGTTCAGTTGTTATAGACGATGATCATCCATGTACCATGGAAGGTGTAGGAACAATCTAGAACAAGATGTTCGATAGGATGATACGAGAACTGAAGGAAGTGAGATATGTACCTCAACTTAAGAGAAACCTTATCTCTGTTGGAGTTTTGGAGACATTGAGTCTTGTGGTATCAATAAAGGATGGAGATCTCAAGATGACCAAAGGCTCAATGGTGGTTCTGAAGGCCGTCCGTCAGAACAATCTTTACTACTTGAAGGGTAGTACTATTACAGGGCAAGTGACGACTTCTACTGATTCAGATGATGACTTAACCAGGCTATGGCATATAAGGCTGGGACACACAGGTGAAAAGTCTTTGCAAGCTCTTGCAAGATAAGGATTATTAAAAGGTGCCAAAACCTGCAAGCTGGAATTTTGTGAACATTGCGTCATCGAAAAGAAGATCAAGGTGAAATTCGGCACAGCAACTCATTGCACCAAGGGGATTCTGGATTATGTTCACACCGATGTTTGGGGACCTACCAAGACTGCATAAATTGGAGGTAACCATTACTTTGTGACTTTCATTGATGATTATTCTAGGCGATGTTGAGTATATACCATGAAGCACAAAGGGGAAGTCCTAGAATTATTTGTTGAGTGGAAGAGGAATTTGGAGAGAAGTACGGGAAAGAAAATCAAGGCCCTTTGTTCAGATAATGGAGTAGAATATAGTTCTAATCCTTTCCTTAAGCTATGTCATGATGAGGGCATAGAAAGGCAGTTCACAGTGAGGAAAACACCGCAACAGAAAGGGGTAGCAGAAAGGATGAATAGGACCTTGCTAGAGAAGGTCCGTTGTATATTATCTAATGCCGGATTATCAAAGAATTTTTGGGCTGAGGCTTTAGCATATGCTTGTTATCTTGTCAACAGGTTGCCTTCGTCTGCGATTGGAGGGAAAACTCCTCTAGAGGTTTGGTCCAGAAAAACTGCTCCTGATTATGATTTGCTAAGGGTATTTAGTTGTCCAACCTACTATCATGTTAAAGAAGATAAGTTAGACCCAAGAGTAAAGAAGGGATTGTTCGTAGGATTCAAGAAAGGAATAAAAAGCTACAAAATCTGGGATCCTAAGGACATGAAATTTATTTTCAACAGAGATGTCACATTTGATGAAGCTTTAATGTTGAAGCCTAAAATCTCTCGGTAGGTAGAGATTGTCAAGACCAAAGAAGCATCTCAGCAGGTGGAGAATGATGCTAAACCATAATCTCTAGAAAGTTCAGTATTTTTGAGGCTCATGCCTAAGGTGACACAAGGTAATGATCAAGTAGCTGAAGTAGATATTGATGATGATGAGGATCAAGAACAGATCATGGGTGATGTTCTTGAATCCGGTGCAGTTAGAAGACCAAGAAGGAACACGCGTAAATCAAGTTGGCTCACTACAAATATGATTGTCGCCTATGCTCTTTCGGTCATTGAAGAGGCAATCCCGTCTATATACAGTGAAGCTGAAATCAGTTCAGAGTCCAAAATGTGAAAAGATGCCATAGAAGAAGAGACGAATTCTCTAATACAAAAATGACATTTGGGAACTCACAGAGTTGCCCAAAGGAAAGAAGACAATTGGCTATAAGTGGGTATACGCAAAGAAGCAGGGATCTCTAAAAGAAGATATGGTGCGCTACAAAGCTAGATTGGTAGTAAAAGGCTACGCACAAAGAGAAGGAATTGACTATAACGAGGTATTTTCTCCTGTTGCAAAGCATTCTTCAATTCACATCCAATTGGCTCTGGTAGCATAGTATGGGTTGGACCTTGATCAACTCGATGTAAAGACCGTTTTTCTCCATGGCGATCTGAATGAAGAGATCTATATGTGTCAGCCGACAGGGTTCAAAACAGCAGGAAAAAAACATGGTGTGCAAGCTGAAAAAATCGCTGTATGGATTAAAGTAATCTCCTAGATAATGGTACAAGTGTTTCGACAGCTTCATCAGAGAAAAGAGGTACACACGTAGCCATTATGACCTATGTGTGTATTACAACAAGCTACCTACAGGAGAGTATATCTATCTACTATTATATGTAGATGATATGCTTATTACTTCAAAAACTAAAACCGCAATTGATGAACTGAAAAAGGACTTATCTTCTGAGTTTGAGATGAAACATCTTGGTGAAGCAAAGAAGGTGCTAGGTGAAATCACCTAGAGGGGAGGTGAATAGGTGATAATGCTAATCTAGAAACTAAATGCGGAAGCTAAAACAATTTTATAATCACACTTAGTACAATCAACAAGTGTAGCTGAATTCCCCGTGAAGGGATCTGGACTAACTCCTCTTGATTCCCCTAGATATGGGTTGAGGTGCTATATGAAGCTCTTATTGATTAAGTACAAGTGAGGCACACACACAAGCAAGCCAAGCATATAATGAATGTATAGCAATATGAAATAATGCAAGGCACAAATGCAAGCAATAAGATATGAATGATATGACAATAAGAATGATCTATGCACAACACAAAATAAAGAGAGAGGGTTAAGAGACAATGGATCAAACGCAAAGACAAAGATATGTTTTGATGTTCGAGCCCCTAGCTCACGTCCCCGCCTTCACCGAGAAGGATTTCCAATCCACTATCTCCCACCGAGGGAACCTCCACCGAGGAGGATTTGTTACAACACAAGGAGTACCGAACTCCTCTCTCAAACACCACCTCACAACCGAGGGGTAGGCTCGTAGCCAAACAACAACCAACACCTCTACCGAAGAGGGTTACAACCACCAAGCTTCACCTCACACAAGAGGGAGCAAATCACAATCTCAACCTCTACCAAAGAGGGAGCAAACCAATCACCCGATCAACCTCTACCAAAGAGGGATACAACAAAAGTAAGGGTGTTTACAACTTGGAGGCTTAATCAACCTCAAACAATCTCTTTCCATAAAACAAGATCCTAATAGAATAGGATAGAAGATATAGCTCAAGTGTGGAAAACTAAGTGTTTTGATCAAAGAAATACTCTTGAGAAATAACAAATAGATATAGAAATGAAGAACAATAAACCAATTCCCAAAAACCTAATTTCTTTGAAAATAACAAAACACTTAAAAACAAATAGATGAATCCTTTTGGCATTTAAAACTCTTTTGAAAACTTATTTAAAACACTTGTAGATAGGAGAAATTTTTGCTCTGAAAATCTTGGTCAAAACCCCAAGAAATGGGGTATTTATAGGCTCCCCAAGAAACTAGCCGTTAGGCTGATCTGTCAGCCTGACAGGCTGGCGGTCGACCAACCGGTCGACCGCCAACGGTCGAAAATCCGACCGTTGGAGCATCCCGATCGACCGCCTGGTCGACCGCCCAGATACAGAGAGCAGACCTCTCTGTTCCGGTCGACCGCCCAGATACAGAGATCAACGCTCTCTGGTCCGGTCGACCGACCGGTCGACCGACCCTGTGTCTGCCAGACGTGCACAAGGCTGTGCACGTCGGTCGACCGCAACGGTCGACCGGCACTTGGTTCGGTCGACCGTGCGGTCGACCGACCTGGCCTGTCAGCCACAATCTGGGTCAGAACCTGGGTAAAAATACTTCATAAAAAATCTTTTATCTCTTCTAAAATTTCATAAAACTTGTTTTAACATTTTATATTGAAAACAATCTTGTGATAAATATTTCAAGACAACTATCAAACATATTGAATCATTTTTGTGTCTTGCAAATTTTATCAAAAATCAAAACTTGTATTTTATCAAACTTTGATTTTTCAATACATGAATAGGAAAGTCAAAATAAGTTTGTCTAGAAAGTTTAAGCATGCATGTATAGAAAGAACACATCTACTATACATATAAACCATTTAAACTTGTTTTGATCAAACTATTCATGAAAACAAATATCGGTTAAACTAAAAACTAAAAAACCATAAAACGTGTGTGTTGTGCACTTGAGCATATCAACTATTCTTATCTTTACACATGGATCTAAAACACACTAACTAAACTATGGATACCTAAGTCTTCTTGACGATCTTCATCTTCAAATCGACTCGGTCCAAACTTCAGCCACCGAGCTAGACTCCAACGAGTGCTAAACAAGATCTTGATGCTCGGGCTCTGGAAACAACATGTGAAAGCTTCTGGATCACGGAGTTTTGGAGCAATCACCAACTAATATCTTGCTTAATGATCTGAAACTAAAATCACAAGATTATTAGTAAACATAACTACATGAGTTAATCATCATCAAAACTAGAGTGGAGGGTCTTCGGGCCAACAATCTCCCCCTTTTGATGATGACAAAACTCATGGAGTTATATATGCATGGATTAAAGTTAAGCTTCAAAGATGCTCCCCCTTAACTCATGCATCTCAAGAAATAAATAAATATGCAATGAAAGCTCATAAACATGTGTGCATCAACATGCATAAAACACATAAATTTTTCAAAACATGCTCTTGATACCAATTAAATAAAACAAATAAATTTTCAAAATAAGCTCTTGATACCAATGCAAAACAAAACTAATGATACCAATTGCAAAAGGTAAAACATCAAGTAAAGCTCTTGATACCAAAAATAAACATGTTCTTAAATAAATGCTTTTGATACCAATAAAACAAAACATACATGATAAACATGCATAGATATGCATAAACAGTAAAATGCCTCTTGATACCAATGAGATTTTTAAAAACAATTAAACATGCTCTAGATACCAATTAAACAACAAACTAATAAATAAAAACAAAACATGCATATAAACATGCATATAAACACAAATTATTCTCCCCCTTTTTGTCAATCATCAACAACGGGGTAAACATTCAAAACAAAAACAACACAAAAAATCTTCTCCCCCTTTTTAATACAAAGAATCAATAAAGGAAGATGTTCTCTCCCTTTTTATCTAAAACAAAAACAATGTCAATAAGGGGTTCAATCAAATATGATACCAATTAAAAATATGTCAATGAAATGCATATTGATACCAATTGAAATTAAACATTATAAATTTTGAATTCTTAAACAAAAAAAAATTTTGATGCCAATTTATAAGTAAACAAATAACATATCAATTGTAAATAAACAATCTTGATATCAATTGAAATTATTATTCTTTTTAAGCATATGATATCAATTTGAAATTCAATATTTTCTATCATAAAGTAAGGGAGTGGAAATCAAATACCAATTGAAATATGAAATATCAATTGAAATAGAATATGAAATACACATTTTCTCCCCCTTTATGAAATACCAAAAGAAACAATGCATAAGCTTGTATATGAATACCAATTGAAAACTAATCAATTGAAACAAAATAAAAACTCAAGCTTTAGTAAACTCAAACTTTGTGCTCTAAGATATAGGAATATAGTAAGCACAAATAAAAAACATATATATGTATGAAAAATTAGATACCAATAGAAATTGATATACTTTGAAATGAAGGCATACATATAAAGAAAACCATATGAGTATACAAAAATGTCAATAATTGATACCAATTGAAAGAATTCAATGATTTCAATTGAAACAACAATAATATCAAATGTATATCTCATATTACTAACCTCCCAACACATGGTCAAGTTTAAAAGATTTTCATTATAAAGCATACAAGAACATGGTCTCCCATCCATCCGCCCGTGGAAGGTAGGGTTTTCAAAAAATAGATTTGAAAATATTGTATGTTTGAAAATCTCTACAATAATGAAGAATACGAACTAGTTTAAATGGAAAAACTTGTTAATTAGTACGAATTCCTTCAAGTAAGGAATAAAAAACAAATAATTTTTCATGAAACATGAAATCCACATGATATTGAACACTCAAGTCAATGAAGCTTAAATATGACTCATGAAAACAAAACATGAGCAAACATGAAGGGTGAGTGACAAGTAAGATGTGAAGATCATAATCATGAAAGATAGATAATAAGCTCAATTATTCCTTAAACACGAAATCATCAAAACTATTTAATCTTCAAGGCATATGTATGTCTTATACAAACTAAAGTATACATACATATCCAAAACATAACGAGTCCACTAATGTATATGCATTAAGTCACGTGGCTCAAAGGATGTATATGTATAATCAATAGTTTGGATAAAATGGACATATACGTGAAGTTAAACATAAACACATGAAAAACATGAATATCATGAAAAGCTAAATTTTCATTAAACAAATTTCATTTCAAGATATATGTATGTTTTGTCAACACAAAAAGTATACATACATATCCCTAAACACAATTAAGTCCAAATGTATAGATTTGCATGAAAGGCAAATGACTCAAGGGGTATACATGTATATCTTAAAGTTTGACAAAATAAACATATACATGACATGAAAACTCATACACATAAAATAAATTCAAAAATAGGAATACAAGTTTAAAATGTATGAATCATCAAAACTAGACTATACTAGCACATCTAATGAGAACAAATAAGCATTCAAGCTCAAATATATATAGACTTATTTGTGGCCCACTATATGTACAAGTATAAATCCTAGTCTTAATGAAAACTAACATTTAAACATGTAATCAAATCATGAAGCATCAAAAACAAGATAAAAATCAACATGAAAATCATAAACATGATTATTATGTAAATTCACATGTTATTAGAGTTATGATAAACATGATAGCTAAACAATGGTGAGAACACAAAATATGATCCATTTTAAACATGGGTGTCTCAAATGCTATACATGCATGTCAATGATCTAATAATCATGGCATTATCATAATAATCAATAAACAATAAAACATGCTATAAACAATGAATATGAAAAGTATGTAAATAAAAATGGGAGTAAAGGATTGTCACCAAACCGAAGAAGCAACTCTCCTTGTCTCCAAAACATGGTGGTCCTCTCCACCAAACCTTCCTTGAAAGTGATGCATCCAAATGGTCATCATGAAGCTCGGAACGCATTCACTCCAAGGTACCGCTACTCTCACGTCATGTGAGAGCCTACACCTACATCATAAACAATAGGGGTGGTCTTTGGTACCCATATCTTATTGGGTCCATTGGGGGTTAGTCCCTTCTCTAACCCAAACAAACTTATTTGCTAAATTTTCAACATGTATACGATCATAGCAAAACTTATCAAGGTGGCCCTTACGTCCACAATGTGTACACATGAGCATACATGTGATGGGTGTGTCCGTGAGGAGCATGTGTATGCCGTGGGGGGTGTGCATGAATAGATGGAACTTGTTTCTTTCGAAACAAAGATTCCAAACGTGTATGGCTCTTGGCACAATAGCTCAAAATGGAGCCCAAACAATCCATATTCTTCTTTAACATAGATATATCATTTTTAATTAAAGAAGAAGTGGAACATGCTATAGATGAACTAGGTGAAGCTATCCTAGCATGGCAAACATGAGCATCAATTTTATTTTTCAAAAATTCATTTTTCTTTAAACATACATCTAAATCATTTGAAATAGAAATTATTTTATTTTTCAAAGCAACATTCTCTTTTAAAACAAAATCAACTTTTGAAGACAAATTTTCATTTTTCTTCAAAAGAGTTTCATAATCATTTTTAGATTTTAAAAATTTATTTTCTTTAAGTGCAAGATTAAGTTAAGATCTCAATGAATCCCTTTCATTATAGACCTCAACCTTCTCTTGCAAAACCTTTCAAGTTTAGAGAACAATTTTTCATTTTCTTTAGTTAAAGTAAATGTCTTCTTTTTCAACAAATATATTTTTCAATTAATTTTTCACAAACAATAGAAAGTTCTTCATTCAAAGCATTAGCATCCACATATTCATCACATGAAGAACTAGCATCATTAGCATCTAATTGAGATTCTGATTGTACCTCAAGGGAGTCATTCCCTTGGACCATATAGCATTGAGATTCGGATTCTCCACTAGACTCCTCCAGTTGGATTGGCAATTGAAGCTTGGAGGTGGTGGTGGTTGTCAACTTGTTCCACACTGCAAAGGCGGAATCAAGGTTAAAAACACGCATAAGATAATCTTTTGGAAGTGTGCTTCTAATAGCCTCAAGGGCTAGTACATTGGCCTCTATATGCTTGCTATCACTAAGGTAGGATTCCTTGGTAATGGCAAGGTGAACCTTATATCCTAGAGCTTGTAAATAGATGGACATTCTAGTCTTCCAAACAATGATGTTAGAAGGGTCAAACATAGGTGGGGTCATGAAGTCCATGGGTCCAAACTATATGAGTGCAAACAAATATGAATGTGCAAATGCAAATGTAGATTAGCAAACAAGGATCTCACTCTTAGGATGTTAAGCCTAAGTATCAGGAGCGTAGGCTTTGATACCATTGAAATCACTTAGAGGGGGGTGAATAGGTGATAATGCTAATCTAGAAACTAAATGTGAAAGCTAAAACAATTTTGCAATCACACTTTATACAATCAACAAGTGTAGCCGAATTTCCCGTGAAGGGCTCTGGACTAACTCATCTTGATTCCCCTAGATATGGGTTGAGGTGCTATATGAAGCTCTTGTTGATTAAGTACAAGTGAGGCACACACACAAGCAAGCCAAGCATATAATGAATGTATAGTAAAATGAAATAATGCAAGGCACAAATGCAAGCAATAAGATATGAATGATATGACAATAAGAATGATGCTATGCACAACACAAAATAAAGAGAGAGGGTTAAGAGACAATGGATCAAACGCAAAGACAAAGATATGTTTCGAGGTTCGAGCCCCTAGCTCTACGTCCCCGCCTCCACCGAGAAGGATTTCCAATCCACTATCTCCCACCGAGGGAACCTCCACCGAGGAGGATTTGTTACAACACAAGGAGTACCGAACTCCTCTCTCAAACACCACCTCACAATCGAGGGGTAGGCCCGTAGCCAAACAACAACCAACACCTCTACCGAAGAGGGTTACAACCACCAAGCTCCACCTCACACAAGAGGGAGCAAACCACAATCTCAACCTCTACCAAAGAAGGATACAACAAAAGCAAGGGTGTTTACAACTTGGAAGCTTAATCAACCTCAAACAATCTCTTTCCACAAAAATAAGATCCTAATAGAATAGGATAGAAGATATAGCTCAAGTGTGAAAAACTAAGTGTTTTGATCAAAGAAATACTCTTGGGAAAATACCAAATAGATATAGAAATGAAGAACAATAAACCAATTCCCAAAAATCTAATTTCTTTGAAAATAACAAAACACTTAAAAACAAATAGACGAATCCTTTTGGCACTTAAAACTCTTTTGAAAACTTGTTTAAAACACTGTAGATAGGAGAAATTTTTGCTCTGAAAATCTTGGTCAAAACCCCCAAGAAATGGGGTATTTATAGGCTCCCCAAGAAACTAGCCGTTAGGCTGATCTGTCAGCCTGACAGGCTGGCGGTCGACCGGCCGGTCAACCGCCAACAGTCGAAAATCCGACCGTCGGAGCATCCCGGTCGACCGCCCCAAATACAGAGAGCAGACCTCTCTATTCCGGTCGACCGTCCGGTCGACCGCCCAGATACAGAGAGCAACGCTCTCTGGTCCGGTCGACCGACCGGTCGACCGGCCCTGTGTCTGCCAGACGTGCACAAGGCTGTGCACGTCGGTCGACCGCGACGGTCGACCGGCACTTGGTTCGGTCGACCATGCGGTCGACCGACCTGGCCTGTCAGCCACAATCTGGGTCAGAACCTGGGTAAAAATATTTCATAAAAAATCTTTTATCTCTTCTAAAATTTCATAAAACTTGTTTTAACATTTTATATTGAAAAACAAACTTGTGATAAATATTTCAAGACAACTATCAAACATATTGAATCATTTTTGTGTCTTGCAAATTTTATCAAAAATCAAAACTTGTATTTTATCAAACTTTGATTTGTCAATACATGAATAGGAAAGTCAAAATAAGTTTGTCTAGAAAGTTTAAGCATGCATGTATAGAAAGAACACATCTACTATACATATAAACCATTTAAACTTTTTTTGATCAAACTATTCATGAAAACAATATCGGTTAAACTAAAAACCGAAAAATCATAAAACGTGTGTGTTGTGCACTTGAGCATATCAACTATTCTTATCTTTACACATAGATCTAAAACACACTAACTAAATTGTGGATACCTAAGTCTTCTTGACGATCTTCATCTTCAAGTCGACTCGGTCCAAACTCTAACCACCGAGCTAGACTCCAACGAGTGCTAAACAAGATCTTGATGCTCGGGCTCTGGAAACAACATGTGAAAGCTTCCGGATCACGGAGTTTTGGAGCAATCACCAACTAATATCTTGCTTAATGATCTGAAACTAAAATCACAAGATTATTAGTAAACATAACTACATGAGTTAATCATCATCAAAACTAGAGTGGAGGGCCTTCGGGCCAACACTAGGCATGAAAATTGAACGAGATCGAAGGAGTGACAAAGTGAGCTTGACACAAAAGGGGTATTTGAAAAGGTACTTCAGAGGTTCAACATCAACAAGGATACGAAATCTATAAGTACAGTTGTCACGCGTCGCTTCCCAAAATATGCGGAAACGGAGTCACGACGAAGGTCGGCAACGTATATACGCAAGGAAAATACCCCACCTATACACGCTAAGCCTAAAGTAACCTGAACAAGTTATAAAATCTACTATGATACTGCAATAAGACATATAAACATCTAACACCATGACAACAGATGAATATAAGAAAAAATGACAACAGGATGCGATACAGATAGAAATATGAATAAAAGAGTAAGAATACCTAAAATCAAGAAGAGAGACTCCAACTCCTCGTAACACGTATGATCACACGAACACCGAAACAATATAAGAAGGTGTCTAAAAATCTCTAGACGTGCGAATCCAGGGTCGTCAGAAGTGGCCTAATGAGTGTGTGTGTGTAAAGGAAAAGGTGTTCGTGCATAACAATGCAAACAATAACAACATGATAACTGAAATGAAACAAGCAAAATAATCAATGTTAAGAACAAAGGTATGAACGATATATAATTGGTATCCTGACCACTAATATCAAGACATATAACCTAGCATATGTCACTAGTCTGGTATACAATCCGGTCATGTGTACAATCATATGTCGATCATAGTTATATATACGTACAGTCGGATGATCACGGTCAGTCACAATACATTAACAGTTTATCATTATTAATTATGTTAGCGAACACCAATTGTCACATGTAATAGACGCATCCCATACTACGCCTATTACACATGCCAATAGAGGTCCTCGGTTATTAAAACTGATCGGTTGGAGACACTGTCTGTGTTTTAGGTAACTCCCGTGCATACCCGAGACCATGACCCAGACCCTTGGCGCTGAACCAGGATCTACCGCAAGGTAGTCAGGAACATGTATAACAGGTCAGATACATATATAACATGTATAATAGGAACAGGACGGGGTGCCAGTCATCCCATGGGAACCCTGTAGTGAAACCTTCTTTCGGCTGCGCAACCTAAATCCTAGGTCCACCTAAAATATAGACGTTGTCTCCTCTATCAATTTTCCCAATCTCAGTATAAGTTGTTTAATGTCATACTATTAGTGTATCAAGATTATTTAATGTGCATGTTACTTAGATCACTAGGATAACTCGGTGATAGTCCCGGTAACTATCAACATGTGTAATCAGGATACCGGAATAACAGCAATATATAATATCAATGAACATCATACCGTATAACAGGAATATGTAACAAGTGTATAACATGAAAGTGTTGTTACCATGTAATAATATTTTTTCAGCAATTAATGGTAACATGGACATGATAGTTATCAGACAGATACCAAGTATAATCAGTCAAGTTTCTCAGGTAAATCAAGATATTCAGGATGAGTAATGACCTACTGTCATGAATAGAATAACCCGGGAATCCTCAAAGTCATCGATATATTTATCCTCTAAGTCACTGATATATCTGAATCTTAATAACTAAAATAAATATAAGTTCTGATGCATCTAATCAAATCCTCATACTTCATTTCGATCAAGATCATCACATACTCTCACTCTACCCAGGTCAATAACAAGATCTTAAAACTCAAGTAACATATCAAGTATATATATATCTCTCTAAAATCCACCAGGTCAGGTCAACCCAATCAACGTCTATTTCTCAACCACAAGTCAACTCCAATCTAATTGAGTCTATTTGACAAGTCTAAGATCCCGTCCCTTTGATAAGAACCTCCTATTTAATCAATCATCAATGTCCTACTAAACTTTTACATATTTTACCATCAATAAGAATAATCAGATATGCTGATAAGATCAGCCAGATATTCACTTATATAAATACCATTATGAACCAGTCAAATTCAAGATTTAAATCTGATTATACTCTAAGTTACATCACTAATAGTTTCAATCCAAATCAAGATCATAACTAAGGAGTGGGACATCCTCAAGCTACATGAAATCTAGAAAGTCTCATACTCCAACCTCGATATCAATAAACATCATTACTCAGATGATTTGTCGGCGAATACATACAAATAAAATACTTGCAACTATTAATCTAAAATCTGTATTATATGATAGATCAAAAATCAAGGTAAGGTATTCTCCCATATGATCAAAATTCAACTATTATTGATCTCATTTAAATATCAATCAAGATCCCGTGTAAATCTCAAGTTGAACTCTAGGTCTATATATAAATTTAAGCATCAAGATAACTTAACCTTAAGGTAACATCTTATTTATTGCATATTTATTGTCTAAATGAATTCTTATCTGTAATATCATCAAATAAATATCTGATAATATTCAACTAAATCAACAAATATGAACAAGGCCAATCTCAAGATCAATTCAAGTCACAGTTTAAGATGTACAACAACAACTAGCCTATAATCAAAAGTAAATAATCCTCAACACATGCAATGATACTGACAAAACTCATATGAACTAACTAAATAGGATGATCACTCACCGAGGTCTCATGAAGGAATACAGGTAAGTGATCACATGAAATGATTCAGGTACTCATACAGGTAAAATAAAGCAGGTGGTCATATGAAATAAAGCAAGTAGCATATATATATATATATATATATATATATATATATATATATATATCAAATCATTTAACACAAAATTCTTATTTAATTGAAGGGGGAAAGAACACTCACGACAAAATTAAATAAAATAATGCAAAGAAAAGAAACACTCACAAAATATAATTATAGAAGGAAAAGAAAATACTCACAACAAAATTAAATAATACTAAAATACTCAATGAGAAAACAAAGAACACTCACAAATAATTAAAAATTACGCAAGAGAAGAAATACTCACCTGAACTTGATCCCAAGTCCAAAGCACTAAAATCATAAGGCCCCAATAAATCTACATGGTTCATTTCAATAGAAGTTGTTAGGTTTTTAAAAGGATATTTTAAGGAGTTTAAATCTTGATTAATTAGTTTGAGAGTTAGAAATATGATTCTTTAGGTTTAATGAATTTAATAGGTTTAATTAAACCAATTTCTAATTTTTGTTAGATTTCTAATAGGCTTTGAATCATTAAAATACTTAACGGGTCTAGATTTACCATTAAGGAGAAATGATTTTAAAGTGGGTGATTTGAATTAATTTATATTACTATAAATCTAAAAATTTTATTATAGAAAGTAGAAGTATTATAGATTATTGTTTATATTTTTTCTTAATTCTTTGATATTTTTAGTAAATTATTTTAATATAAAAATTCACCGTTCTTTCTTCTTCTTCTTCTTTTTTTTTTTAATTTAACCTGCAACCCATGCCCATTTCAGGCCCAGGCCCAGACTAGACCAGGTTTGACCAAGCCAGGCCCAGGCCTGGTCCAGAATTTTCTTTTTTTTTTAACTGCAGACTAGGCCCTTCACGGCCCAGTCCACGCCAGTCTCAGCCCAGGCCTGGCTAGGCCAGGCCTGTTGGTTTGGGCCAGGCTAGCCTAGGGCTGGGCCAATTTTTTTTTATATAGGTGTGTGCACAGTGGGCCACCCAGCCCACTGTGCACCCGCACTCGGGCAGCGGCAGAGGCTCTAGGCAAATAGTTGAGAGCGGCCGAGGGATTTTTTTTTTGGAAATCTATTATAAAAACTTCAAAAAAAATATGTAAATTAAAATTATAAATCGGTAGATCTTCACATGTATTTTAGTTGGATTAGATTATGTTTTGATATATAAAAAATATTCATAGATGACCCTTGTATAGACATAGTACTGAATAAATTATTTGTATTATATTAATTAAGAAAATTAATATTCTTACTAAGATTTAATTTGTTCAAATCAAGGCTTTGTGGAGTATTAAAATAATGATCATACAAAAATTTTATTAAATAAGTTTCTAGAAACCAATAATTATATTGCGGTGAATTTTAGCAGATTGCTTGAAATTAATAATTTATTCTTGTGGTTCTAATTTAACTTATTATTATATTTTTTTTAAAAAACTGAAATTAAATTCACAGTCTTGATCTACTTACTTGAGTTGTTTCTCTTTGCTTTCTCCTCAATCTTTATACCTCGAAACCCCCTTTTCGTTCCCGATCCACTTGAGAAGAAAGGAAAGATGAAAGTGGGGAGAGTTAGATTAGAGTTTTCTCTTGAGATAGAAGAGAAAGAAAGAGTTTGGGTCTTTATATAGATTATTAGAGATTTTTAAAACCTGAATTCTATTTAGATTTAGATTGCTTAATTTAGTAGTTTAGATAAGAATTGAAGATTACTAAAAATCTCAAGGAGATTTGATTTAGATATGATTTTTGTTAGTATTTAAATTATGATTGTTAAGATTAATGAAAAAGATTTGATAAGATAATATTTTGATTAGGATTAGGATTGGATAGTTAAGACCTAGGAATTTGAATTAAGATAGGATTATGAGAATTTGGGTTTTGGGTTATAGGTTAAATTTGGGCTTTAGTTAAAAGAAACAAGTAACATGAAGAATAAGAAAATAGAGAGTGGGCTTGCGAGCTTAGTTTTTGAGCTTAAAGAAAAATAGAAAAAGATAAAAATAAGAAAGTAGGCTTGGCTCATGTGGGCTTAGCATAAAAAGAAAAGAAAATAAAAGAAAAAGGAGAATGAGTTGAGTTTTTGGGCTTGGAATGAAAATAATAATACTACCCAATAATTATAATTTAAAATAACTAAATATAAGCAATAAGAGTCTACAAGTCATAAACAATAATAATACTAATAATGATACTAAATCAAGTTAATTAATAATAATAAGATAATTGGTAGAATCAGGTAAATATTTAAAATAAGAATATGGTATTATCAAATAAGGGATATTACATTCTACCCACCTTAACAAAATTTTCGTCCTCGAAATTTCGATAAAATGAGAAAATAAATAGAAGATTAAAGTTAAGAATAGATATTAAGCAAATTGAGAAAATAAAAAGAATAACTGATGTTGATATTGTCTTCTCACCTTCCACGTTGCTTCTCGGTGTGTTATAAGCCCACCACGCTTTCGCTTCCCGCTCTGATCTCTGCTACCGGCTTCAACATGGAGTGATCAAACTCAGAAGACAAAATCGGAGAAATAGAATCGGAAAGAAGAATAAAAATCAAGATGGAATCCAGATCACTCTAAAGGAAGTGTTGGAATCATGGATATCAAAAGATTAAGAAATAGAATTCAAAAGGAAGGACGATCAATTCTAAATGGAGTCAATATCATCGTATGGATAGTATATATATATATATATATATATATATATATATATATATATATATATATATATATTACAGTGTAACTATAACTTGTTTCAAGTTACCGATAAGATCTAGGTTCACTTTTTATGTCGAACTTGGCTCTGATGCCAAGAAAATTCTGTCACGCCCCGCTTCTCAAAATATGCGGAAACGGAGTCGCGACGAAGGTCGGCGACGAAAAAATGCCCCATACATACACGCTAAGCCTAAAGTAATCTGAACAAGTTATAAAATCTACTATTATACTGCAATAAGACATATAAATATCTAACACAATGACAGCAGATGAATATAAGAAAGAAACGGTAATGGGATGCGATATAGATAGAAATATGAATAAAAGAGTAAGAATACCTAAAATCAAGAAAAGAGAGACTCTAACTCCTCGTAACACGTATGATCACACGAACACCTGAACAATATAAGAAGGTGTCCAAAAATCCCTGGACGTGCAAATCCAGGGTCGTCAGAAGCGACCTAATGAGTGTGTGTGTGTGTGTGTAAAGGAAGAGGTGTTCGTGCATAACAACGCAAACAATAACAACATGATAACTGAAATTAAATATAACAGAATAATCAATGTTAAGAACAAAGGTATGAACGATGTATAATTGGTATCCTGACCACTAATGTCAAGACGTGTAAACTAGCATATGTCACTAGTCTGGTATACAATCCGGTCATGTGTACAATCATATGTCGATCATAGTTACATATACGTACAGTCGTATGATCACAGTCAGTCACAATATATTAATAGTTTATCATTATTATGTTAGCGAACACCAATTGCCACATGTAATAGACGTATCCCATACTACGCCTACTTCACATGCGAATCGACGAGGTCCTCAGTTATTGAAACTGATCGGTTAGAGACATTATCTGTGTTTTAGGTGGGTTCAATACATACTCGGGACCACGGCCCAGACCCCTGGCGCTGAACCAGGACCTATCGCAAGGTAGTCAGGAACATGTATAACAACTCAGGTACATGTATAACAGGAACAGGACCGGGTGCTAGTCACTCCACGGGAACCCTGCAGTGGAATCCTCTTTCGGCTGCGCAACCTAAATCCTAGGTCCACCTAAAATATAAACGCTGTCTCCTCCATCAATTTTCCCAATCCCAGTGTAAGTTATTTAATGTCATATTATTAGTTTATCAAGATTATTTAATGTGCATGTTACTTAAATCACTAGGATAACTCGGTGATAGTCCGGTAACAATATCAATATGTGTAATCAGGATACCGGTATAACATGAATATATAATATCAATGAACATGATACCGGTATAATAGGAATATGTAACAAGTATAACATGAAAGTGTTGTTACCGTGTAACAATATTTTCCCAGCAATTTAACATGGAACTGATAGTTATCAGGTAGATACCAAGTATAATCAGTCAAGTTTCTCAGGTAAATCAAGATATTCAGGATGAGTAATGACCTAATGTCATGAATAGAATAACCCGGGAATCCTCAAAGTCATCGATATATTTATCCTCTAAGTCACTGATACATTTGAATCTCAATAACTGAAATAAATACAAGTTTTAATGCATCTAATCAAATCCTCATATTTTACTTCGATCAAGATCATCACATACTCTCACTCTACCCAGGTCAATCACAAGATCTTAAAACTCAAGTAACATATCAAGTATATATATCTCTCTAAAATCCACCAGGTCAGGTCAACCCAATCAACGTCTATTTTTTAACCCACAAGTCAACTCAAATCTAATTGAGTCTATTTGACAAGTCCAAGATCCCATCCCTTTAATAAGAACCTCCTGTTTAATCAATCATCAATATGCTACTGATCTTTCATATATTTTACCATCAATAAGAATAATCAGATATGCTGATAATATCAGCCAGATATTCACTCATATAAATACCATCATGAACCAGTCAAATTCAAGATTTAAATCTGAGTATACTCTAAGTTACATCATTAATAGTTTCAATCCAAATCAAGATCATAACTAAGGAGCGGGACATCCTCAAGCTACATGAAATCTAAAAAGTCTCTATACTCAAATCTTGATATCAATAAACATCATTACTCAAATGATTTATCGGTGAATACATCCAAATAAAATACTTGCTACTATTAATCTAAAATTTGTATTATATGATAGATCAAAAATCAAGATAAGGTATTCTCCCATATGATCAGAATCTAACTATTATTGATCTCATCTAAATATAAATCAAGATCCCATATAAATCTCAAGTGAACTCTAGGTCCATATATAAATCCAAGCATCAAGATTACTTAACCTTAAGGTAACATCTTATTTGATGCATATTTATTGTCTAAATGAATTCTAGTCGGTAATATCATCAAATAAATTTTCAATAATACTTCAACTAAATCAACAAATATGAACAAGGCCAATCTCAAGATCAATCCAAATTACAGTCTAAGATGTATGACAACTAGCCTATAATCAAAAGTAAATAATCCTCAACACATGCAATGATACTGACAAAACTCATATGAACTAATTAAATAGGATGATCACTCACCGAGGTCTCATGAAGGAATACAAGTAAGTGATCACATGAAATGATACAGGTACTCATATAGGTAAAATAAAGCAGATGGTCACATGAAATAAAGCAAGTAGCATATATATATATATATATATATATATATATATATATATATATATATATATAAAATTATTTAACACATAATTCTTATTTAATTGAAGGGAGAAAGAACACTCACGACAAAATTTAATAAATAATGCAAAGAAAAGAAACACTCACAAAATAGAATTATAGAAGGAAAAGAAAACACTCACAAAAAAATTAAATAATAATAAAATACTCAATGAGAAAACAAAGAACACTCACAAATAAAAATAAAAATTACGCAAGAGAAGAAACACTCACCTGAACTTGATCCCAAGTACAAAGCACTGAAATCATGAGGCCCCGATAAATCTACATGGTTCATTTTAATAGAAGTTGTTAGATTTTTAAATTGATATTTTAAGGAGTTTAAATTTTGATTAATTAGTTTGGGAGTTAGAAATATGATTCTTTAGGTTTAATGAATTTAGTAGGTTTAATTTAACCAATTTCTAATTTTTGTTAGATTTTTGATAGGCTTTAAATCATTAAAATACTTAACAGGTCTAGATTTACCATTAAGGAGAAATGGTTTTAAAGTGAGTGATTTGAATTAATTTATATTGCTATTAATCTAAAATTTTTTGTCATAGAAAGTAGAAGTATTAGATTATTATTTATATTTTTTCTCAATTTTTTTGATATTTTAATAAATTATTTTAATATACAAAATTCACCTTTCTTTCTTTCTTCCTTTCTTTCTTTCTTCTTCTTCTTTTTTTTATTTAACCTGCAGCTCAGGCCCATCTCAGGCCGGACCAGGCCAGGCCCGGGCCTGGTCCAAAATTTTCTTTTTTCTTCTTCTTTTTTTTTTAACCGCGGATTGGGCCTGTCACGGCCCAGTCCAGGCCAGTCTCAGCACGGGCCTGGCCTGGCCAGGCCTGTTGGTTTGGGCCAGGCCAGCTTAGGGCCGGGCCAATTTTTTTTTTTTTATATAGGTGTGTGCACAGTGGGCCGCCCAGCCCATTGTGCACCCGCACCTGGGCTGCGGTAGAGGCTCTCGGCCAATGGCCGAGAGCAGCCGAGGGATTTTTTTTGGAAATCTATTATAAAAACTTCAAAAAATATGTAAATTAAAATTATAAATTGGTAGATCTTCACATGTATTTTAGTTGGACTTTTGATTAGGTTTTTATGTATAAAAAATATTCATAGATGACCCTTGTATAGACATGGTATTGAATAAATTATTTGTATTATATTAATTAAGAAAAATTAATTTTCTTACTAGGATTTAATTTGTTCAAATCAAGGCTGTGTGGAGTATTAAAATAATGATCATACAACAATTTTATTAGATAAGTTTCTAGGAACCAATAATTATATTGCGGTGAGTTTTAGCAGATTGCTTGAAATTAATATTTATTCTTGTGGTTCTAATTTAATTTATTATTATATATTTTTAAAAAACTGAAATTAAATTCCCAGTCTAGATCTACTTACTTGAGTTGTTCCTTCTTGCTTTCTCCTCAATCCTTGTACTTCGAACCCCTTTTCGTTTCCGATCCGCTTGAGAAGAAAGGAAAGATGAAAGTGGGGAGAGGAAGCTTAGGGTTTTCTCTTGAGATAGAAGGGAAAGAAAGAGTTTGGGTCTTTATATAGATTATTAGAGATTTTTGAAACCTGAATTCTACTTAGATTTAGATTACTTAATTTAATAGTTTAGATAAGAATTGAAGATTACTAAAAAATCTCAAGAAGATTTGATTTAGATATGATTTTTGTTAGGATTTAAATTAGGATTAATTAAGATTAATGAAAAAAATTTGATAAGATAGAATTTTGATTAGGATTAAGATTGGGTTGTTAAGACCTAGGAATTTGAATTAAGATAGGATTATGAGAATTTGGGTTTTGGGTTATAGGTTAAATTTGGGCTTTAGTTAAAAGAAACAAGTAACATGAAGAATAAAAAAATAGAGAGTGGACTTGCGGCTTAGTTTTTGGGCTTAAAGAAAAATAGAAAAAGATGAAAATAAGGAAGTAGGCTTGGCTCATGTGGGCTTAGCATAAAAAAGAAAAGAAAACAAAAGAAAAATGAGAATGGATTGAGTTTTTGGGCTTGGAATGAAAATAATAATATTACCTATTAATAATAATTTAAAATAACTAAATATAAGTAATAAGAGTATACAAGTCATAAACAATAATAAAACTAATAATGATACTAAATCAAGTTAATTTATAATACTAAGATAACTGGTAGAATCAAGTAGATATTTAAAAATAAGAATATGATATTATTAAATAAAAGGGATATTACAACACAACTGGCTCCTTATTTTAAGTTAAATAGTACTATGTCTCCAAAAACTGTTGAAGAACATGAGTACATGACTCCCGTACCATATGCTAGCGCAGTTGGTAGTCTGATGTATGTAATGGTGTGTACACGATAAGATTTGTCACAAGCTGTCTCCATGATTAGTAGATAAATGCATGATCCTGAACAAGGTCATTGGGAGGCAGTAAAGTGGGTTCTACGATTGATATTCGAGAAGGATTTCACAAGGAAGCAGGAATATATCGGATATGTTGACTCTGATTATGCAGGTGACCTCGACAAACGCCAGTCCACAACGGGGTATATATTTACATTATCTTAAGTACCGGTTAGTTGGCGCTCTATTCTACAATCTAGCGTTGCATTGTCTACTACAGAGGTCGAGTACATGGCCATGACGGAGGCTATGAAGGATGCAATTTGACTTTAAGAGTTGCTCGATGACTTGGGATTGAACAGGTTCTGCTGAAAATCAATTGTGATAGTATGGGTGCTATCTATTTAGCAAAGAAACAGGTATATCATGCAAGGACGAAGCACATAGATATCAGGTTCCACTTTGTTCGGGAGATTCTTGATGATGGTGATATTGAGTTACTGAAGATCCATACAACGGAGAATCCTACAAAGGTGTTGTCAGGGGTAAAATTTACACATTGTAAAGCATTGCTCCATATCCTTCCTGTCGCATGAGCTTGTTGGAGCTCATTTGGATGAACTACGGATGGCTTGATCCCTTGAGCAGGGTACGTAGGCAGTCACACTGGTACAGTCACTTTCGAGTCGACAGATCATATGTTGAGTTCGGCTCAAATTTGAGAAATCTTCACCGAGGTGAAGAATTGTAGGAAGAGAGAGGTAGCCAAAGACGAAGACAAGATAGCCAAAGACGAAGATAATATTGACCGATAGTAATTACCGGTCGACCGGTGTGCACCAACGTGCACAGGCAATAACGGTCAACCGCCCGGTCGACCGCAGAAGAAGAACGGTCGACCGCACGGTCGACCGACTGACATGACTTTTCTCTCAGGTTAGAGCGATCAACCGGCGCGGTCGACTGGGACTTGGGTCGGTTGATCGGCCGGTCAACCGACAGACGGATCCTTCCAGATTTCAGATTTCTGTTCTGAATAAACGGGTTCAGTTGAGGTTTTCAATTCTTCTAGGTCTCCTTAGCTATAAATAAAGGGCAGAGTCCTCTTCATATGTACGCATGATTGTATTGATTATTGAATTAATAAAGAACTCTCTCTTCCTTGCCCTAAGGACGTAGGCAAATTTGCCGAACCTCGTTAAATCTTGCGTTTTGTTTTCTTCCTATTGTTTTCTTGTTTTGTCATTGGGTGGTACTTCTCTACTGCATTTAGGGCTGAAGGGTTCCTCAAGAGATTGTTGATTTGTGCACAATAGGTCACATTTTGAAAATTGGGATTTGATTCTCGCAGGTCAGCCTGAAGGCAGGGTACCGACAATGGGATGGCTGCTGCTAATCAACCCAGAACGGGTAGGTGATGTTTGTGACCTTCCCACAGGTTATGGGCTCGCAGTTCATTTTTGGGTGCTCCTCATTTTTCATGGGCAAGTCATCAGCGAGAGCTGAGAGAGGAGAAGAGGAGAGGAGAGAAGAATACTGTTCTGGAAATATGAAAATATTCTAAACTCAATAGGTATATTATTAGTTTATTATTATTTCTTTTGCTCTTCTTGTTAGCGCTCAAAATGTGCGGACTGGTAAAGCTGGTCAAGTTCATTGCATCATTGCACTGCCAACTTGTTTTATTGGACATCTAATCAATTAATTTCGTCTTAAAGGTCACGAGGATTTTTTGAACCAACTTGAAAGCTCTTTCTGATAAGGGAAAAAAAGTTCGATGAGATGCATACATGTCAAAGTACAAGCAAGTGATTTCCATAAGAGTATCACTTTTGACAAGTATACTGTAGGGTTTTTACTATGGACATGTTTGATCGCTGGAAACAGAGGTGAGGGGGAAAAAAAATGTGAGTCCTTACATGTCAGTTTTTTTTTTATTTTTCAGACTTTGTGAGAGAAAATCTGACGCATCATTGTTGGTGTAAAAAATAAAAGTGAAAGAGGAGTTTTCTTTCTCAGCTTTCAGGGCACAAAAATAACTTGAAGGAAAGAAAAAAGTGTGGCTCATAATATCAATGGCGAAAATCAAAATTTTTCTCCACTTTCAGGTCAAACAAACAACCCTTAAGTGATTGTCTTTTAAAAGAGGAGGGGGTGAGATTATGGTTTCAAACTTGACAATGTTGGAGATAGTCATATATGTTTGAAGTAAGCCACTTCTAGAAATATGGAGGAGCAAAGATCTTGAAACCAACAGATAGGCCGAAGAATAAATATTTCAAATATGAGGGGCAGAGTTTAAATAAATGAAGAAAATTATTTTTTGGGTACAAAAACTATAGATTGAGGGAGGGGATCTTAGGCATAGAATTAAAGTTAAATATGTACATTAGAAATTTTATTTTGAGCGATCGAAATAGTTTTGTTGAGATAAGCAATGTTTAATCCACTCACCAAAGTTTGAATCTTGAATTCACCATAGTTTAGTTTTAGACTTCTATAATGGAGAAGGCACACAAATAAAGTGTAAAATCATAGCTTCTTCACCCGCCATTTGACCCGTCAAGCAGAAACTACAGCAATTTTCAAACTAGTAACTTTCTTATCACAATCACACGACGTAATCAACCTCCGCCTCTGCTACTTGTCCGAAGTTAGTATGACTAAGCAAGGGGACCTTTTAGCACTTCGCGATATCACCCTGTTTAGCTTATAATAATAATATTCCTCTTTCCACATATTCGCCCATTAAGTACTCCACCAAAACAATAAAGAATTAAAGGAGGACCAAAAAACAGTCTATGTGGCTTCTCAATACCTAAAACAGTGGTCCTAAAAATTATTGAGCATTGGCTGCTCCAGTCAATCATAGATCCTAAAAACAATCCAAAATCATTTGCAAATTGAGAGGAAAACAAAAATAAAAAAAATAAAATACCGGGACAAGTTCCATTGGTGGCTCTCCCATCGTTGCAGAAGCACGCTGACGCGTTTGTATGGTTTGGATCAGTCCCGCAGACCCCACCGGATTCTCGGCACTCGCCGCACCAATCATTGCCAACAACCCAGTTCAGCCCGAACCCGTCCTGCAGCACGCCCAAGAAATCGAGCTGGCCCTTCACCAGCAAATCCTTCACGTCCTTGAACATCGGAATCAGTACGACCGAGCTGCACTTCTCGTACAGCCGGCCGTGGGGGCTCATCGCCCGGCAAGCTGTAGTAAGACTGGTTCCTTGTGCCGTTCGAAAGGCACGGGATATTTTTCATGCTCTGCGGGTGAGAAAGAGGCGAGCAGTTGAAGAACACGGTCATGTTCATCCCGCTGCTGGAGTAATTGAACAGCGAGAAGTCGACACTTGTGTTGGAGAACGTCTGAGGGCAGGAATCGTGCAAGAACTCGAGCCCGGAGACGGCGATGAACTGGTTGTCGTAGGTCAGGACGGTCACTTTGTAGGCCTTTCTGGAGATGGTGATCTCCAACATGTCACTGATGCACTCGACTTCGAAACTTGGGTGGCCGCAGTAGCTGGGCATGCCGCGGAGGCGGAAAGGGTAGGAGATGTTCCAGCTGCTGTCGCCGCAAGGGATTGAAGTTGTCGCGCAGTCTAAGAACTTGTTGTTGTTGGATTGAGATGGAGGAAGCAATATCAAGAGAGCAAGAAGGAGAAGTAGATAATATTGGTAATACTTTAGGGGCATTGTTGCATACAAGCGGCAGCAGAAATGGGATTGTGGTCTATTTAAGCACTGGTCAATCAAAGAGAGCAAGAGGGTGGGAAACAGAATGAGGAAACTGGAAGATTTTGACTGATTCATAACCGCGACCTGCTGGATAGTTCTAGTATGTTTTGGACAAAAAGAGAAGAAATTAGGAAACAGGGTGTGCGAAGTTGTTCCCGTGTTGTGTCTGGACTTTTCACACTAGTTGAGACAATGAGTAATTGTTTTTTTGGTACATTTTTGCGGACTTCTGTTTTTGTTTAGGGCTGGGGTTGGCTCTTTGGCATGAAGGATTCACGTTGTGGATTATTTATCACAACTGATAGTCAGCAGCAGAAAAGAGAAAAAAAAATGTATATTGTGGATATCACTACAAAAACGCTTTTTCTTTCCTCCCTCACTCTCAGGACCGTCCATCAGCTGCGATGGACGGCCCACACCACGAAGAGCCATCACGGTGCCTCGCGCGAAGGAGTCAAACCGAGCCCCTTGGCTCCTTCGCGTGAAGGACCAGGTGATGGTCCTTCGCGCTGTAGATCGTTCATCACAGCTAATAGACGGCTAGGAGCCGAAGAGAGAAAAAAACAAAAAAAACAAAACGTGTTTGCCGAGTCTCACCGCAAAACGTGTTTTTCTATCTTTCTCCCGTTCCGGACCATCCATCAGCTGTGATGGACAGCTCACAAATCACGGTTCTTCGCGCGAAAGAGCCAACCCGAGCCCTTTACTCTTTTGTAGCATTAACTTGAGGACCAAATGAAAGGTGTAATTTACTGGGAACACGTCTTTTATTTTCTTTGAGAGAAGGGATCACATCTTTTATGTTTGTCATGTTATAGTATGTGACTATATTTGGTGCAGTCTCGGCATAAAAAGAGGAGAGAAGACTATAGAAGTATTAGAAGGAAACTATAATCAATCTAATGCAATCACAAATCACTGATTAATCATTTGAGCATTGTCATTAATAATCAGATTTTGGTGGGGATTTTCCGCCACAGATGATCGGACGCTCCTGATTGATTCTGTCAAAAATAAAAAAAGGGAAGAATACTTTTCAAGTCAAGAGCCCCGGTGTGGTGGCGACTGAAAACCCTCGGGCGGGAGAATGAGAATCCTTGTTTGGAGCAGAAGCAAGTGAAAAAGTGCTTCTGTATAGTGTTTTTGATGGTAATCAGAAGCTAACCTCTTTCTCCATGGAGATCGAGGCATCAATATACCTATTGGAGTTGTTAATGATGGTGCGAATATTTCAGATCTCCATAACTGCATGATTTGCAAGTTGTGATTCCTCATAATCACCTAGATTGCGCCGCTTGATTGTTGGGATCATTATGCAGAGATATCTGTCACTATTTATAACAACTCGCATTGAAGTAAGGGCATTGTAATTTGGAACCTAGAGATAATCTGGCGGCATAGCTAAATCCGTGAATCGCGGGGATCGTGCTGCTAAGTTGTAACCAGTGTAGAAGCGGTAGTCTTCGTGGAGGGTCTTCGTCTTAGAGCCTACCCCCCATCGACTAGCAGGACAGCCTCGTCCGGTTGGGCATTCATAGTGGGTGATCTAAGATTGTTGTAGTCCCAGGAAGGAACCTGATACCCGTTTAGGTAGCTCGGGACGTGTATAAGGTCGGACCCGAAACTTTCTCCTTCTATCTATATGCTAGCATGTTGGGTTCGTTAGTCGCTTGGGACGCTTCTGGCACAACAGGACATATGTCGTGATCTTGACAAGGGTCAAAATCTGACGATTACAGATGCCCCCTATTTTCCCCCTTTTCGGAGTCTTCAATCGGGAAGGTAGAAAAGCATAATCGACTTGTTTTTCTGATTCTGGACTTGTTTGTCTATTATGGTCAGGAAAAAGCAACCGACACATCTCTTCGTATCTTACACATTTAATGCCACTTCTACTCTATATGTCCAGCTTTCAAATTACATGTCTGATCGGCGTACACAGTAGAGAAATAACCTCCACTTAGACTACTAGCCCCCATTAGGATATGTACAAGGATTCAATCTGAATCAAGGGGATGCCACATCGCCTTGATTCAAACCCGAGGCCATTATGGCAATGATTTTATATCCCAATGTATAAATGGAGGGAATACTCATAGAGAGGATCCTTCTGAAAATCTTAGCTTTTGAGTTCTCAAATTCTCATTTCCAAAATCTTCTTGACCCATTCTATGCTTAGAATTCAAGCTTTAGGACCTTCCTCAGTATGACGAAGGTAACTGTCGCCAAAAAGAGGACGAAATACGAGTGCTATTGACGAAAGAAGGAGAAGAGATTTGCTCACTGGACTAGAGTGGGGATGGATCTCGATCCCAAACCATCCATCCTTTCAAGCCAGAAGGAGGTTAGCGGCTATTTGATGAGGTACCGCGGTTATCCGCTGTCGATGATTGCGGTAGAATTCTGCCCTGCCAGACGAATGTGAAGGTGCTCCCTCCCGTCGGGGGTGTGTATTTCCACCCACAGATCTTGGCATTGGGAGTTTCTGAAATCACCTAGAGGGATGTGAATAGGTGATGGCTATATTCAATGACAAGTAATGCGAAATTAAAAATAATTTACTAATCTAGCAATATAAAGAACTAATAAACCATCCACGCAATCAAAACAACATAATGCAAGTACTAAAAGAGGAGTGAGTAAAGTAGAGAAAGATAGAGAAGGTAATCGCAAACACGGAAGTTTGTTTCGAGGTTCGAGCCACTGCTCTACGTCTCCACCTTCACCGTAATGAAAGATTTCTACTATACTTGATCCTGCAAGATCACCACTCTACACGTTCCCTCAAGAACACTTTAGAGTCACAAGTCCTCTCACTTGGTGCCACAACACATCACAATGATGACAAGCCTGCAAGCTCATTGACACCTCAACCTCTATGACTCGAATACAACAAATGGATGATCTACTTCTCGATCACCAGAAAAATGGCTCACAACAAAAATCCTAGAACCAATTTGGCGAAGTAGAAGTTCTGAGTTTGAATAGTGAAGCTTAGAATATTTTAAAAGTGAGAGCAAAGCTTGAAGGTGTAGGATGTAGAATTGTAGCTCAATGTGAAATTTCTTGAAATTTTCTTCAATATCTCAAACATTTTTCAAAACAATGTAAAAGCAATCTTAGGGTTTCAAACAATGTACCCCCAGGTCCAAGTGATAGATTAAACCCAAAATAGCCATTAAGGATTAGCCTAAAAAAAGACAAGTCTAAATATAGCCATTTGGGGCATAATTCAGGCTTAACTCAGCCTATCAGTTGACCGCCAACAATCAAATTTCTAACTATTGAGGATGGCGGTCGACCCGCCGGTCGACCGTCTTATGGCTAAAATTTTGACCACAGCACAACTCGATCGGGCAGTCGACAGACATGCACAGGTTCAAACCTGTGCATGTCGTGCATATACGGTCGATCGTGCGGTCAATAGACTCATGGTCAAAAACACAAAATAGAAATTGAAATTACCTAGAGGGGGGGGGGGGTGAATAGGTGATATGGCTAATCTAGAAACTAAATACGGAAGCTAAAACTAATTTGCAACACACTTAATACAACCAACGAGTGTAGCCGAATTCCCCGTGAAGGGCTCTGGACTAACTCCTCTTGATTCCCCTAGATAAGGGTTGAGGTGCTATATGAAGCTCTCGTGGTTAAGTATAAGTTGAAATCACCTAGAGGAGGGGGGTGAATAGGTGATATGGCTAATCTAGAAACTAAATGCGGAAGCTAAAACAAATTTGCAACTACACTTAGTACAACCAACGAGTGTAGCCGAATTCCCCGTGAAGGGCTCTGGACTAACTCCTCTTGATTCCCCTAGATAAGGGTTGAGGTGCTATATGAAGCTCTCGTGGTTAAGTACAAGTGAGGCACACACAATCAATCCAAGCATATAAAGAATAGCAATATGAATCAATGCAAGGACAACACAAACATACACAATATGATATGATATGAATGATGCAATGCACAACACAAATAAAGAGAGAGGGTTAAGAGACAATAGATCAAACGCAAACACAAAGATATGTTTCGAGGTTCGAGCCCCTAGCTCTACGTCCCCGCCTTCACCGAGAAGGATTTCTAATCTGAAAAACACCTAGAGGGGGGTGAATAGGTGTACATGCTAATCTAGAAACTAAATGCGGAAGCTAAAAACTATTTTGCAATCACACTTAATACAACCAACAAGTGTAGCCAAATTCCCCGTGAAGGGCTCTGGACTAACTCCTCTTGATTCCCCTAGATAAGGGTTGAGGTGCTATATGAAGCTCTTGTGGTTAAGTACAAGTGAGGCACACACAAGCAAGCCAAGCATATAAAGATGAACAATATGAAATAATGTAAGGCACAACACAAACAATAAGATATGAATGATATGAATGATGCTTTGCACAAAATAAAGAGAGAGAAGGTTTAGAGGCAATGGATCAAACGCAAACACAATGATATGTTCCGAGGTTCGAGCCCCTAGCTCTACGTCCCCGCCTTCACCGAGAAGGATTTCTAATCCACTATACTCCCACAGAGGGAACCTCCACCGAGGAGGATTTGTTACAACACAAGGAGTACCGAACTCCTCTCTCAAACACCACCTCACAACCGAGGGGTAGGCCCGTAGCCAAACAACCACAAACACCTCTACCGAAGAGGGTTACAAACCAAACTCCACCTCTCACTAGAGGGAGCACACCACAATCTCAACCTCTACCAAAGAGGGAGCAAACCAAACTCCTGATCAACCTCTACCAAAGAGGGATACAACAAAAGTAAGGGTGTTTACAACTTGGAGGCTACAACAACCTCAAACAATTTTCTTTTTCCACAAACAAATGATCCTAATAGAATAGGATAGAAGATAAGCTTAAGTGTGAAAAACAAAGTGTTTTGATCAAAGAAATTCTCTTGGGAAAACACCAAATAGATATAGAAATTTTAGACCAAAACTAATTCCCAAAAACCTAATTTCTTTGAAATAAAACAAAACACTTTAAAAACAAATAGATGAATCTTTTTGGCACTTAAACTCTTTTGAAAACTTATTTTAAACACCAAGAAAGGAGAGAAATTTTAGCTCTAGAAAACTTAGCCAAAATCCCAAAGGAATGGGGTTTATATAGGCCCAAACAGAAAACTAGCCGTTAGGCTGATCTGTCAGCCTGACAGGCTGGCGTTCGACCGGCTGGTCGACCGCCAACGGTCATAAATATGACCGTTGGGGCAACCCGGTCGACCGCCCAGATACAGAGGGCACTGCTCTCTGGTCCGGTCGACCGGCCGGTGTGTCTGCCAGACGTGCACAAGGCTGTGCACGTCGGTCGACTGGCACTTGGTTCGGTCGACCGTGCGGTCGACCGACCTGGCCTGCCAGTCACTGTTCTGGGTCAGAAACTGGGGTTAAAAATATTTCTAATAAATCTCATAAATCTTCTAAAAATACACAAAAATAGTTTTATCATTTTGCATTGATATATAAACATGTGATAAAGATTTCAACTCAAATATCAAGCATATGAAACCATTTTTTGTGTTTTATCATTTTTATCAAAAATCAAAACATGTATTTTATCAAACTTGAATTTTCAATACATGAATAGGAAAGTCAAAATAAGTTTGTTTAAAAGTTAAGCATGCATGTATAGAATGAATCTACTATACATAAACCAATTAAACTTGTTTTGATCAACTATTCGTGAAAAACGAATATTGGTTAAACCAAAACCGAAAAACCAATATCCAAACATAAAACGTGTGTGTTGTGCACTTGAGCATATCAACTATCTAATCTTTACAAATGGATCTAAACACACTAAATTAAAACTAGGATACCTAAGTTTTCTTGACGATCTTCAATCTTCAAGCCGACTCGATCCCAAACTCCGTGATCCACCGAGTGCAAAGGTATGATCTTGATGCTCGGGCACAGGAATCACCATGAAAAGCTTCTAAACTCCTTGTTGAAGCTAATCACCAACTAATATCTTGCTAAATGATCTGAAACTTAAAATCACAAGATTATTAGTAAACATAACTACATGAGTTAATCATCATCAAAACTAGAGTGGAAGGCCTCCGGACCAACAATCTCCCCCTTTTAGATGATGACAAAACTCATGGAGTTATATATGCATGGATTAAGTTAAGCTTCAAGGAAGCTCCCCCTTAACTCATGCATAGCAATAAATAATAAATATGTAATGAAAGCTCATAAACATGTATGCATAGACATGCATAAAACGTGCTCTTGATATCAATAAAAACATGTTCTTAAATAATGCTCTTGATACCAATTAAACAATTAAACAACAAACTAATAAATAACACAAAACATGCATATAAAACATGCATAAACGATAAATACTTCTCCCCTTTTTTGTCAATCATCAATAAAGGGGTAAAAACTAAAAACAACTCAATAAATTTTTCTCCCCTTTTTTGTCTAAAACAAAAAATATCAATATAGGGGTGACAGTCAATTAAGATATCAATTGAAAATATGTCAAAGTAGCATCTTGATACCAATTGAAAGTAAACATAGATCAATAAATGGTATATGCGATATACATTCATGAAGAGGAAGATGTGAAGCTTCCAACATAGATACATTACATGAAAGAGGGATGACAAGCCCTAATTCACATAACGTACACTATGCAATGCATAAGAGGAGATGTGAAGCTCCCCCTACATACGTGTACCACATAAAGAAGAGTTGTCAAGCTCCTCAATACAAGATACACTCATCATGAATCTATATGTAGAAGAGATGTTAAGCTCTCCTTGCATATAGGCAAAACAAATCAAAACTTTTGAATATTTTCTTTAAACAAAATTTTGAGATTTCAATTTAAATCATTCAAATAAACATCTTGGTATCAAAAGAGAGTATTATTCTTTTTAAGCCATATAAACAATTTTGATTGTGATATCATATGCTTAAAATAAACATCAAATTTCCAATCATAAAGTGTGGGAGTGGAAACAAAATACTAATTGAAATACAAAATCAATTTTCTCCCCCTTTATGAAATACCAACTAAAACAATGCGTAGGCTCAAAATAAGATACCAATTGAAAATTGAATCAATTGAAACAAAGTTAAAACTCAAGCTTTAGCATAAACAAAATTTTGTGCTTAAAGATATAGGGATATAATAAGCACAAATAAAACATATATGTATGAAAATTAGATACCAATCGAAATTGATACTATTGGAATTGAAAGCATACATACATACAAACATATATGAGTATACAAGAAAGGTCAAAATTGATACCAATTGAAAGAATCCAATGATACCAATAGAAACAGCCATAATGATCAAGGTATAACTCTTATAACCTATCCTCCCAATCATGTTCAAGTTTAAAATGATTTTCACTATAAAGCATACATGAGCATGATCTCCCATCCACCACCCTTGGAAGGTAGGGGTTTTCAAAAATAGATTTGAAAATAAGCTTTGTTTGAAAAACTCTACCATATGAAGAATATCGCAACTAGTTATATGAAAAATTTGTAAACTAGTACGAAATCCTTCAAGTAAGGAATAAAACAAAATTATTTTTCATGAAAATATGAAATTCACAAAATAGTCAACACTCATAATCAATTAAGCATAAATATGACTCATGAAAACAAACACATGAGTAAACAATAAATGTGAGTGTACAAATACAATGTGAAGATCATAATCATGAAAGATGGACAATAAGCTCAATATTCCTTGAAACATGAAAACATGAAAATCATCAAAACTTATTTAATCTTCAAGGTATATGTATGTCTTATACAAACTAAAGTATACATACATATCCAAACACAACGAGTCCACAAAGATATATGTATGAAGGCACGTGGCTCAAAAGGATGTATATGTATAAACAATAGTTTGGATAAAATAGACATATACATGAAGTTAAACATAAACACAAAAACATGAAACAAATCCAAAAATGGGAATACAAGTTTAAAATGCATGAATCATCAAAACTAGACTATACTGTAACGCCCCGATTCCACGAATACGGGGACGTCACTGCAACGTATATACGTAAGTCCGAATTACCTTCCCGTATATACGCTAAGCATCAGTACAAACAAGAATCAGAGTACGGAAGCAATGGTGCATTATACATTCCAACACATATAGTACAATCACAGAATTATCACCAGAAGTGATCACAATATTACATGAATATCATATCACTAATATGCGCAAATGCGGGAATACAAGAGATACACAAGATATATGAACAGTATAAAAGGGGCTCACATACATGTATACAAGGAACTGTACAAGTGAAAAGTATAAAAGAGCACTCACGAGTTGCTAAGAGGAAACTCGAGAGGCATACAGGGGGCTGGAAGGATGTGGCTCTGAAAGTTAGGCTGGTGATCCACGCTACCGCTGCGCCACTCTGATCACACGCTCCTAGCTCCATGACCTGGACATGTGGATCCAGGGGAGTCAAATGATACTCCCCAGGCGAGTGGTGAAGCAAAACCAAGTGGTGAAGCAGGATGAGCACAATAATGCATATAACAAATGATATCAAGAAGGAAATACTCAGGAGTCAGATAGGTGAGAGCAGATATGAACAGATATGACAGGATAATCATAAAACAGGGAATCCGAATAAACCAATCCGAGCTACCAGGTAGTTATAACATAATACTCATAAACAGGAAATCCGACATAAAGTCCGGGAAAAGCAAATACGGTAAGGCACATCACAGATTCATAGCCGTTTAAGTTGCAGGCTTTGGTATGCGTCCCATTCCACATACCTCTACTTACAACTTAAAGAGCCGGTTATTATGACACTTTATTATTATTACTCGTCTTACCCATATATCTAGGTATGTGTCTCGGTGTACGGCCAACTCACATACATCCATATATAAGCAAGTCGAGGTTGTTATTGGAAACAAGCGGGGGTATCAACGAACTATGTTTACAGTGGGTCCCGTACATACCCGGGACCACGGCCCAGGATTGTTCCGTTGCTAGGTGACGGAACCTGCCGCAAGGCTAACAGGAGGGGCTTATGTATGCCCTATCATACAGGAATAAGGGAGCCAGCTCTCCCCTCGGTCCCCTGGAGGCCCACAGGTCAGACCGGAACATGAGTGCACAATACCTAATGCCACTGTAAACACGAACACATATCGATATCCGCATGTTTCCCCCGACCCAATACAAGTTGGTACATTTTAGGATTCATTAGTTTAATTATCACTTTACGGGAAAAACGGAAATAGACATGATCAGGAAATCAGGAGTACATAAGTACTATATAGTCAGGTCACTGCATGTAAAGCAGGAAAACAGGTCACTGATCATGATATATGATAATAAGTCAAGTTCCCGTAAAGAAGATAATCACAAGTCAAGTTATCATGCTGGGTGTAAGGTGATAGCATGATAGGATGGTGATAATGAATAAGCAACCAAGCATGATAATAAATGTAGGTAATAGTCTGGGTAAGTCAGGTCATACCAATAGGGTCCAGCCAAAGAGTAACATGCCAAGTGGTCAGGTAATAACACACTAGCTGTCAGGTGATATACATGTGTTAAAAGGAAACATGTAACAGATAGGTCTAAGTAATGGCAAGTGGTAACATGGAAGTGACTCAAAGTCCAACGACCACGAAGGGTCGGCCACGCATGGTATATGATACAGAAGTAAGCATATCAATAGCATGGCACAAGTACAAGATAAAGCCACCCTAATACAAGCAATAGCAGGGCAGGTGATAACATATCAGAAACTAAGAATACAACGACCACGAAGGGTCTGCCACGCATAGTATAAAAGCATCAAAAGATATATATATATAGACATGAAATCAAATACATGAAAATAGGAAATGAAATACTTATCGAGCCGATGAAACGGGAAACTCAAAGAGAGGCGAGATTACTCGCCTAAATCACCAATACGCCGAAATACCCGAAATCCACTGAAGTCCGGGACTCGCCATCAAATATAATAAAATGTAAATATTTGTGGAGAGAGAAAGAAGGAGGAGAGAGAAGAGAGAGAAAGAGAGGGAAAGTTTGGAGAGAGAGAGAGAACTAGAGAGGGACTCCTAGAGAGAGAAAGAGAGATTTAGGAGTGAAAATCTAGAGAGAGAAAGAGGGAGTTAGAGAGGGAAAGAGAAGTTGTAGAGAGAGGAGAGAGAGAGAGAGAGGGAGAGTCCAGGAGAGAGAGAGAGAGGGTGAGAGAGAGAGAATAAGAGAGAGAGAGAGAAAGAGAGAGCAGGTTAGAGAGAGAAAGAGGAAGAGAGAGAGAGGACAGGGCAGGGGGCAGCAGCCCCCTGCACAGGCCCAGGGGCTTCAGCCCCTGGCCGGGAACAGCCGCCGGCCGGACGGCGGCGCCGGGCGGCGCCGGCCGCCGGCAGAGGAAGGAGGGGGCGCCGCCCCCTCCACAGAACACAGGGGGGCAACAGCCCCCCCCACAGCAAGGAAAGAGGGGGGCTCTGCCCCCCTCAACAGAGAGAAGGAGAGGGGGCCTGCCCCCCTCTCAGCCCCAGCACAGGGGCCCAGGTGGCCCCTGGCTGCCCGCGGCCGCCGGCACAGCGCCGGCGGCGCCAGAACGGGGTGGCGCCGGCCACCCCAGGAGAGGAGAAGGAGGGGGCCCTGCGCCCCCTCCACAGAGAAAGAGGGGGCTTTGCCCCCCCCCAGCAAAGGCACAGGGGCCCAGGCGGGCCCCTGGCCGCCCACGGCCGCCGGCTCACCGCCGGCGGTCGCACAGAACCGGGGTGGCGCCGGCCACCCCGAGGAAGAGAAGGAGGGGCTGCTGCCCCCTCCACAGCGGCGCACAGGGGGCCCGAGGCCCCCTGGCCGCGCCCAAGGCCGCCGGCAAGGTGCCGGCGGCGGTCTGCCCCCGCCGGGCAGCGCCGGAGAAGAAGGGGTCGGCGGCGATGGTGGTCGTGGTTGCCGGCCCCAAGGGAAAGGAAAAAAAAAAAAAAAAGGGAAAAGAAAAGAAAAGGAAGAAAGAAAAAGAGAGAGAGAGGATATGGGGTTCTCTCACCGGCGTTGGCCGCCGGAGGTGACCGCCGGGGAGCTCGAGGTGGCCGGTGATAGGGCTTGGTCGTCGGCCACAAAATGGAGGAGGAGAAGAAGAGGGGAAATGAGAAGAAAGGAAAAAGAAAAAGAAAAGAAAAAGAAAAAGAGAAGGAGAGAGAGAGAGTGATGGGAGAGGAATTAATGAGGGAGAGGGGAGTTTGTCTCCCCACGTGGAGGGGAGTAGGTGGAGCCGGCGGGAAAAGAAAAGAAAGGAAAGGAAAGAAAAGTAAAAGATCCCACAAAAAATAATAATATAATAATATGGGCGAGAAATCGACCGTTCCAGAAAAATCCCCAAAAATACCCGGAGGTAGAAAACATCATCCTGAGGAATAATATGAAATCGGTTTTCCAAAATAAAATCCCATTTTCAAATTAAAAATCCGGAAGCCAACCGCCGATACCGGTCTACACCGGGTCGGCCGGATTTTGATAAATTATGAAAAATCCCAGAAAATGCATTAAAGAAGAAAACATGATTTTAAGACGTAAAGTGAAAGCGGAATTCAGAAATTCAATTCCGATTGTAAACTAAAAATCCTGGAAATCAGCTACTTACCCACTCCGATGGAATTTTCATAAAATCAATAAATCCTCAGAAAAAGTATTTAAGTGAGAAATGTGATTCTAAGAAATAAAGTCTAAAGGACCATCTAGAAATTCCTAGCCGTGTGTGAATTAAAAATCTTGGAATCGGTTATCTACCGACTCCGGTGGAAAATCCATAAATTCGTAAAATCTCCAGAAAAAGGATTTAGGTTGGAAATATTACTCTAAGAAGAAATGTCTAAAGACTCTTCGAGAAATTCCAAACAGTTTGTAAGATAAAAATTCGGGAATCGATCAGCGGCACTGGTCGACACCGATTTTGAAGAAATTCATTTTAATCCAGGAAAAATCTAGAAAATCATAGAAAATATATAATATTAGAAAATAATGTTTGAAACTAAAATCGGTCAAATCAGAATACCGAAAAGACTAATTCGAGCAATACTCTAGGATCGGGCCTTCGGTTCAGACTAAGGCTGACTCCGAGTCCACGAATCCAAATCCAAGACAAAACAATCATATAATGAATTCATAATACAATTTAAATACAGAAAGCAAATCGAAAAAATACGATCGGAAAATCTGAATACGCAACTAAGTACGTATTCCGGGAACGGGGTATTACAATCCACCCACCTTACAAAAATTGCGTCCTCGCAATTTCGATAAGGGGTAAATTGAATACAAAGGGGACAAAGGCTGGAATTTATACTAATTAAGATATGAAGCACTATAGGTAGGGCTCTCAAGTCGGCTGAATAATATGCTGACGTCGTGGCTGTGCAATAAATAATACTGCTGATGTCGTGGCTGTGTAATAAATGAATACTGATGATGTCGTGGCTGTGTAATAAAGAAAACCCCGAAAATCCTGAGCATAATAAAGGAGACCGATAATTAAGAATCCGACTGCTGTCCTCTGAAAGATAGCCAGATCAAGATCGATCTGGAGAATACCAAGCTTCATCAAGTTGGCCGAAGAGATCACATAATAGCTTCATTCTGAACCAGCCACTACCTCTCTAGTCTAGTCATATCTTAAAATAGTATAAGGCTTCATAAAACCAAAACATAAAACCAAAACGGGAAAGGATAGGAGAGATCAGGAATCCAAGGAAAAGATAGTCAAGGAGGGATTTGAAATCAAAGGAAAGATAGTCAAGAAATAGATAACTCTGCACTTGCAGTTGGAATGTATAACCAAGATTCATGTATTCCAGTCGCAAATCTCTTTACCATTGATTTGCCTTCTGGACGTACTGAGGATGTTCAGAGCCTAAGCTCTGATACCAACCTGTAACGCCCCGATTCCACGAATACGGGGACGTCACTGCAACGTATATACGTAAGTCCGAATTACCTTCCCGTATATACGCTAAGCATCAGTACAAACAAGAATCAGAGTACGGAAGCAATGGTGCATTATACATTCCAACACATATAGTACAATCACAGAATTATCACCAGAAGTGATCACAATATTACATGAATATCATATCACTAATATGCGCAAATGCGGGAATACAAGAGATACACAAGATATATGAACAGTATAAAAGGGGCTCACATACATGTATACAAGGAACTGTACAAGTGAAAAGTATAAAAGAGCACTCACGAGTTGCTAAGAGGAAACTCGAGAGGCATACAGGGGGCCTGGAAGGATGTGGCTCTGAAAGTTAGGCTGGTGATCCACGCTACCGCTGCGCCACTCTGATCACACGCTCCTAGCTCCATGACCTGGACATGTGGATCCAGGGGAGTCAAATGATACTCCCCAGGCGAGTGGTGAAGCAAAACCAAGTGGTGAAGCAGGATGAGCACAATAATGCATATAACAAATGATATCAAGAAGGAAATACTCAGGAGTCAGATAGGTGAGAGCAGATATGAACAGATATGACAGGATAATCATAAAACAGGGAATCCGAATAAACCAATCCGAGCTACCAGGTAGTTATAACATAATACTCATAAAACAGGAAATCCGACATAAAGTCCGGGAAAAGCAAATACGGTAAGGCACATCACAGATTCATAGCCGTTTAAGTTGCAGGCTTTGGTATGCGTCCCATTCCACATACCTCTACTTACAACTTAAAGAGCCGGTTATTATGACACTTTATTATTATTACTCGTCTTACCCATATATCTAGGTATGTGTCTCGGTGTACGGCCAACTCACATACATCCATATATAAGCAAGTCGAGGTTGTTATTGGAAACAAGCGGGGGTATCAACGAACTATGTTTACAGTGGGTCCCGTACATACCCGGGACCACGGCCCAGGATTGTTCCGTTGCTAGGTGACGGAACCTGCCGCAAGGCTAACAGGAGGGGCTTATGTATGCCCTATCATACAGGAATAAGGGAGCCAGCTCTCCCCTCGGTCCCCTGGAGGCCCACAGGTCAGACCGGAACATGAGTGCACAATACCTAATGCCACTGTAAACACGAACACATATCGATATCCGCATGTTTCCCCCGACCCAATACAAGTTGGTACATTTTAGGATTCATTAGTTTAATTATCACTTTACGGGAAAAACGGGAAATAGACATGATCAGGAAATCAGGAGTACATAAGTACTATATAGTCAGGTCACTGCATGTAAAGCAGGAAAACAGGTCACTGATCATGATATATGATAATAAGTCAAGTTCCCGTAAAGAAGATAATCACAAGTCAAGTTATCATGCTGGGTGTAAGGTGATAGCATGATAGGATGGTGATAATGAATAAGCAACCAAGCATGATAATAAATGTAGGTAATAGTCTGGGTAAGTCAGGTCATACCAATAGGGTCCAGCCAAAGAGTAACATGCCAAGTGGTCAGGTAATAACACACTAGCTGTCAGGTGATATACATGTGTTAAAAGGAAACATGTAACAGATAGGTCTAAGTAATGGCAAGTGGTAACATGGAAGTGACTCAAAGTCCAACGACCACGAAGGGTCGGCCACGCATGGTATATGATACAGAAGTAAGCATATCAATAGCATGGCACAAGTACAAGATAAAGCCACCCTAATACAAGCAATAGCAGGGCAGGTGATAACATATCAGAAACTAAGAATACAACGACCACGAAGGGTCTGCCACGCATAGTATAAAAGCATCAAAAGATATATATATATAGACATGAAATCAAATACATGAAAATAGGAAATGAAATACTTATCGAGCCGATGAAACGGGAAACTCAAAGAGAGGCGAGATTACTCGCCTAAATCACCAATACGCCGAAATACCCGAAATCCACTGAAGTCCGGGACTCGCCATCAAATATAATAAAATGTAAATATTTGTGGAGAGAGAAAGAAGGAGGAGAGAGAAGAGAGAGAAAGAGAGGGAAAGTTTGGAGAGAGAGAGAGAACTAGAGAGGGACTCCTAGAGAGAGAAAGAGAGATTTAGGAGTGAAAATCTAGAGAGAGAAAGAGGGAGTTAGAGAGGGAAGAGAAGTTGTAGAGAGAGGAGAGAGAGAGAGAGAGGGAGAGTCCAGGAGAGAGAGAGAGAGGGTGAGAGAGAGAGAATAAGAGAGAGAGAGAGAAAGAGAGAGCAGGTTAGAGAGAGAAAGAGGAAGAGAGAAGAGGACAGGGCAGGGGGCAGCAGCCCCCTGCACAGGCCCAGGGGCTTCAGCCCCTGGCCGGGAACAGCCGCCGGCCGGACGGCGGCGCCGGGCGGCGCCGGCCGCCGGCAGAGGAAGGAGGGGGCGCCGCCCCCTCCACAGAACACAGGGGGGCAACAGCCCCCCCCACAGCAAGGAAAGAGGGGGGCTCTGCCCCCCTCAACAGAGAGAAGGAGAGGGGGCCTGCCCCCCTCTCAGCCCCAGCACAGGGGCCCAGGTGGCCCCTGGCTGCCCGCGGCCGCCGGCACAGCGCCGGCGGCGCCAGAACGGGGTGGCGCCGGCCACCCCAGGAGAGGAGAAGGAGGGGGCCCTGCGCCCCCTCCACAGAGAAAGAGGGGGCTTTGCCCCCCCCAGCAAAGGCACAGGGGCCCAGGCGGGCCCCTGGCCGCCCACGGCCGCCGGCTCACCGCCGGCGGTCGCACAGAACCGGGGTGGCGCCGGCCACCCCGAGGAAGAGAAGGAGGGGCTGCTGCCCCCTCCACAGCGGCGCACAGGGGGCCCGAGGCCCCCTGGCCGCGCCCAAGGCCGCCGGCAAGGTGCCGGCGGCGGTCTGCCCCCGCCGGGGCAGCGCCGGAGAAGAAGGGGTCGGCGGCGATGGTGGTCGTGGTTGCCGGCCCCAAGGGAAAGGAAAAAAAAAAAAAAAAGGGAAAAGAAAAGAAAAGGAAGAAAGAAAAAGAGAGAGAGAGGATATGGGGTTCTCTCACCGGCGTTGGCCGCCGGAGGTGACCGCCGGGGAGCTCGAGGTGGCCGGTGATAGGGCTTGGTCGTCGGCCACAAAATGGAGGAGGAGAAGAAGAGGGGAAATGAGAAGAAAGGAAAAAGAAAAAAAAGAAAAAGAAAAAGAGAAGGAGAGAGAGAGTGATGGGAGAGGAATTAATGAGGGAGAGGGGAGTTTGTCTCCCCACGTGGAGGGGAGTAGGTGGAGCCGGCGGGAAAAGAAAAGAAAGGAAAGGAAAGAAAAGTAAAAGATCCCACAAAAAATAATAATAATAATATGGGCGAGAAATCGACCGTTCCAGAAAAATCCCCAAAAATACCCGGAGGTAGAAAACATCATCCTGAGGAATAATATGAAATCGGTTTTCCAAAATAAATCCCATTTTCAAATTAAAAATCCGGAAGCCAACCGCCGATACCGGTCTACACCGGTCGGCCGGATTTTGATAAATTATGAAAAATCCCAGAAAATGCATTAAAGAAGAAAACATGATTTTAAGACGTAAAGTGAAAGCGGAATTCAGAAATTCAATTCCGATTGTAAACTAAAAATCCTGGAAATCAGCTACTTACCCACTCCGATGGAATTTTCATAAAATCAATAAATCCTCAGAAAAAGTATTAAGTGAGAAATGTGATTCTAAGAAATAAAGTCTAAAGGACCATCTAGAAATTCCTAGCCGTGTGTGAATTAAAAATCTTGGAATCGGTTATCTACCGACTCCGGTGGAAAATCCATAAATTCGTAAAATCTCCAGAAAAAGGATTTAGGTTGGAAATATTACTCTAAGAAGAAATGTCTAAAGACTCTTCGAGAAATTCCAAACAGTTTGTAAGATAAAAATTCGGGAATCGATCAGCGGCACTGGTCGACACCGATTTTGAAGAAATTCATTTTAATCCAGGAAAAATCTAGAAAATCATAGAAAATATATAATATTAGAAAATAATGTTTGAAACTAAAATCGGTCAAATCAGAATACCGAAAAGACTAATTCGAGCAATACTCTAGGATCGGGCCTTCGGTTCAGACTAAGGCTGACTCCGAGTCCACGAATCCAAATCCAAGACAAAACAATCATATAATGAATTCATAATACAATTTAAATACAGAAAGCAAATCGAAAAAATACGATCGGAAAATCTGAATACGCAACTAAGTACGTATTCCGGGAACGGGGTATTACATATACTATCACATCTAATGGGAACAAATAAGCAATCAAGCACAAACATATATAGATTTATTTGTGGCCCACTATATGCACAAATATATACCTAGTCTTAATGAAAACTAACATTTAAACATATATTCAAAGCATGAAGCATAAAACAAGATAAAATCATCATGATAAATGTTAAACATGATTATTATGTAAATTCACATGTTATTAAACCTATGATAAACATGATAGCTAAACAAGGTGAGAACACAAAATATGATCCATATTAAACATGGGTGTCTCAAAGGCTATACATGCATGTCAAGAGCCTAATAAACATGGCATTTTCATAATAATCTAAAAACATCAAATCATGCTAAAGATAATGAACATGAAAAGCATGTAAACAATAATTAGGAGTTAGAGACCGTTACCAAAACCTATGAGGCAACTCTCCATGACTCCAAAATATGGTGGTCTTCCCACCAAACCTTCCCTTGAAAGTGATGCATTCAAATGATTTCCATGAAGCTCGGAACGCATCCACTCCAAGGTACCGCTACTCTCACGTCATGTGAGAGCCCACTCCTACATCAAATACAAGAGGGGTGGTCTTTGGTACCCACAACTTTTTGGGTCCATAGGGGTTAGTATCATTCCTAACCCAAACAAATTTATTTGCTAAATTTGAAACATGTATTCTATCATAACAAAATTTAGCAAGGTGGCCCTTACGTCCACAATGTGTACAAGTGTACACATGAGCATACAAGTGATGATGGTGTCTGTGAGGAGCATGTGTATGCCGTGATGGGTGTGCATGAATAGATGGAACTTGTTTCTTTCGAAACAAAGATTCCAAACGTGTATGACCCACTACACATTGGCTCAAAGTGGAGCCCAAACAATCAACACTCTTCTTAAGTATGGATATATCATTATCAATCAAAGAAGAAGTGTGGCATGCAATAGGTGAAGTGTGTGATACTGCCCTAGCATGGCAAATATGAGAAACAATATCATTTTTCAAAGATTTATTTTTATTTAAACAATTTCTAACTCTTTTGAAATAAAATCAATTTCTCTTTTTAAGAATCATTTTCTTTTAAAACAAAATCAATTTTTGAAGTTAGAACTTTATTTTTCTTCAAAACATCACAATCATTTTTATTCTTCAAAAATTCATTTTCTTTTAGTGCAAGTTCAAGTTGAGATTTCAATGAATCTCTTTCATTAGAAATCTCCTCTTTCTCTTGCAAAACAATGTCTAGTCTAGAAATCAAATTTTTATTTTCATTGTTAAGGCCTAGACTATTCTTTTTCAAAATCTTATATTTTTCAAACAATTTTTCACACACATTAGATAGTTCTTCATTTAAAGCATGGGCATCAATATTTTCATCACATGAAGAACTAGCATCAAAACTATCTAGTTGAGATTCCGATTGTACCTCAAGGGAGTCATTCCCTTGGATCATGAAGCATTGTGAGTCAGATTCTCCACTAGTTTCCTCCGGTTGATTTGGCATTTGAAGCTTGGAGGTGGATGTGGTTGTCAACTTGTTCCACACTGCAAAGGCAGAATCAAGATTAAAAACATGCATAAGATATTCTTTAGATAGCGTGCTTCTAATGGCCTCTAAGGCTTGTGCATTGGCCCCTATATGCTTTCTATCATTAAGGTAGGATTCCTTGGTAATGGCAAGGTGAACCTTATATCCTAGGACTTGTAGGTAAATGGACATCCTAGTCTTCCAAACAACAATGTTGGAAGGGTCAAACATAGGTGGGGTCATGAAGTCCATGGGTCCAAACTATATGTGTGCAAACAAGCAAAATGCAAATGATAGATTAGCAAACAAGGATCTCACTCCTAGGATGTTAAGCCTAAGTATCAGGAGCGTAGGCTCTGATACCAATTGAAAAACACCTAGAGGGGGGGTGAATAGGTGTAAATGCTAATCTAGAAACTAAATGCGGAAGCTAAAAATTATTTTGCAATCACACTTAATACAACCAACAAGTGTAGCCGAATTCCTCGTGAAGGGCTCTGGACTAACTCCTCTTGATTCCCCTAGATAAGGGTTGAGGTGCTATATAAAGCTCTTGTGGTTAAGTACAAGTGAGGCACACACAAGCAAGCCAAGCATATAAAGATGAACAATATGAAATAATGCAAGACACAACACAAGCAATAAGATATGAATGATATGAATGATGCTTTGCACAAAATAAAGAGAGAAGGTTTAGAGGCAATGGATCAAACGCAAACACAATGATATGTTCCGAGGTTCGAGCCCCTAGCTCTACGTTCCCGCCTTCACCGAGAAGGATTTCTAATCCACTATACTCCCACCGAGGGAACCTCCACCGAGGAGGATTTGTTACAACACAAGGAGTACCGAACTCCTCTCTCAAACACCACCTCACAACCGAGGGGTAGGCCCGTAGCCAAATAACCACAAACACCTCTACCGAAGAGGGTTACAAACCAAACTCCACCTCTCACTAGAGGGAGCACACCACAATCTCAACCTCTACCAAAGAGGGAGCAAACCAAACTCCTGATCAACCTCTACCAAAGAGGGATACAACAAAAGCAAGGGTGTTTACAACTTGGAGGCTACAACAACCTCAAACATTTTCCTTTTTCCACAAACAAATGATCCTAATAGAATAGGATAGAGGATAAGCTCAAGTGTGGAAAACAAAGTGTTTTGATCAAAGAAATTCTCTTGGGAAAACACCAAAATAGATATAGAAATTTTAGACCAAAACTAATTCCCAAAAACCTAATTTCTTTGAAATAAAACAAAACACTTTAAAAACAAATAGATGAATCTTTTTGGCACTTAAACTCTTTTGAAAACTTATTTTAAACACCAAGAAAGGAGATAAATTTTAGCTCTAGAAAACTTAGCCAAAATCTCAAAGGAATGGGGTTTATATAGGCCCAAACAGAAAACTAGCCGTTAGGCTGATCTGTCAGCCTGACAGGCTGGCGGTCGACGTGCCGGTGGACCGCCAACGGTCATAAATATGACCGTTGGGGCAACCCGGTCGACCGCCCAGATACAGAGAGCACTGCTCTCTGGTCCGGTCGACCGGCCCATGTGTCTGCCAGACGTGCACAAGGCTGTGCACGTCGGTCGACCGCCCGGTCGACCGACACTTGGTTCGGTCGACCGTGCGGTCGACCGACCTGGCCTTCCAGTCACTGTTCTGGGTCAGAAACTGGGGTTAAAAATATTTCTAATAAATCTCATAAATCTTCTAAAATACACAAAAATAGTTTTATCATTTTGCATTGATATATAAACATGTGATAAAGATTTCAACTCAAATATCAAGCATATGAAACCATTTTTTGTATTTTATCATTTTTATCAAAACCAAAACATGTATTTTATCAAACTTGGATTTTTCAATACATGAATAGGAAAGTCAAAATAAGTTTGTTTAAAAGTTAAGCATGCATGTATAGAATGAATCTACTATACATAAACATTTTAAACTTGTTTTGATCAACTATTCATGAAAAACAAATATTGGTTAAACCAAAACCGAAAAACCAATATCTAAACATAAAACGTGTGTGTGTGCACTTGAGCATATCAACTATCTAATCTTTACAAATGGATCTAAACACACTAAACTAAAACTAGGATACCTAAGTCTTCTTGACGATCTTCAATCTTCAAGCCGACTCGATCCCAAACTCCGTGATCCACCGAGTGCAAAGGTATGATCTTGATGCTCGGGCACATGAATCACCATGAAAAGCTTCTAAACTCCTTGTTGAAGCTAATCACCAACTAATATCTTGCTAAATGATCTGAAACTTAAAATCACAAGATTATTAGTAAACATAACTATATGAGTTAATCATCATCAAAACTAGAGTGGAAGGCCTCCGGGCCAACATAATCCACTATCTTGTCCACCGAGGACTCCCACCGAGGGAACCTCCACCGAGGAGGATTTGTACAACACCGGGAGTACCGAACTCCTCTCTCAAACACCACCTCACAACCGAGGGGTAGGCCCGTAGCCAAACAACCACAAACACCTCTACCGAAGAGGGATACAAACCAACTCCACCTCTCACTAGAGGGAGTAAACAAAAAACCTCAACCTCTACCAAAGAGGGAGCAACCAACAAATGAGGGTTTTTACAACAAGTGGTATATCTCAACCACAAACCTCTTCTCTTTTTCCACAAAACAAGATCCTAATAGAATAGGATAGATGATAAGCTCAAGTGTGAAAAATAAAGTGTTTTGATCAAAGAAATTCTCTTGGGAAAACACCAAAATAGGTATTGAAATTTTAGACCAAAACTAATTCCCAAAAACCTAATTTCTTTGAAATAAAACAAAACACTTTAAAACAAATAGATGAATCTTTTTGGCACTTAAACTCTTTTGAAAACTTATTTTAAACACCAAGAAAGGAGAGAAATTTTAGCTCTTAAAAACTTATCAAAATCCCAAAGAAGTGGGGCTTAAATAGCCCTCTCCAACAAACTATCCGTTGGCTGATTTTTCAGCCCGCACGGCCAGCCAACGGTCGATTTTTGACCGTTGGAGGAACCCGGTCGACCGCCCGATCGACCGCCGATTTACAGAGTGCAAAGCTCTCTGTCCGGTCGACCGCCCAGTCGACCGGCCCAGTTGCCTGGCCAAACGTGCACAAGGCTGTGCATGTCGGTCGACCGGCTCTGGAACACGGTCGACCGGCCCGGTCGACCGCCAGGGCCTGGCAGCCAAGTTTCTGGGTCAGAAATCTGAGTTTTAAAATATTCTAAAAATCCATAAATCTTCTAAAAATACCACAAAAATAGTTTTATCTTTTTATATTGAAATACAAACATGTGGTAAAAATTTCAACACAAAGATCAATCTTTTTGAATCATTTTTGTGTCTTACAAATATTGTCAAGAACCAAAACTTGTATTTTACCAAACTTGGATTTTTCAATAGGAAATCTGATTTTTCCTAAAACTCATAGAAATACAAAAACATGATACTTAAACACATTTAGGAATGTTGCATATGGACATAGGTCCAATATACATGAAACATATACATATCATAGTTTTTGTCTTTTAATTCCAAAATATGTTTTGTTAAAAATACCAAAACATAAAACACATGAATATGTATGTCAAAATAAGTTTGTCTAGGAAGTTATGCATGTATGTATATTGAACACATCTAATATACATAAAAATCATGTAAACTTGTATTGATACTTAACTATTCATGAAAACCAATATCGGTTAAACCAAAAACCGAAAACCAATATCCAAAACATGAAACGTGTGTGTATTGGTGAACTTGAGCATATCAACTATCTAATCTTTACAATGGATCTAAACACAAACTAAACTAGGATACCTAAGTCTTCTTGACGATCTCCATCTTCAAGTCGACTCGATCCAAACCGTGATCCACCGAGCTAGACTCCAACGAGTGCTATGTATCATCATGATGCTCGGGCTCTGGAATCACCATGTGAAAGCTTCCAAACTCCACTTGTTGAAGCAATCACCAACTAATATCTTGCTAAATGATCTGAAACTAAAATCACAAGATTATTAGTAAACATAACTACATGAGTTAATCATCATCAAAACTAGAGTGGAAGGCCTCTGGGCCAACAATCTCCCCCTTTTTGATGATGACAAAACTCATGAAGTTATATATGCATAGATTAAAGTAAAGCTTCAAGGAAGCTCCCCCTAAACTCATGCATAGCAATAAATATGCAAATAAGTATGCAATGAAAGTTCATAAACAAGCATGAAACACATATTCTTATTGTTTATTGTGATGCATGAACATAATCCTTTTTCTAAAACATAATGCTCTTGATACCAATTAAAAACATGCTCTTAATAGCAATGAAATGCTCTTGATATCAATTAAACGACAAACAAATAAATAAAACAAAACATGCATATAACTTCAAATACTTCTCCCCCTTTTTGTCAATCATCAGCAAAGGGGTTAAAGTAAAAACAAAACATTTTTCTCCCTTTTTGTTCGAAACAAAGAATCAACAAAAGGGTCAAACAAACAAATCAATATAAATTTTCATGGATACCAATTGAAAGAAATAGATCAATAGATACCAATGAAAATAAACAGAAACTTGATACCAATTGAGTAAACAAATAAGCATCTTGATACCAATTTTGAGAAAACAAATACAATCTTGATACCAATTTAAGGTATTATTCTTTTTAAGCATATGATACCAAATTGAAATTATTATTTTCTATCATAAAGCAAGGGAGTGGAATACAAAACCAATGGTAAACCAAATACCAATTGAAAGATAAAATACGAGTTTTCTCCCCTTTATGAAATACCAAATAAAACGATGCTTAAGCTTGTTTAAGATACCAATTGAAAACTAATCAATTGAAACATGATGATCATTAAAAATTCAAGCTTTAGCATAAACAAATATATGTATGAAAAATTAGATATCAATCGAAATTGATACTATTTGAAGAGTAAGCATACATACATAAAAATATATATGAGTATACAAGAAATGTCAATATTGATACCAATTGAAAGAATCCAATGATACCAATTGAAACAATAATAATATCAAGAGTATATCTCATATTACCTACCACCCATTCATGTTCAAGTTTAAAATGATTTTCACTATAAAGCATACATGAGCATGATCTCCCATCCAACCGCCCGTAGAAGGTAGGGGTTTTCAAAAATAGGTTTTTAGAACAAAATATGTTTGAAAACTCTACCATGTGAAGAATACGAACTAGTTATATGAAAAATTTTGTAAACTAGTACGAAATCCTTCAAGTAAGGAATAAAACATAAATGTTTTTCATAAAACATGAAATTCAGAACAAAATATGTTTGAAAACTCTACCATGTGAAGAATACGAACTAGTTATATGAAAAATTTTGTAAACTAGTACGAAATCCTTCAAGTAAGGAATAAAACATAAATGTTTTTCATAAAACATGAAATTCACAAGATAGTCAACACTCTAAGCCAATGAAGCATAAATGTGACTCATGAAAACAAACATGAGTAAACATGATGGTGAGTGTACAAATACAATGTGAAGAACATGATCATGAAAATATTCAATTAAGCTCAATATTCCTTAAAACATGAAAATCATCAAGAATTATTTAATCTTCAAGGTATATGTATGTCTTATACAAACTAAAGTATACATACATATCCAAACATAACGAGTCAACAAAAATAGATGCATGAAGGCACGTGGCTCAAAGGATATACATGTATATCTAATAGTTTAGACAAGATAGACATATACATGAAGTTAAACATAAACACGTGAACATGAAAACAAAAATAGGAATACAAGTCAAATGCATGAATCATCAAAACTAGACTATACTAGCACATTTAATGGGTACAAATAAGCAATCAAGAACAAACATATATAGATTTATTTGTGGCCCACTATATGTACAAGTATATACCTAGTCTTAATGAAAACTAACATTTAAACAAGTAATCAAAACATGAAGCATTAAAACAAAAACTCATATGATTGTTATGTCAAATACACATGCATTAGATTCATGATGTACATGATAGCTAAACAAAAGTGAGAACACTAAATATGGGTTCATATAAATATGGGTGTCTCAAATACTATACATGTATGTCAAGAGTCTAATAATCATGGCATTTTCATAATGATCATATAAACAACAAAACATACTATAAATAATGAACATGAAAAGCATGCATAAAGATAAATAAGGAGTAAGAGACCGTTACCAAAACCTATGAGACAACTCTCCATGACTCCAAACAAGGTGGTCCTCCCACCAAACATCCCTTGAAAGTGATGCATCCAAATAATCATCATGTGGCACGGAACGCATCCACTCCAAGTACCGATACTCTCACGTCATGCGAGAGCCCACACCTACATCAAATACAATAGGGGTGGTCTTTGGTACCCATATCCTTTTGGGTCCATGGGGGTTAGTATCATTCCTAACCCAAACAAATTTATTTGCTAAATTTGAAACATGTATTCTATCATAACAAAATTTAGCAAGGTGGCCCTTACGTCCACAATGTGTACAAGTGTACACATGAGCATACATGGTGTGATGGTGTCCGTGAGGAGCATGTGTATGCCGTGTATGGTGTGCATGCATATAGGAACTTGTTTCTTTCGAAACAAAGATTCCAAACGTGTATGGCTCTTGGCACATTGGCTCAAAGTGGAGCCCAAACAATCCATATTCTTCTTTAACAAACAAATATCATCATTAATCCTAAAAGAAGAGGTGCATGCAATAGGTAAACTAGGTGAAGCTATCCTAGCATGGCAAACATGTGAAGACATATCATTTTTCAAAACAATATTATTCTTTAAACAATCTTCTAAATCCTTAGAAATAGAAGCAATTTTCATTTTAAAGAAACATTTTCTTTTACAACAAAATCAAGTTTTGAAGTTAAAACTTTATTTTTCTTCAAAACATCATTGCAATCATTTCTATTTTTCAAAAACTCATTTTCTTTTAGGACAAGATTAAGTCTAGATTTCAATGAATCCCTCTCATTAGAAATCTCCACTTTCTCTTGCAAAACAATCTCAATTCTAGAAGACAAATTTTCTTTTTCTTTATTCAATGCAAAAGTCTTCTTTTTCAAAAGGTTATATTTTTCTAAAAGTTTTTCACAAACAATGGATAGTTCTTCATTCAAAGCATGGGCATCAATATTTTCATCACATGAAGAACTAGCATCATCAATATCTAATTGAGTTTCTGAGTGTACCTCAAGGGAGTCATTCCCTTGGACCATATAGTATTGTGACTCGGATTCTCCACTAGATTCCTCCGTTTGGATTGGCAATTGAAGCTTGGAGGTGGCGGTTGTGGTCAACTTGTTCCACACTACAAAGCGGAATCAAGATTAGAAACATGCATAGATCTTCTTTAGAAAGCGTGCTTCTAATGGCCTCAGGGCTTGTGCATTGGCTCCTATATGATTGCTATTACCAAGATAGCATTTCTTGGTAGCGGCAAGAAAAACATGCAAACCTAGGGTTTGTAAATAGATGGACATTCTAGTCTTCCAAACAATAATGTTGGAAGCATCAAACATAGGAGGGGTCATGAAGTCCATGGGTAAACTATATGTGTGCAAACAAATATATGCAAATGCAAATGGTAGATTAGCAAGCAAGGATCTCACTCCTAGGTTGTTAAACCTAAGTATCAGGAGCGTAGGCTCTGATACCAATTGAAATCACCTAGAGGGGGGAGTGAATAGGTGATATGGCTAATCTAGAAACTAAATGCGGAAGTTAAAACAAATTTGCAACTACACTTAGTACAACCAACGAGTGTAGCCGAATTCCCCTGAAGGGCTCTGGACTAACTCCTCTTGATTCCCCTAGATAAGGGTTGAGGTGCTATATGAAGCTCTCGTGGTTAAGTACAAGTGAGGCACGCACAATCAATCCAAGCATATAAAGAATAGCAATATGATCAATGCAAGGACAACACAAACATACACAATATGATATGATATGAATGATGCAATGCACAACACAAATAAAGAGAGGGTTAAGAGACAATGGATCAAACGCAAACACAAAGATATGTTTCGAGGTTCGAGCCCCTAGCTCTACGTCCCCGCCTTCACCGAGAAGGATTTCTAATCCACTATCTTGTCCACCGAGGACTCCCACGAGGGAAGCTCTACCGAGGAGGATTTGTACAACACCGGGAGTACCGAACTCCTCTCTCAAACACCACCTCACAACCGAGGGGTAGGCCCGTAGCCAAACAACCACAAACACCTCTACCGAAGAGGGATACAAAACAACTCCACCTCTCACTAGAGGGAGTAAACAAACAACCTCAACCTCTACCAAAGAGGGAGCAACCAACAAATGAGGGTTTTTTACAACAAGTGGTATATCTCAACCACAAACCTCTTCTCTTTTTCCACAAAACAAGATCCTAATAGAATAGGATAGATGATAAGCTCAAGTATGGAAAATAAAGTGTTTTGATCAAAGAAATCTCTTGGGAAAACACAAAATAGGTATAAAAATTTAGACCAAAACTAATTTCCAAAAACCTAATTTCTTTGAAATAAAACAAAACACTTTAAAAACAAATAGATGAATCTTTTTGGCACTTAAACTCTTTTGAAAACTTATTTTAAACACCAAGAAAGGAGAGAAATTTTAGCTCTTAAAAACTTATCAAAATCCCAAGAAGTGGGCTTAAATAGCCCTCTCCAGCAAACTAGCCGTTGGCTGATTTTTCAGCCAACACGGCAGGCCAACGGTCGATTTTTCGACCGTTGGAGGAACCCGGTCGACCGCCCGGTCGACCGCCGATTTACAGAGAGCAAAGCTCTCTGTCCGGTCGACCGGCCCAGTTGCCTGGCCAAACGTGCACAAGGCTGTGCACGTCGGTCGACCGGCTCTGGAACACGGTCGACCGGCCCGGTCGACCGCCAGGGCCTGGCAGCCAAGGTTCTTGGTCAGAAATCTGAGTTTAAAAATATTCTAATAATCCATAAATCTTCTAAAAATACCACAAAAATAGTTTTATCTTTTTATATTGAAATACAAACATGTGGTAAAAATTTCAACACAAATATCAATCTTTTTGAATCATTTTTGTGTCTTACAATATTGTCAAAAACCAAACTTGTATTTTACCAAACTTGGATTTTTCAATAGGAAATCTGATTTTTCCTAAAACTCATAGAAATACAAAAACATGATACTTAAACACATTTAGGCATGTTGCATATGAACATAGGTCCAATATACATGAAACATATACATATCATAGTTTTTGTCTTTTAATTCCAAAATTTGTTTTGTTAAAAATACCAAAACATAAAACACATGAATAGGTATGTCAAAATAAGTTTGTCTAGGAAGTTAAGCATGTATGTATATTGAACACATATAATATACATAAAAACCATGTAAACTTGTATTGATACTTAACTATTCATGAAAACCATATCGGTTAAACCAAAAACCGAAAACTAATATCCAAAACATGAAACGTGTGTGTATTGGTGAACTTGAGCATATCAACTATCTAATCTTTACAAATGGATCTAAACACAAACTAAACTAGGATACCTAAGTCTTCTTGACGATCTCCATCTTCAAGTCGACTCGATCCAAACCGTGATCCACCGAGCTAGACTCCAACGAGTGCTATGTATCATCATGATGCTCGGGCTCTGGAATCACCATGTGAAAGCTTCCAAACTCCTCTTCTTGAAGCAATCACCAACTAATATCTTGCTAAATGATCTGAAACTAAAATCACAAGATTATTAGTAAACATAACTACATGAGTTAATCATCATCAAAACTAGAGTGGAAGGCCTCTGGGCCAACATAAGTGAGGCACACACAAACAAACAAGCATGTAATATGAATAGGCATTATGAATATTGCAAGGCACAAATGCAAGCAAATAAGATATGGCAATATGAATGATGCAATGCACAAATGTAAAGAGAGAGTTAGAGAGACAATGGATCAAACGCAAACACAAGGATATGTTCCGAGGTTCGAGGCCCTAGCTCTACGTCCCCGCCTTCACCGAGAAGGATTTCTAATCCACTATCTTGTCTACCGAGGACTCCCACCGAGGGAACCTCCACCGAGGAGGATTTGTACAACAAGGGAGTACCGAACTCCTCTCTCAACCAACAACCTCCACCGAGGCAAACACAATCACCACCTCAACAAGAGGGGTAGCCCTTAGCCAAACAACCACAATCCACCTCACCAAGAGGGATACAAAATCAATCTCCAACTCCACCTCACACAAGAGGGAGCAGACAACAATCTCAACCTCTACCAAAGAGGGAGCAACCAACAAATGAGGGTTTACAACTTGGTGGTATCTTTCAACCACAAACAATTTCCTTTTTCCCACAAATAATGATCCTAATAGAATAGGATAGAAGATAGCTCAAGTGTGGAAAAAACTAGGTGTTTGGAAAACAAAAACTCAAAGAAATAATCTTGGAAAAACTCTTGAAGATGATGGAAATGAAGAACAAACACAAATCTCCCAAAATACTCTTTTCTTTGATTTTTTCAAAAACCTAAAAACAAATAAGATGAATCCTTTTTGGAACAAAAATACTTTTAAAAACTTGTTAAAAACACTTGTAGATAGGAGAAATTTTTGCTCTAGAAATCTTGGCCAAAATCCCAAAGAAATTGGGTTTATATAGGCCCAAACAAAAACTAGCCGTTAGGCTGAATTCTCAGCCTGACACGGCTGGCGATCGACCGCCAACGGTCATAAATATGACCGTTGGAGGAACCCGGTTGACCGCCCGGTCTACCGCCCAAAAACAGAGAGCAAAGCTCTCTGGCCGGTCGACCGGTCGGTCGACCGTGCCCTGTGCCTGGCCAACGTGCACAAGTCTGTGCACGTCGGTCGGCCGACCGGTCGACCGACTCTGGAGCACGGTCGACCGGCCCGGTCGACCGCCAGAGCCTGGCAGGCAGCAATTTGGGTCAGAAAAACTTGTTAAAAATATTCTAATAATTCCATAAATCTTCTAAAAATCCATAAAAATAGTTTTATCATATTACATGGATATACAACATGTGATAAATTTTTCAAGACAAATATCAAACATTTTGAACCATTTTTGTGTCTTGCAAATATTATCAAAACCAAAAACTGTATTTTACCAAACTTGGATTTTCATAGGAAATCTGAATTTTCCTAAAACTCATGAATAGGCATATCAAAATAAGTTTGTTTAAAATATGAAGCATGTATGTATATTTAACACCTCTAATATACATAAAAACCATTTAAACTTGTTTTGATCTAAACTATTCATGAACACCAAAATCCATAAAACGTGTGTGTTGTGCACTTGAGCATATCAACTATTCTAAACTTTACAAATGGATCTAAACCACTAAACTATGGATACCTAAGTCTTCTTGTAGAGCGCCGTCTCCAAGCCGACTCGATCCAAAACTCCGCGATCCACGAGCGAGTGCAATAAATGATCTTGATGCTCGGGCTCTGAAATCACCATGTGAAAGTTGATTTGGAAGCTTTCACCAAATAATATCTTGATTAATGATCTGAAACTAAACATCACTAGATTATTAGTAAACATAACTACATGAGTTAATCATCATCAAAACTAGAGTGGAAGGCCTCTGGGCCAACAATCTCCCACTTTTTTGATGATGACAAAACTCATGGAGTTATATATGCATGGATTAAAGTTAAGCTTCAAAGAAGCTCCCCCTTAACTCATGCATAGCAAAAAAATAATAAATATGCAATGAAAGCTCATAAACATGTATGCATAGATATGCATAAAACGTGCTTTTGATACCAATAAAAAACATGTTCTTAAATAATGCTCTTGATACCAATTAAATAATTAAACGACAAACTAATAAATAAAACAAAACATGCATATAAAACATGCATATAAACTCAAATACTTCTCCCTCTTTTTGTCAATCATCAACAAAGGGGTTAAAGTAAAAACAAAACATTCTTCTCCCCCTTTTTGTTCAAAACAAAGAATTACAAAAGGGGTCAAACAAACAAATCAATATAAATTTTCATGGATACCAGTTGAAAGAAATAGATCAATAGATACCAATGAAATAAACAAAATCTTGATACCAATTGAGTAAACAAATAAGCATCTTGATACCAATTTTGAGAAAACAATTCAATCTTGATACCAATTTAAAGTATTTTTCTTTTTAAGCATATGATACCAAATTAAAATTATTATTTTCTATCATAAAGCAAGGGAGTGGAATACAAAACCAATGGTAAATCAAATACCATTGAAAGATAAAATACGAGTTTTCTCCCCCTTTATGAAATACCAATTAAAACAATGTCTAAGCTTGTATAAGATACCAATTGAAAACTAATCAATTGAAACATGATGATCATTCAAGCTTAGCATAAACAAAATATATATATGTATGAATTAGATACCAATCGAAATTGATACTATTTATTTGAAGTGAAAGCATACATACATAAAAATATATGAGTATACAAGAAATTGAAAATCACCTAGAGGGGGGTGAATAGGTGATAATGCTAATCAATGCACAATTTAAAAATATGATGCAACAATCGCCCAAAACAAGACTAAGAGCCGAATGCCCCGTAAAGGTTCTGAACTCCTTCCTCCTGATTCTCGTAAAATGAGTTAGAGGTGCGCAATGCAACCTTGTTGTATGGGACAATGATTGACAAGATGAATGACAACAAGTGAATATAGCAAGACAATAAAAGCAAGCAACAATAGCAATGAAAGTAGTGCAAGAACAAGGAAAGTAAACCAAACGCAACACAAAGAATTGTTATCGAGGTTCGAGCACCCAGCTCTACTTCCCCGCCTTCCCCAGAAGGATTCCAACCACTTCCACTATCACATAGATGTCACAAATACACCGGAGTACCCAACTCCACAATCTCAAGTACAATTTCTCTCTTGGTAGTCAAAAGACCACAAACTTTCTCTTCAAAATTCTCTTCCCTTACAAAGGTCCTTAGAGAACAATGAGTGGGAATGAAGCTCTTGTGTGCAAAGAGAAAAGAAAATGAAATCAGAGAATTCTTGAAAACTTCAGAAAATGAGAGAGAATTTCAGCACAAAAACAAAGAAACCAAGTCTTTTTGAATGCCTTAAACTTTTGGAAATTTTGATAATTTTTCTAGTAGTCAACCTCTCCCTAACACCCCTATTTATAGGAGAGGGCTAGGGTTAGGAGATAAAACATATTTAAGGCTAATCAGAAAGTATTAAAACCAAAACATGTCATTTAAACCACTTAAGTGAGAAAAGGACAAAAATTAAACCTACTCAGAAACTAGCCGTTACTGTTCAAACGGCTAGTCCGGTCGACCGGGCCCTGTCGACCGCTAGTACTAAAAAATAGCCGTTGCAGGCTACGGTCGACCGTGCCGGTCGACCCAAACAAACAGAGAGCAAAGTGTTACAGTCAGGCAGGTCTCGGTCGACCGTCACGGTCGACCGTGAAACGTGCACACTGATACGTGCATTTGCCAGAACCTCGGTCGACTCGGCGGTCGACCGGCAAAGCCTGACATAGGCACGGTCGACTCGGCGGTCGACCAGCTCAGGCCAAAAATCAAGTTTTAAACAGAATTTTGAGGAGATGAATATTTTTATCAAAAGATGTTTTAATAGGAATAAGTATAAAACATAAATATGGATTTATAGGCAGAGGATTTTGTATCAAATATTTTTGTATAATTTATATGAAATAAACTTAGAAATAAGATGTGCGCAAAAACGTGTGTGATAGAGCTTCAAACCTATTCACTATTCTTTAACAAAACTCTAAACTAAAAACAAATCTAATTAAGTCTCTTGAGCAATCTTGAGCCATGCAATGCCTTGCTAGAGCCTTCTCTTCTATGTTCCTTCCTTGATGTGCAAACCTTCTTTGCTTCATGAACCTAGAATTTCTTGCAATAGCTAAGCAAACTAATTAGTACCATGTACTCCTATTTGGTTTGTTATCATCAAAACTATAAACAATTGGAGAGTGTAACCTTATGGGCCAACAATCTCCCCTTATTGATGATGACAAAAAATAGGCTATAAACAAAAAATATAGGGGAGGAGAAAGCTCCCCCTCAAATTATGCTATATTAACAAGGAAAAACAATGTAATTTGTAATTTGCAAGTAAACTTCATGAAACCAAAAACCATGAAAATATAAAACACTTGCAAAACACTTAAACTCAAATTACAAGAATTCATGAAAACACATCAAAACTAAAACATATATAAACTCATATGGAACCAAAACCATATGAACTCATATTTCTATCATAAAAACTCATTCTCCCCCTTTTTGTTATACATCAAAAAGGGTTATGAAAACATTTTTATTCAATAACACAAACATTAAGTTCACCACAAATGTAGGAAAATCTAGAGAAATCAAGTGTTTAGTGAAAATATCGGCTAGTTGCAAATCCGTAGAAACATAATCAATATCTATATCTCCTTTCCCAAAATGATCTCTAAGAAAGTGATATCTAATCTCAATGTGCTTGGTCTTACTATGTTGATTTGAATTCTTTGTCATATGTATAGTACTAGTATTATCACAAAATATTTTTATATGGTCAAAAATGCAAATCATAATCAAGGAGAGTATGTTTCATCCAAAGGACTTGTGCACAACAAGCCCCCGCGGCAACATACTCCGCCTCGGCGGTTGATAGAGCTACGGAATTTTGTTTCCTAGAGGACCATGAAACAAGAAATTACCAAGAAATTGACATGTCCCACTAGTACTCTTTCTATCTACTCTACAACCCGCATAGTCGGCATCCGAATAACTCGTCATTGAGAAATCTCCAGTTTTCGGATACCATAGACCCATTCCAATCGTTCCCTTAATATAACGAATAATGCGTTTTACTGCAATAAGATGAGACTCTTTGGGACACGATTGAAATCTAGCACAATGACACACACTAATCATGATATCCGGCCTACTTGCCGTCAAATACAAAAGACTACCTATCATGCTTCTAAACAATTTAATATCAACATTTTTACCTTGGTCATCCTTATCAAGCTTGGTTGTAGTTGCCATGGGAGTTTTGCAAACCTTGAGTCTTCAAGTCCAACCTCTTTACGAGTTCCTTTGCGTATTTGGCTTGACATATGAAGTTCCCATCTTACAATTGCTTGATTTGGAGTCCAAGAAAGAAATTAAGCTCGCCCATTGAAGACATTTCAAACTCACATTGCATAACCTTTTCAAATTCCTTGCATAAAACTCATTAGTAGAACCAAAAATTATATCATCACATAATTTGCACAATTAAAATGTCATTATCAACATGCTTAGTGAATAGTGTTGTATCTACTTTGCCTTTAATAAAATCATTTGAAATGAAAACTAGAAAGCCTTTCATACCAAGCTCTTGGAGCTTGTTTCAATCCATACAAAGCTTTATCAAGTTTAAAAACAAATCGGGATGAACATGATCAATAAAACCGGGAGGTTGAGCAACAAAAACTTCTTCATTTAAAACCATTCAAAAATGCACTTTTCACATCCATTTGAAAAAGTTTAAAATTTTTGAAAGATGCAAAAGCTAGTGTCATCCGTATGGCTTCAAGCCGTGCTACGGGTGCAAAGTCTCCTCAAAGTCAATTCCCTCAACTTGAGTGTAACCTTGGGCCACTAACCTAGACTTATTCCTAATCACATTTCCGGACTCATCCATCTTGTTTCTAAAGATCCACTTAGTACCAATTATTGGTCTATCGTGGGGCCTAGGAACAAGGTGCCAAACTTGGTTGCGCTCAAATTGATTGAGTTCCTCTTGCATGGCTAGCAACCAATATGAGTCCGCCTCGGCTTCGAGGATGCTTTTGGGTTCAAATGAGAAATGAAAGCAAAGTTACCACATAGGTCATGGAGTTTGGAGCGAGTTGTTACCCCTTTAGATGCATCACCTAAGATGAGCTCCTTGAGATGATTTGTAGCGTATCTCCAAGCTTTAGGAAGCGGTTGAGAGCTTTCCTCTTTATCCTCTTGAACCTCACCAATTGATTCTAGTTTTTCTTCTTGAGCGGGTGAGTCCTTCAAGGATAGTCTCTCCATGTCTTCACCTAATGGTCAATCTCTACAACAACATTCTCAACAACCACATTAGATTCTTCAAATTTAACATGCATGGATTCTTCAATGGTAAGTGAAGATCTATTGAATACTCTATAAGCTTTACTAGTTGTAGAATATCCAACAAAGATTGCTTCATAAGCCTTAGCATCAAATTTACCCAAGTTATCTTTAGTGTTCAAAACAAAACACTTGCATCCAAAAACTTTGAAATATGCAACATTAGGTTTTCTAGAATGATACATTTCAAAGATGTTTTGGAAGAATTTTTACATAAATAAATACGATTTGATATATAGCATGCGGTGTTTACGGCCTCGGCCCATAATATTGAGGGAGGTCATACTCACTTATCATTGTCCTAGCCATCTCTTGAAGTGTTCTATTTTCCTTTCTACAACTCCATTTTGTTGTGGAGTTCTAGGACAAGACATTTCATGCTTAATTCCCTTTTCATCACAATAAGTCATGAAGGGTTGGTTAACAAACTCACCACCTCTATCACTTCTTATTTTCAAAATCGAAAAACCTTTTTCTTTTTCAACTCTTTTTCGAAAATCTTAAAATGAGAAAAGTTTGATCTTTGTGTTCCAAGAGAAAACCCAAGTGAAACCGGAAAATCATCAACTAAAACAAATGCAAATCTACTACCATTTAAGCTCTTAGTTTTAGTAGGTCCAAAAAGATCCATATGAATTAATTCTAAAGGCCTAGTTGACATGATATCCTTGATTGGTTTGAAGGAAGACTTGGTTTGTTTCCCAAGTTGGCACGCACCACAAATGCGGTCTTTCTCAAACTTCAAGCAAGGAATACCCTTCACCAATTCCTTTGAATTAATCGTAGAAAGATGGTCAAAAGATGCATGTCCTAATCTTCTATGCCAAAGCCAAGAATTTTCATCAAAAGCATTTAAGCATTTAGTAGAACATTCCACATTAAGCATGTCAATGATATAAACATTATCATCACGAAAACGGTGAGAATACAATCATTGGATTTAATATCAAAAATCTTACAAGAAGTATCATCAAAAACAACTTTAAGACCACGGTCACAAATTGACTAATGCTAAGCAAATTATGTTTCAAACCATCAACAAGTACAACATTTTCTATAGTAGGAGATGAACCATTTGAATGTTACCTATACCGATGATAGTTCCTTTGGAGTCATCCCCGAAGGTGACGGAGCCACCTTCCATGTACCTTGATAGGGTTGTAAAGTTGTTGATATCCCACGTCATGTGTCTTGAACAACCACTATCAAGGTACCACCGCTCCCTACGTCTTGGAGCCTTGGTGTGTACCTACATCAAATAATTTAGGACTTGATTTTGGTACCCACATTTTCTTGGGTCCTAAAGGTTAGTTTCATTAACCCAAACAAGATTATTGGTTCTATTTACTTGGTCATAACAATATTTTGCCAAATGTCCATTCTTACCACAATATGTGCATCTATACACTCTACCATATTTAAAGCATAGTGAGTGTGTGATTTGTGGGCATGAGAATTGTGAGCATGAAAAGATTTAGCATGAGTAGTGTTATGTGTAGTGTGAGCATGTGAATCTTTGACATGAGAGGTATGCTTTTTAGAAAACTTTTCTTCAAGTTTCTTAGTGTTAAAAGCACAATCTTTTAAAACCTTTTCAAAATCAACTATTTTAGATTTTAAGAAGAAATTTCTTTTTTCATCAACAATAGGAGATTTTGCCTTACAAGAAACCTTGTAGGCATTAAACTCATTTTGAATGAAATAAGATTAGAGGAAATATCATCCTTTCTTTAGAAACCATAGCAAGTTGATTTTTGAGAAAAAAAACTTCTTTTTTTGCAATTTAAGACATTCAATCTTCTTGTTATCATAGGTTTCGAAAAGTTCAACAAAGCATGAACAAGAACTTCTTACTTAATTCATCATCTTCATCATCAAGAGGTTGAGGGGTTACCTTTGGTGTGTTTGCCATGAAACACATATTCGCTATATCCACCTCTTCCTCGGACTCGCTTTCCGAATCCCAAGTTGCCTTGTAAGCTTTCTTTTCTTCGGTTTCTTTGGCTTGAAGGAGGAGGTCATCTTCTTCTTGAACTCCGGGCAATCCGCCATGATATGTCCGGGCTTTCGGCAATTGTAGCATATAATTCTTCTCTCCTCTTTGCCTTCGAATTTTCTTCGGAAGTTGAGCTTGTTCCTCCGTACATCCTCTTCACATTGCGAACAAGTAGTGAAAGCTCCTCATCTTCTTCTTCATCTTCTTCATCGTCCTCAAGAGTGGATGAAGACTTGAAGGCTATGGACTTCTTCTTTAGTGGAGCGGCCTCTTCTCTTGCTTTCTTTTCCATCTCATGGGTCTTTAAGTTCCCAATGAGACTAATTAGGTCCATCTCATCCTTGTCGTTTAATTCTTTCAAGGTGGTGCCTTGATCTCTCATGATGTAGGAAGAGCCCGAATCACTTTTCGCACCTTTTGGTCATTGGAGATGTCATCACCTAAAGAAGAAAGAGCATTGGTGATTTTAGTAAATCGAGTAATCATACAATCAATAGATTCTTCATCAATCATTTTAAAGGATTCATATTGGGACCTCAAGAGATCTATCTTAGCTCTCTTGACTTGTGAAGTCCCCTCATGTGTGACCAATAAATGTTGCCAAATCTCATAGGCGGATTGGCATGAATTACCCGTGTAAGGTCATCCTCATTCAAGGCGTTTAAGAGGGAATTTTGGGCCTTGGAGTTAGCCTCATATTCTCTAAAGTTGAAGTCGGTCATGTGCTCTCATCACTATCGGGTGCTACATAGGGTTGGTCAAGGATTTAGCTACTAAGCTACCTAAAGATTGCAAAAAGATAGTCATCCTAACCTTCCAAATAGGGAAATTGAGTCCATCAAATTTAGAGGGATTTTGATGTTATCGGCCATGTTTACTAGTGATGACAAATGGAATGCAAATGTTGATTAGCAAATTTTAAGGATCTCTCTATGGATGTTAAGCCAAAACCTAGAGTCCAAGCTCTGATACCAATTGAAATCACCTAGAGGGGGGTGAATAGGTGATAATGCTAATCAATGCACAATTTAAAAATATGATGCAACAATCGCCCAAAACAAGACTAAGAGCCGAATGCCCCGTAAAGGGTTCTGAACTCCTTCCTCCTGATTCCTCGTAAAATGAGTTAGAGGTGCGCAATGCAACCTTGTTGTATGGGACATGATTGACAGATGAATGACAACAAGTGAATATAGAATGACAATAAAAAGCAAGCAACATAGCAAATGAAAGTAGTGCAAGAACAGGAAGTAAACCAACGCAAACACAAAGAATTGTTATCGAGGTTCGAGCACCCAGCTCTACTTCCCGCCTTCCCCAGAAGGATTCCAACCACTTCCACTATCACAAAGATGTCACAAATACACCGGAGTACCCAACTCCACAATCTCAAGTACAATTTCTCTCTGGTAGTCAAAAGACCACAAACTTTCTCTTCAAAATACTCTTCCCTTACAAAGGTCCTTAGAGAACAATGAGTGGGAATGAAGCTCTTGTGTGAAAGAGAAAAGAAAATGAAATCAGAATTCTTGAAAACACTTCAGAAAATGAGAGAGAATTTCAGCACAAAAACCAAGAAACCAAGTCTTTTGAATGCCTTAAACTTTTGGAAATTTTTGATAATTTTTCTAGTAGTCAACCTCTCCCTAAACACCCCTATTTATAGGAGAGGGCTAGGGTTAGGAGATAAAACATATTTAAGGCTAATCAGAAAGTATTAAAACCCAAACATGTCATTTAAACACTTAAGTGAGAAAAGGACAAAATTAACCTGCTCAGAAACTAGCCGTTACTGTTCAACGGCTAGTCCGGTCGACCGGCCCGGTCGACCGCTAGTACTAAAAAAATAGTCGTTGCAGGCTACGGTCGACCGTGCCGGTCGACCCAAACAAACAGAGTGCAAAGTGTTACAGTCAGGCAGGTCCGGTCGACCGTCACGGTCGACCGTGAAACGTGCACACTGATACGTGCAATTTGCCAGAACCTCGGTCGACTCGGGCGGTCGACGGCAAAGCCTGACATAGGCACGGTCGACTCGGGCGTCGACCGGCTCAGGCCAAAAAATCAAGTTTTAAACAAATTTTGAGGAGATGAATATTTTTATCAAAAGATGTTTTTAATAGGAATAAGTATAAAACATAAATATGGATTTATAGGCAGAGGATTTTTGTATCAAAATATTTTTGTATAATTTTATAAATAAACTTAGAAATAAGATGTGCGCAAAAACGTGTGTGATAGAGCTTCAAACTATTCACTATTCTTTAATAAAACTCTAAACTAAAAATAAATCTAATTAAGTCTCTTGAGCAATCTTGAGCCATGCAATGCCTTGCTAGGAGCCTTCTCTTCTATGTTCCTTCCTTGATGTGCAAAAAGCCTCTTTGCTTCATGAACCTAGAATTTCTTGCAATAGCTAAGCAAACTAATTAGTACCATGTAGCTCCTATTTGGTTTGTTATCATCAAAACTATAAACAATTGGAGAGTGTAACCTGATGGGCCAACAATCTCCCCCTTTTTGATGATGACAAAACAAATAGGCTATAAATAAAAAATATAGGGAGGAGAAAGCTCCCCCTCAAATTTGCTATATTAAACAAGGAAAACAATGTAATTTGTAATTTGCAAGTAAACTTCATGAAACCAAAAGCATGAAAATATAAAACACTTGCAAAACACTTAAACTCAAATTACAAGAATTCATGAAAACACATCAAAAACTAAAACATATATTAAACTCATATGGAACCAAAACCATATGAACTCATATTTCTATCATAAAAACTCATTCTCCCCCTTTTTGTTATACATCAAAAGGTTATGCAAACATTTTTATTCAATAACACAAACATTAAGTTTCACACAAATGTAGGAAAATCTAGAGAAATCAAGTGGTTTAGTGAAAATATCGGCTAGTTGCAAATCCGTAGAAACATAATCAATATCTATATCTCCTTTCCCAAAATGATCTCTAAGAAGTGATATCTAATCTCAATGTACTTGGTCTTACTATGTTGATTTGCATTCTTTTGTCATATGTATAGTACTAGTATTATCACAAATATTTTTATATGGTCAAATGCAATCATAATCAAGGAGAGTATGTTTCATCAAAGGACTTGCACAACAAGCCCCCCGCGGCAACATACTCCGCCTCGGCGGTTGATAGAGCTACGGAATTTTGTTTCCTAGAGGACCATGAAACAAGAAAATTACCAAGAAATTGACATGTCCCTAGTACTCTTTCTATCTACTCTACAACCCGCATAGTCGGCATCCGAATAAACTCGTCATTGAGAAATCTCCGGTTTTCGGATACCATAGACCCATTCCAATCGTTCCCTTAATATAACGAATAATGCGTTTTACTGCAATAAGATGAGACTCTTTGGGACACGATTGAAATCTAGCACAAAGACACACACTAAACATGATATCCGGCTACTTGCCGTCAAATACAAAAGACTACCTATCATGCTTCTAAACAATTAATATCAACAATTTTTACCTTGGTCATCCTTATCAAGCTTGGTTGTAGTTGCCAGGGAGTGTTGCAAACCTTGAGTCTTCAAGTCCAACCTCTTACGAGTTCTTTGCGTATTTGGGCTTGACATATGAAGTTCCCATCTTGCAATTGCTTGATTTGGAGTCCAAGAAAGAAATTAAGCTCACCCATTGAAGACATTTCAAACTCACATTGCATAACCTTTTCAAATTTTTTGCATAAAAA
>JAVJIF010002119.1:0-186319 GCA_038442645.1 Agave tequilana
TTTGACTTTTTATTAAACTTCCCAATTATGACTAGAAACAAGTTTAATTCGTAGTAATTATCTATTGAAACTATATAATACTACCTGCCTTTTGAAAACCATATTTTCTCCAGGTTTGGGCCCTATCGGCTCTTATATAAAGCCTAGTTCAGGCCAATCGGGGGGTGAGTGTTTAACTTTGATCAAACTTCCTAATTAGATTAGAAACAAATTTAATTAGTATTAATTGTACATTGACACAATGTAATACCACTCACGGCTCTTGAAAACTAAGTTTTTCCCGTTTTGGCCTTTATTCGCTTTTAAAGCCTAATTAAGGCCAATCAAAGTTGAAAGTTTGACTTTTGGTCAAACTTCTAAATTAAGAGTAGAAACAAGTTTAATTAGCAGTAATTGTACATAGAAACTAGGTAATACTACTTTTGGCTATTGAAACCATATTTTCTCCCCGTTCAGGCCTTATTCGGCTCTTATTTGTCCTACTTCAGGCCAATCAAGGCAGAAGTTTGACTTTTGGTCAAACTTCCCTATTAAAATAAAAAAAACTTTAATTAATAGTAATTATGCATAAAAACTATGTAATGCTACTCTTAGCTCTTGAAAACCTCATTTTTCTTTCGTCTGGGCCCATTCGGCTCTTATAAGGCGTAGTTGAGGCCAACCGGCTCTGAAAATTTTATTTTTGGTTAAACTTTTAAATTGAGATTAGAAATAAGTTTAATTAGTAGTAATTATACATAAAAACTATGTAATACTACTCTCAGCTATTGAAAATCACATTTTCTCCCCGTTTGAGCCCTATTCGGCTCTTTAAGACAAGTTCAAGCCAATCGGGGCTGAAGAAAGTTGATTTTTGATCAAACTTCCCTATTAAGACTAGAATAAGGTTAATCAGTAGTAATTGTACATAAAAACTATGTAATACCACTCATGACTCTTCAAAACCATGTTTTCTCCCTGTTTGGGCCATATTCAGCTCATATAAGGCCTAGTTCAGGCCAACCGAAGCTGAAAATTTATCGTTTGGTCACACTTTCCAATTAATTTTTGACATATTTCCAATTAAGAATAGAAATAAGGTTACTCAGTAAGAATTGTACACATAAACTTGTAATAATATTCCCGACTCTTGAAAACTATGTTTTTTCCCCGTCATCGGCCCTATTCGGCTCTATAAGGACTAGTTCAGGCCAATCGGGAAAGAAGTATTGACTTTTGGTCAAACTTTTCAAATAAGATATTGAATAAGATAAATTAATAGGAAATTCACTTAGAAATTATACTATACCACTCACGACTCCTGAAAACCCCATTTTCTTCCTATTTGGGCCCTATTTGGCTCTAATAAGGCCTAATTCAAGCCAATCGGAGCTGAAAGTTACTTTCAGTCAAAGTTCTAAATTTATTATAGAAATAAGGTCAAACTTCCAATTGAACACTGAAACTTTATAAACTTTCAGCACTTGAAAACTATATTTTCTCCTTTTTGGACACTATTCGGCTCTTTTATTAAGGCTTAATTTAGGCCAATCGGGCCTGAAAAGTTTGACTTTAGGTCATACTTACCAATTAAGACTAGAAAAAAGATTAATTAATTGTAATTGCATATAGACACTATGTAATACCACTCACGGCTCATGAAAACCATGTTTCTTTCCCATTTGGGCCCCATTCATCTCTTATAAGGCCTAGTTCAAGCAAATAAGGGTTGAAGTTAAACTATTGGTGAAACTTTCAAATTAAGACTAGAAATAATATTTATTTTTAGCATTTGAACATACAAACTCTTTAATACCACATATGACTCTTGAAAACCAAGTTTTCTACCCTTTTAAGCCTTATTCGGCTCTTATAAGGTCAAGTTCAGGCTAATCAGAGTTGAAAGCTTGAGTTTTGGTCAAACTTCTCAATTAACACAAGAAATAAGGTTAATAATAGAAATTATACATAGACACTTTGTAATGCCACTCACGGCTCTTAGGAAACCATATTTCTTCATGTTTTGGCCCTATTTGGCTCTTATAAGGCCAAGTTCATGCCAATTAGGGTTGAAGCTTGATTTTGATTAAACTTTCAGATTAAGACTCAAAACTAATTTAATTAGTGGTCATTATACATGGAAACTATGTAATACTACTCCCAGCGCATAAAAACCAAGTTTTCTCCCTATTTTGGCCCTATTTAGCTCTTATAAGGCTTAGTTCAGGACAATTAGTAGTAATTGTACATAAACACTACGTAATACAATTCACGACTCTTGAAAACTAAGTTTTTTCCCTCTTTGGGCCCTATTTGGCTTTTTTAAGGCCAGTTCTGGCCAATTAGGGCTGAAAGTTTGACCAAAACCCTAGTTCATGCCAATCAGGGTTGAAAGTTTGACTTTTAATCAAACTTCTAAATTTAGACTAGAAACAAGCTTAATTAGTAGTAATTGTATATAGAGATTATGTAATACTACTCTCAGATATAGAAAACCATGTTTCTCCCTGTTTAGGCTGTATTCGACTCTTGTTAGTCCTGGTTCAGGCTAATCGGAGATGAAGGTTTGACTTTTAGTTAAACTTCTCAATTAAGATTAGAAACAAGTTTAATTAGTAGTAATTCTGTATAAAACTTATGTAATACTACTCCCGGCTCTTGAAAACCTCGTTTTTCCTCGTTTGGCCCTATTCGGCCCTTATAAGGTCTAATTCAGGTAATTCGGTGCTGAAAGTTTGATTTTTGGTCAAACTTATCAATTAAGACCAGAAACAATGTTAATCAGTAGTAATTGTACATAGAAACTATTTAATACCACTTGCGATTCTTGAAAGTCATGTTTTCTCGCCATTTGGGCCCTATTCGGCTTTTATAAAGCCTAGTTCAGGCTACATTAGCCTGAAAGTTTGACTTTTGGTCAAACTTCCTAATTAAGATTAAAAATAAATTTAATTAGTAGTAATTATACATAAACACTGTGTAATACCACTGATGGCTCTTGAAAATCATGTTTTCTCCCCGCTTAGGCTCAATTCGGCGCTTATTAGGCCAAGTTCAGGCCAATAGGTGCTGAAAGTTTGACGTTTGGTCAAATTTCCAGATTAAGACTAAAAATTATTTTAATAAGTAGTAATTACGCAAAGAAACTATGTAATACTACTCCCGACTCTTGAAAACCATGTTTCTTCCCTGTTAGGAACTTATTCGACTCTTATAAGGCTTAGATCAGGACAATCGAGGCTGAAAGTTTGACTTTTGGTCAAACTTTCCAATTAAGACTGAAAAAAGTTTAATTAGTAGGAATTATGCTTTAAAACTATTTAATACTACTCACAACTCTTGAAAACCTCATTTTCTTCCTATTTTGGCCCTATTCGGCTCTTATAAGGTCAGTTCTGGCCAATCGGGGATGAAAGTTTAATTTTTTATCGAACTTCATAATTAAGACTAGAAAAAGTTTAATTAGTAGTTATTATGCATAAAAATTATGCAATAGTACTCTGACTCTTAAAAACCTCATTTTTCTCTCAATTTGGGCCTTATTCGGCTCTTATAAGGCCCAGTCAGGCCAAGCTGGGCTGAGAGTTTGACATTTGGTCAACTTCTCAATTAAAACTAGAAGCAAGGTTAATCAGTAGTAATTGTACATAGAATATATGTATACCACTCACGGCTCTTAGAAAATATGTTTTCTCCCCATTTGGGCCCAATTCGGCTCTTATAAGGCTTAGCTCAGGCTAGTCGGGCCTAAAGTTTGACTTTTTGTCAAACTTTAAAATTAAGATTAGAAATAAGTTTAAGTAGTTATAATTATATATAGAAACTATGTAATATAACTTACGACTCTTGAAAATCATGTTTTCTCCCCGTTGGGCCCTATTCGGCTTATAAGTCCAACTTTCAAGCCAATTAGGGCTGAAAGTTTGACTTTTGTCAAATTTCTAATTAAGACTAGAAAAAAGTTTAATTAGTAGTAATTATACATAAAAATTATGTAATACTACTCTCGGTTCTTGAAAATCTTATTTTTCTCCCCATTTGGACCCTATTCGGCTTTAATAAGGCATAGTTCAGGCCAATTGGGCTAAAAGTTTGACTTTTTAATAAACTTCTAAATTAAGACTAGAAATAAGGTTAATTAGTAGTACTTGTATATAGAATATAATACCACTCACGGCTCTTAAAAAACCATGTTTTCTCCCCGTTTGAGGCCAATTCGGGTCTATTAGGCCACGTTTAGACCAATCGGGCCTGAAATTTGACTTTTGATTGAACTTTACAATTAAGACTAGAAAAAAATTTAATTAGTAGTAATTGTAAATACACACTATACAATACCACTCACGGCTCTTAAAATCATGTTTTCTTCCAGTTTGAGCATTATCGCCTCTAATAAGGCCAATTTAGGTCAATCGGGGCTGAAAATTGACAACATCCAGATTAAGACTAAAAACTAGTTTAATAAGTAGTAATTATGTATAAAACTTTGTAATCTTCTCCCAGCTCTTGAAAATCACTTTTTCTCCCCATTTAAGCCTATTCGGCTCTTATAAGGCCTAGATCTGGACAATCAGGGCTGAGAGTTTGACATTTGATCAAACTTCACAAGTAAGACTAGAAAAAGGTTAAGTAGTAGAAATTGTAAATAGAAACAATGCCGTTCACGGCTATTGAAACCTTGCTTTTTCTCAATTTGGGCCCTATTCCGCTCTTATAAGGCCTAATTCAGGCCAATCAGGGCTGAAAGTTTGCGCTTTGGTCAAACTTCCCAATTAAGTCTTGAAAATGTTTAATTAGCAGTAATTGTGTTGGCCCAATGACCCATCACTCTAGTTTTGATGATGATCAACTCATGTAGTTATAGTACTAATGATCTTGTGTTTAATTAGTGACAGATTCATGATCAAGATCTTAGTAGGTGTGTAGCTTCAACAAAGGATTTAAAGTCAAGTTTTGGAGCTAACACGGTTTGATTCACGAGCCTATGCATCAAGACCACATCAAGTACTCAAGAGGAGTCAAGCTCGTTGGACCGTGTTTGGACCAAGTCAAGGAGATGAGAAGACTTCAAGTGAAGACTTCAAGAAGATGAAGACTTGTGTCTAGGTTGTTTTTATAAGATTTTGTTTTAGATAAAATGTAAAGGATAGAATAGTTGGTGGATTGCTCAAGTATATCTTACGCACACACACACTCTTGATTTAGTTATGTTTTCATAAAAGAGATTTCATTTTAGAAAAAAAATTTTATTTTGGAAAAATACCGTTTTGATTTTTGGAGTTTCTAATATATATGTTTTAACCAAAACCATGTTTAGAACTTAATGTCAAAAACATAGATATTTCACCATGTATGTGTAGTAGATCATATCCATACACTCTATGCGTCAAAAGAGTTTAAAATATCTTGTTTTTGTATCTGGAGAAGTTTAGAAAAATAAGTTTTGGAAAAACCAATTTTGCAAAATACAGTTTTCGTTTTTAGCCAAAATTTCCAAGTTACAAAAATAGTTCAAATTGTTTGTAACATGTCTTGATTTTGGTCAAACATGTTTGTTTATCAAAGTATAACATTGAACTTATTTTTGTATATTTTTATGATTTTATGGGATTTTATAAAAGCCAAAATGCCAAGTTTTTCTTACTTATAATCCCTGACCTGGCTTCTGCCGGACGACCGGACTGGTCGACCGAGCTTGAAGTCGGTCGACAAGTTGGTCGACCGATGTGCATAGACTTGCACGCCAGTCTGGCTGGATGGGCCGGTCGACCGACCCGGTCGACCGCAGAGAGCTTCTGCTCTCTGAAAAGCCCCAGTCGACCGGGCCAGTCGACCGGACAGAGAGTCTGCTCTCTGTATCCAGGCCACGGTCGACCGGCTGGTCGACCGCTGGCACAACGGTCAGAAATCTGACCGTTGGCCGGTCGACCGACAGGCCAACCTGGCTCCAACGACTAGTTTTTCTAGCTCTATAAATTAGGGCATTTGGGGGCTGTTTTCTACAAGATTTTTCAAGTGGTTTTCACCAGTTTTCCTAGACTATTTAGAGGTTTCCTCCACTTGATTAAGGGCAAATATTTCCAATCAAAAGGGGAGTTTTATCAAGAGTGCTTCAAAGTGATTTTCTTGAGTTTTCTTCCACAAATTCCATCCTTGTTTTTTCTCACAAACACTTGAGCAACCCATTGATATATTCATCCTATAGGAGTGTTCTTGTGAGATTGTTTTTAGGTGATCAAAGTGTTGTGATCACCAAAGACTTCTTCTTTGCTTTGAGGAGGCGGACGAGTGTGTTCGCGGTGTTTCGAGTTCGTGTGTGAACTCGGTGTTTGAGGTGCGGCCTCGGCGAGCTAGTGGGCTTGCGGTGTGTACGGGACTAGGGAGTCTAAGAGCTTGTAGGTGTTGAGGCACCGAGTGATTCGGTGGGATCGATTTTAGTGGAAATCCTTCATAGTGTTGAAGGCGGGGATGTAGAGCAAGTGTGCTCGAACCTCGAAACAAATCTCCCGTGTTTGTGATTGCTCTCTCTCTTTTTGTCTCTCACTTGTTTATATCTTGCATGCTTATATTGTGTTCATCTTTATATGCTTGATATACATATTGTGCTTAATTGTTATATGCTTGGGGTTTGTTTGCTAACACTTGTATTTAACCAAGAGAGCCAACACGGCACCTCAACTCTTATTTAGAGAAATCTTGAGGAGTTAGTTCAGAGCCCTTCACGGAGAATCCGGCTACACTCTTGTGTTATACTAGGTGTTTAGTGTAAGAAGTTTATAGTTTGCATCATATTAGTTTTAATTTCGTACTATTGACCATTAGATTAGCTCATCACCTATTCACACCCCTCTAGGTGATTTTACAATTGGTATCAGAGCCAAGTGCTCTTGAATTGGGTCTTACAACCTAGAGTTAAAGATCCTCATTTATAGCTAATCGCAATATTTGTACACACACCATGGACTTCATGACACCTCCCACTTTTGACATCCTTAACATCCAGACATGGAAGGTTAAGATGTCTTATACCTCAAAGCCCTAGGGTTCATGTCTATTTTGCCACTACTAAAGATTCTTATTGTTTAAATGGCAAAAATATTGAGGCTAATGCAAAAGCCCTACATGCTTTAAGATCTACCCTAAATGATGTTTATTTATCTAGGGTTGCTAATATTGATTCGGCTTTTGTAGTATGGAACTCGTTGATCTCCCTTGACGAGAAAGAACAATACTATGCGGGGAGCGATTCGGATGTTGGAAGCGACACTTCCAACGTGTGCTACATGGTCCAAGGGGATAACCCTTTGAGGTAACTACCGAATCCGAGGTAGAAGAGGATGATGACATGTCATATGATGAGCTCACATCTTTTTGTCAACAATTACTTGAAAAATATGACATGATTAAGAAAGATAATAAGAAAATGAAAAACAAATTTGATTGCATGTTAAAAGAAAAAGATTCTTTACAAGATAAATTTGAAAATGTTTTAAAAGAAAATGAGTCTTTTAAAAATAAAATTGCATGCTTTGAAAAAGAAAATGATATTTTGAAAAATGAAAATGTTTCCTTGCTTTCTAAATTGAATAATCTTTGTGAAGGAAACACTTCTTTGAAAAATAAATGTTTTGGTGGAAAAATAAAAGGAAGTTGCTTTAAATGAAAACACTTCTTTAAAAGAAAAATTGTTGAAAATGAAAAAGTTAATGTTTCTAAAAAGAATAAGAAAAATGATTCTCATTCTCATCATGCTTTACATGCCACTACTAATGAGATGGAATTTTTGAAAAATAAACTAAATTGTTTGAGCTCAACCTTGAGCACATGTACATTTAACCACTCTAGATTGGAGTCCTTGTTTTCAAAGAAAAAAGCCCCACATGTTCATGCACAACACTCACATTATGCATATGCACATGTTGCACGCCATAATTACACTCATACACATATGCATCCTAAGGTGTACAAATGTACACATTGTGGCCGCAAAGGCCATTTAGCAAAGTTTTGTTATGATAAGATAAATTCCTTAAAATTTGCTAATAAGAAAAATGCTTGAGTTCCTTACAAGACTAACCCTCAAGGACCCAAAAGAAAATGGGTACCAAAATCCCTACCTTGTGTTTTTGATGTAGGTGAGGGCTCTCACACGACGTGAGAGGGATGGTACCTTGGTAGTGGATGTATGGACTTGATGGACACACATTTGATGCATCACTATCAAGGAGGTTTGGTGGGACAACCACCATGTTTTGGGGCTTTGGAGCATAGTTCATGTGTTGGTAACTATCTCTAAAACTCCTAGTTTAGTTTACATGCTTTTCATTGATGATTTCTTTAGCATGTTCATGTTTTTGTGCTTCATGTGGTAAATACTAGTTTAAGTGTAGTTTTTATCAAAACTTGGATGTATACTTGTACAAGTAGTGAGCAACAAATTAATTCATATATGTTTGCACTTTATTGTTCATTTGTACTCACTATATGCACATGTATAGCCTAGTTTTGATGATTTCCTCATTTACACTTGTTTTGTCTATTTTCATGTTTTACTTCATGTATATGTAGTTTATATTCAAATCTAATAAATATACATGTATACCCCATGAGTCATTTGCCTTCATGCAATTTACATTATGGACTCTTTTATGTTTGGGATATGTATGCATATTGTTAGGATTAGATAAAAACATACATATACCTAAAAGTTTGTTTTTAAGATGAAAAGTAAATGTTTATGATTTTCATTTATATGAAAAATGAATTTTCATGTTTTGATAAAATAATATTCATGTTTATTTTGAGGATAATTGACTATTTTCATGAAAAATGCTAGTCACATGATTCTTGTGCACTCACACTTTATTTGTTTATTCATGACTATGTTTCATGACTATTTTGAGCCTTATAGATTTCGAGTGTCAGTATTTGTGTATTTAGTATGCTTCATGGATATATATATATATATATTTGATTTCATGTTTTGAAGGATCTTTAACTAATTTTTCAAAAATTATTTTAACTAGTTAATTATTCTTCATTTGGTAGTGATTTACAATGCTAAAATATTTTCAAAACTATTTTTGAAAACCCCTACCTATTCCGTTTATGGGTGGACGGATGGGCGAGTATGCCTTGTAAGCTTTATTGAAAAATCTTTTACCCTGTGCATATAAAGGGTGGTACTTATGAGTTATGTACTTGATTTACATTGTTATTTTCAATTGGTATCATTGGATCATTTCAATTGGTATCCCAATTGATATTTTTGTATATACTCATACTTGGTTTCCTATATATGTATGCTTAATAATTTCCATAATATCAATTCCTATTGGTGTTATCTTTTTATACATATATATGTTTTGATACTTTAATAAAAATGCAAAAGATTATGACAAATAAAAAATTTGATCATTATTTTTCCAATTGGTATCAATATGTTTCAAACTTGTTATAAATTTCAATTGATATCAAGATGTTTACCTATTTAGAAAATTCAAAATTTGTAATGTATTTTACATTTGGTATCTTAAAAATTGATTTACTAAGATATCTCAAAATTTTGTTTTATTGAGAAAATTCAAAATTTTATTTAATAAAGAAATTTCAATTAAAAATTTTTGATTTATATTGACTATATGCAAGGGGAGCTTAACATCTCTTCTACATATAGATTCATATTGAGTGTATCCTATATTGAGGAGCTTGACAACTCCTCTTTATGCGATGCACGTGTGTAGGGGGAGCTTCACATCTCCTCTTATGCATTACATATTATGCGTTATGTGAATTAGGGCTTGTCATCCCTCTTTCATGTAATGTATATATGTAAGGAAGTTAACTTTGCGTCTTCCTCTTCATGAATGTATATCACATATATCCTTTATTGATTGATTTGAGTGTACCCCTTTATTGATTCTTTGTTTCGGACAAAAAGGGGGAGAAGACTTTGTGGTTTTGTTTTTTACTTTAACCCCTTTGTTGATGATTGACAAAAAAGGGGGAGAAGTATTTGGTATATATGCATGTTTTAGAAAAAGAAGGATTTATGTTTATGCATATATGTTTTGTTTTGCAAATACAAGGAGATAAGAATTTGATGAGTTTTATGCTTCTATGCTTGTTTGACATGTTGTATTTGCATACATATTTTTGAGCTTTCATTGCATATTTATTTGTTTATTGGTATGCATGAGTTAAGGGGGAGCTTCTTTGAAGCTTTACTTTAATCCATGCATATATAACTTCATGAGTTTTGTCATCATCAAAAAGGGGAGATTGTTGGCCCAATGGCCCATCACTCTAGTTTTGATAATGATCAACTCATGTAGTTATAGTACTAATGATCTTGTGTTTAATTAGTGACAGATTCATGATCAAGATCTTAGTAGGTGTGTAGCTTCAACAAAGGATTTAAAGTCAAGTTTTGGAGCTAACACGGTTTGATTCACGAGCCTATGCATCAAGACCACATCAAGTACTCAAGAGGAGTCAAGCTCGTTGGATCGTGTTTGGACCAAGTCAAGGAGATGAGAAGACTTCAAGTGAAGACTTCAAGAAGATGAAGACTTGTATCTAGGTTTGTTTTTATAAGATTTGTTTTAGATAAAATGTAAAGGATAGAATAGTTGATGGATTGCTCAAGTATATCTTACGCACACACACACTCTTGATTTAGTTATGTTTTCATAAAAGAGATTTCATTTTAGAAAAAAATTTTATTTTGGAAAATACCATTTTGATTTTTGGAGTTTCTAATATATATGTTTTAACCAAAATCATGTTTAGAACTTAATGTCAAAAATATAGATATTTCACCATGTATGTATAGTAGATCATATCCATACACTCTATGTGTCAAAAGAGTTTAAAATATCTTGTTTTTGTATCTGGAGAAGTTTAGATAAATAAGTTTTTTGAAAAATCATTTTGCAAAATACAGTTTTCGTTTTTAGCCAAAATTTTCAAGTTACAAAAATAGTTCAAATTGTTTTTAACATGTCTTTATTTTGGTCAAACATGTTTGTTTATCAAAGTATAACAGTGAACCTATTTTTGTATATTTTTCACGATTTTATGGGATTTTATAAAAGCCAAAATGCCAAGTTTTTCTTACCTTATAATACCTGACCTGGCTTCTGCTGGTCGACCGGACCGGTCGACCGAGCTTGAAGTCGGTCGACCAACGTGCACAGACTTGCACGCCAGTCTGGCTGGATGGGCCGGTCGACCGACCCGGTCGACCGCAGAGAGCTATTGCTCTCTGGAAAGCCCCGGTCGACTGGGCCGGTCGACCGGACAGAGAGTCTGCTCTCTGTATCCAGGCCACGGTCGACCGGCCGGTCGACCGCTGGCACAACGGTCAGAAATCTGACCGTTGGCCGGTCGACCGGGCGGTCGACCGACAGGCCAACCTGACTCCAACGACTAGTTTTTCTATCTCTATAAATTGGGCATTTGGGGGCTGTTTTCTACAAGATTTTTCAAGTGGTTTTCACCAGTTTTTCCTAGACTATTTAGAGGTTTTCCTCCACTTGATTAAGAGCAAATATTTTCAATCAAAAGGGGAGTTTTATCAAGAGTGTTTCAAAGTGATTTTCTTGAGTTTTCTTCCACAAATTCCATCCTTGTTTTTTCTCACAAACACTTGATTAACCTGAAAAACACCTAGAGGGGGGGTGAATAGGTGTGATTGCTAATCTTAAAAATTTTAACTCTCTAAATGCGGAACCTAAAACAAGTGAGGCTCAACTTAGTACAATTCAACAAGTGTAGCCGAATTCCCCTTGCGAGGCTCTGGACTAAACTCCTCTTGATTCCCTTGATATGGGTTGAGGCGCTATGTGAAGCTCTTGTTGGATGAGTACGGGATTGGCACACACAAGTATGAAATGGATGATATGAAGAATGATGCAAACACAATGATATATGGCAAGAATTATAAGCAAGCAAATAGTAGCACAAGAAAATTAAACAATATCACAAGTATGCAATAGAAAGCAATAAGGAGCTATTGAAAAGTAAAGCAAGAATTAGACGCAAAGGCAATCGCAAACAAAGTGATTTGTTTCGAGGTTCGAGCCACCGCTCTACTCCCCGCCTTCACCTCCGTGAAGGGTTTCCACTATCCACCGAGGACGCCTTTACAATTTGGTCTACCGAAGACCGAGCACCGAGCTCCACCAAGTACAAAGGACCTCTACCGAAGAGGTTGCTCCACAAGGAAAGGATTATAAGAACAAAGTGATCGCAACAAGATCACTACACTCTTTCTCAAACTCTTTTACAAACACTCTTACTTCAATTACAACTTCACTATAGAATGAGTATTGAATTTTTGGCTCTATGAAGTGTGGTGAGAAAAACTTCAGTTGTAGAGTGATATTAGCAATCAAACACAACTGAAAAACTAGCTCAAAAAGAATTGAAATGAAAGCTTTAAACTCTTTTCTTTTCTCTTTTGAAAACAACACAAACTTGAGGATTTTTCTAAGTGATATGCAAGAGAGACTTCTCCTCTATTTATAGGGTTAAAAATAGGTTAAAAACAATTTCTTTTTGTCTTATTTTCTCTGAAAAAGTTCCCCAACAACTCTCCAAAAATCTGTTAAAGCTGAAAACAAAAATAGTTTTTCAGAATAGCCCAAAGAGGAAAGAGCCTTAGGCTACAGCAGGCCTGGCGGTCGACCGGTCCGGTCGACCGCCAGCACAGCTGCAAAGAGCCGTTGGCGCCCGGTCGACCGGTCCGGTCGACCGTCCCAAAAGAGGAAACACAGTTTCCTTCTTCCGGTCGACCGGTCCGGTCGACCGAAAAAACCCGAGAGCAATTTGCTCTCCGTCGGTCGACCGGTCCGGTCGACCGACAGACATGCACAAACAGTGCATGTCCAGACACATCTCCGGTCGACCGGGCCGGTCGACCGAAGTTGCCTGAAACAGAAAACTGGGCTGTTTTGAGTTAGAAAAATTTTGAGAAATATTTTAAAAATACATATAGCTAAGTATTATGCAGAAAATAGTTTATACACATGTTTTTTAAACAAGATTTTCAAGATATAAAGCTTTGGTACATGTATATATAAACTAAGGCATAAAACTTAGAAATAACCATTTTCAAAACATAGAAAATATATGAAACAAGTGTGTGTGCAAATCCTAGAGCCAAATTTCATATACTCAAACTTTAACATTCTATTTCTTACAATATTTCTAAGGACTTCAAGATCTTCAATAGGCTTCTTCATATGATCTTCAATACTTGTTCCTTGAGCCCAATTGGAGTTGACTTGAGTCCAAATCCTTGTATTTGTGAGAGAAGACTTCTAGAATGAATAGAAATCTGAAACACACTTAAACAACAAATGTTATTAGTACAAATAACTAATATGTTTTGTAATCATCAAAATACACTAATCATGGGTGATTGTAACCTTGGGCCAACAATCTCCCCCTTTTTGATGATGACAAAACATATAGGTTATTTAAATAAACATGGAAGAGGAGTTTGAAAAACTCCCCCTCAAATAATGCTATGTATAAAAAATTGGACTATTGAAAGCACAATACATAAAGCATTCAATGTACAAAAGTTTTGTCAAAAACTTAAATAAACAAACTTTCTTTTTCTTCATAAAATAAAACTCAAATAATATCAAAACTAAATATCAAACTAAACTTATTCTCCCCCTTTTGTCATACATCAAAAAGGGTTAAAATACCAATTGAAAATTTTTATTTTTAAGAATCTATAATGCAAACATTCAACTCACCACAAATAAATGAAAATCTAGCATAGTCTAAAGGTTTAGTAAAAAATATCGGCAAGTTGAAAATCGGTAGAAACATAATCAATATCAATATCACCTTTCTCATAATGATCTCTAAGAAAGTGATACCTAATGTCAATGTGTTTGGTTTTACTATGTTGATTTGCATTCTTTGTCATGTGAATAGTACTAGTATTATCACAAAATATTTTAACATGATCAAAGTGTAAATCATAGTCAAGGAGAGTATGTTTCATCCAAAGAACTTGTGCACAACAAGCTCCGGCTACAACATACTCCGCCTCGGCGGTTGATAGGGCTACCGAATTTTGCTTTTTGGAAGACCAAGATACAAGACAATTACCTAAGAATTGACATGTTCCACTTGTGCTCTTCCTATCTACCCTACAACCCGCATAGTCGGCATCCGAAAAACTCTTCATTTCAAATAATCCGGTTTTAGGATACCACAAACCCATTTCAATAGTGCCCTTAAGGTATCTAATTATGCGTTTAACCGCAATTATGTGAGATTCTTTAGGACAAGATTGAAAACGTGCAAAAGACAAACGGAAAACATAATATCCGGCCTACTAGCCGTCAAATAAAGCAAACTACCAATCATGCTTCTATAAAGTTTAATGTCTACACTTTTACCTTGTTCATCCTTGTCAAGCTTTGTAGTTGTTGCCATGGGAGTTTTGCTTACTTTCGATCCTTCAAGCCCAAACCTTTGATTAGTTCCTTTGTGTACTTGGCTTGATTGATGAAGATCCCATCCTTCTTTTGCTTGATTTGGAGTCCAAGGAAATAGTTGAGTTCCCCCATCATAGACATTTCGAATTCATCCTTCATGCATGATTCAAAAGCTTTGCAAAGAGATTCATTAGTAGAACCAAAAATAATATCATCCACATAAATTTGTACAATAAGAATATCCTTTTCTACATGTTTTGTAAACAAAGTTGTGTCAATTTTACCTTTCTTAAAACCATTTGAAGTTAAAAAAAGAAAGTCTTTCATACCAAGCCCTAGGGGCTTGTTTTAAACCATAAAGAGCTTTATCTAATTTAAAAACAAAATCCGGATGTGTAGGATCAACAAACCCGGGGGGTTGTTCAACATACACCTCCTCTTCAATAAATCCATTTAGAAAAGCACTTTTAACATCCATTTGAAATAATTTGAAATCTTTATATGAGGCAAATGCTAGTGTCATCCGTATGGCTTCAAGCCGTGCTACGGGTGCAAAGGGTTCTTCAAAAAATATCCTTCGATTTGAGTGTAACCTTGGGCAACTAACCTAGCCTTGTTTCTAACTACATTACCCGATTCATCCAACTTGTTCTTAAAGATCCACTTAGTACCAATTGTTGGTCTATCGTGGGGCCTAGGAACAAGGTGCCAAACTTGGTTGCGCTCAAATTGATTGAGCTCCTCTTGCATGGCTAGCAACCAATATGAATCGGCCTCGGCTTCGAGGACATTTTTGGGTTCAACATGAGAAATGAATGCATAGTTACCACAATAGTCATGAAGTCTAGAGCGAGTGGTTACCCCTTTTGATACTTCACCTATGACGAGGTCCTTGGGATGATGCGGATTGTATCTCCAATCCTTTGGTAGTGGTTGAGTAGGCTCCACCTCATGTGTTTGATTTTCATTTCCTTGTGCCTCTTTCACTTTTGCTTTGCTTCCTTCATCATCCTTTGGTTTGTCTCCCATAGTAGAAGCATCCTCCAAGGTCACTTTCTCCAAACCTTCATCCAATGCATCTATTTCTACAACATTCTTAACAAACTTGTTAGATTCCTCAAACTTAACATGAATAGACTCTTCAATAGTCAATGATGATCTAATGAAAACTCTATAAGCCTTACTAGTATTTGAGTAACCTACAAAAATAGCCTCATAAGATTTAGGATCAAATTTCCTAAACTATCTTTTGTATTTAAAACAAAACATTTGCATCCAAAAACTTTGAAATAAGAAACATTTGGTTTTCTAGAAAAATACATTTCAAAAGAAGTTTTAGTAGTATTTTTACACAAGAAAACGCGATTTGATATATAGCATGATGTATTAACGGCCTCGGCCCACAAATAATGTGGTAGACCATATTCACTTAGTATTGTCCTAGCCATCTCTTGTAATGTTCTATTTTTCCGTTCAACTACTCCATTTTGTTGTGGAGTTCTAGGACAAGAAAGTTCATGCTTTATTCCATGTTCATCACAAAAAGTGGTAAAGGGTTGGTTAATGAATTCACCTCCTCTATCACTTCTTATTCTCAAAATCAAAGAATCCTTTTCTTTTTCTACTCTTTTCTTAAAAGTTTGAAAATAAGAAAATGCTTGGCTTTTATGTTCAAGAAAGAAAACCCAAGTAAACCTTGAAAAATCATCAACCAAAACATAAGCAAATCTATTCCCACTTAGACTTTTGGTTTGTGTAGGGCCAAATAGATCCATATGGATTAATTCTAAAGGACGTGATGTCATGATATCCTTAATTGACTTGAAAGAAGACTTAGTTTGTTTCCCAAATTGACATGCGTCACAAACTCGGTCCTTTTCAAAATTCAAGCAAGGAATACCTTTCACCATTTCCTTTGAATTTAATCTAGAAATATGATCAAAAGAAATATGCCCTAATCTCCTATGCCACAACCAAGAGTCATCATCGAGGGCTTTCAAACAAGTAATATTACAAGACATATTTAACATATCAATCATATAAACATTACTTTCACGAAAACCGGAAAATACACAAACATTAGAAGTTCTATCAATTACTTTACAAGTAACATTATCAAAAACAACATCAAAACCTTTATCACAAAGTTGACTAACACTCAAGAGATTATGCTTGAGGCCATCAACTAAAACTACATTTTCAATTAAAGGAGAGGTGCCAAGTTTTACATTACCAATACCGATGATTTTACCCTTGGCGTCATCTCCGAAGGTGACGGTGCCACCTTCATGATATCTTGATAGGGTTGCAAAGTTGTTGATGTCCCAAGTCATGTGCCTTGACCAACCGCTATCAAGATACCACAATCCTCTACGTCGTTGGGATTAGAAAGTACCTACATCATTTAACATAATTGTTGATTTTGGTACCCAAACTTTCTTGGGTCCTTGAAAGTTAGTGCCTCGAACCCAAACATTATGACGTGATACATTTAATCTATCATAGCAAAATTGGCTAAGTGCCCTTTCCGTCCACAATGTGAACATGAGAACACTTTACCATACATGAATGCATGATGTGTATGTGTAGTGTGAGCATGTTTTGGGGTTTTGCCATGTTGTTTAGGTTGTGTAGCATGAACATGAACATGAGCATGAGTATTTTTCTTTGGGGCTTGTTTCTTAGGAAACATAGCCTCAATTTTCTTCTTGTTAAACTCACAATCTTTCAAAACAACACTTAAAGAGTCTAATCTTTCCTTAAGCATAGAAACTTCATTTGAATCAATTAGTGGGGCCTTACCTTTGCAAGAATTCTTATATTTTTCAAAATCATTTTTGGTAGTGGCCAAAGTGGAAACCAAATCATCTTTTTCCTTTGTAAGAGTAAAAACTTGAAGACTTAAAGATTCATTATCCTTTTCATTTTAAGATACTTTTTCTTTAAGAAATCATAGTTTTGTGACAACTCAACAAAAGCTTCTTCTAACACATCCATAGAAAGTTCATTATCATGAGAAGGGGAAGAGGTTACCTTGCTTGTGCCTTCATTAGCCATGAAGCACATGTTGGCGGTGTCTATTTCTTCCTCGGATTCGGTCTCCGAATCCCAAGTTGCCTTCATAGCCTTCTTCTTGTAAGGCTTCTTAGAAGTGGAGGGCTTAGCTTTGTCCGGACACTCCGCAACAATGTGTCCCGGTCTTTGGCAATTGAAGCATATGATCTTTCTTTCTTCTTTGCCTCCTTGCCATCTCCTTCTACCTTGGAACTTCGCCTTGTTGTACATCCTCCGAACATTTTTGACTAGAAGTGAGAGCTCTTCGTCATCTTCTTCTTCATCATCTTCGTCGGAGTGTGATGATTGACACTTGAAGGCAATAGTCTTCTTCTTGGTAGGAGCCATGTCCTCCCTTGCTTTCCTTTCCATCTCATGGGTTTTAAGGTTCCCAATGAGACCTATAAGCTCCATCTCTTCATTGTCGTTGAGTTCCTTCAAGGTTGTTGCTTTAACTTCCCATGAAGGAGGAAGAGCCGGATGATCTTCCTTACTCTTTGATCATTGTTGATATCTTCACCTAAAGAAGAGAGTCCATTAGTAATCTTGGTAAATCTTGTAACCATATCATCTATGGTTTCATTATCTTGCATGCTAAATGTTTCATATTGGGACCGAAGAAGGTCAATCTTAGCCTTCTTTACTTGTGAGGTCCCCTCATGTGTGACTATCAAGTGTGACCAAATCTCATATGCGGATTTGCAATGGATAACCCTAGCTATGTCATCATCATTTAGGGCTTGTAGGAGTGCATAATGAGCTTTGGCATTGGCATCGAATTCCTTAGTCTCTATTTCGGACCAAGTGGATTCGTCACCGGGGCGTACACTAAAGGACTTAGTCACGGCTTTTGCAACTCGGCTACCTAGAGATTGCAAAAACACGGTCATCTTAACTTTCCATATGGGAAAGTTAAGTCCATCAAACTTAGGAGGGGTCTTAATTCCATCGGCCATTTTTACTATATGAATATGAATGAAATGATTAGCAAATTAGGATCTTCTCTAAGGTTGTTAAACCAAATCCTAGAGTCCAAGCTCTGATACCAATTGAAAAACACCTAGAGGGGGGTGAATAGGTGTGATTGCTAATCTTAAAAATTTTAACTCTCTAAATGCGGAACCTAAAACAAGTGAGGCTCAACTTAGTACAATTCAACAAGTGTAGCCGAATTCCCCTTGCGAGGCTCTGGACTAAACTCCTCTTGATTCCCCTTGATATGGGTTGAGGCGCTATGTGAAGCTCTTGTTGGATGAGTACGGGATTGGCACACACAAGTATGAAATGGATGATATGAAGAATGATGCAAACACAATGATATATGGCAAGAATTATAAGCAAGCAAATAGTAGCACAAGAAAATTAAACAATATCACAAGTATGCAATAGAAAGCAATAAGGAGCTATTGAAAAGTAAAGTAAGAATTAGACGCAAAGGCAATCGCAAACAAAGTAATTTATTTCGAGGTTCGAGCCACCGCTCTACTCCCCGCCTTCACCTCCGTGAAGGGTTTCCACTATCCACCGAGGACGCCTTTACAATTTGGTCTACCGAAGACCGAGCACCGAGCTCCACCAAGTACAAAGGACCTCTACCGAAGAGGTTGCTCCACAAGGAAAGGATTACAAGAACAAAGTGATCACAACAAGATCACTACACTCTTTCTCAAACTCTTTTACAAACACTCTCACTTCAATTACAACTTCACTATAGAATGAGTATTGAATTTTTGGCTCTATGAAGTGTGGTGAGAAAAACTTCAGTTGTAGAGTGATATTAGCAATCAAACACAACTGAAAAACTAGCTCAAAAAGAATTGAAATGAAAGCTTTAAACTCTTTTCTTTTCTCTTTTGAAAACAACACAAACTTGAGGATTTTCTAAGTGATATGCAAGAGAGACTTCTCCTCTATTTATAGGGTTAAAATAGGTTAAAAACAATTTCTTTTTGTCTTATTTCTCTGAAAAAGTTCCCCAACAACTCTCCAAAAATCTGTTAAAGCTGAAAACAAAAACAGTTTTTCAGAATAGCCCAAAGAGGAAAGAGCCGTTAGGCTACAACAGGCCTGGCGGTCGACCGGTCCGGTCGACCGCCAGCACAGCTGCAAAGAGCCGTTGGCGCCCGGTCGACCGGTCCGGTCGACCGTCCCAAAAGAGGAAACGCAGTTTCCTTCTTCCGGTCGACCGGTCCGGTCGACCGAAAAAACCCGAGAGCAATTTGCTCTCCGTCGGTCGACCGGTCCGGTCGACCGACAGACATGCACAAACAGTGCATGTCCAGACACATCTCCGGTCGACCGGGCCGGTCGACCGAAGTTGCCTGAAACAGAAAACTGGGCTGTTTTGAGTTAGAAAAATTTTGAGAAATATTTTAAAAATACATATAGCTAAGTATTATGCAGAAAATAGTTTATACACATGTTTTAAACAAGATTTTCAAGATATAAAGCTTTTGGTACATGTATATATAAACTAAGGCATAAAACTTAGAAATAACCATTTTCAAAACATAGGAAATATATGAAACAAGTGTGTGTGCAAATCCTAGAGCCAAATTTTATATACTCAAACTTTAACATTCTATTTCTTACAATATTTCTAAGGACTTCAAGATCTTCAATAGGCTTCTTCATATGATCTTCAATACTTGTTCCTTGAGCCCAATTGGAGTTGACTTGAGTCCAAATCCTTGTATTTGTGAGAGAAGACTTCTAGAATGAATAGAAATCTGAAACACACTTAAACAACAAATGTTATTAGTACAAATAACTATATGTTTTGTAATCATCAAAATACACTAATCATGGGTGATTGTAACCTTGGGCCAACATAACCCATTGATATATTCATCCTATAGGAGTGTTCTTGTGAGATTATTTTTAGGTGATCAAAGTGTTGTGATCACCAAAGACTTCTTCTTTGCTTTGAGGAGGCGGACGAGTGTGCTCGCGGTGTTTCGAGTTCGTGTGTGAACTCGGTGTTTGAGGTGCGGCCTCGGCGAGCTAGTGGGCTTGCGGTGTGTACGGGACTAGGGAGTCCAAGAGCTTGTAGGTGTTGCGGCACCGAGTGATCCGGTGGGATCGATTTTAGTGGAAATCTTTCATAGTGTTGAAGGCGGGGATGTAGAGCAAGTGTGCTCGAACCTCGAAATAATTCTCCCGTGTTTGCGATTGCTCTCTCTCTCTCTCTCTGTCTCTTACTTGTTTATATCTTGCATGCTTATATTGTGTTCATCTTTATATGCTTGATATACATATTGTGCTTAATTGTTATATGCTTGGGGTTTGTTTGCTAACACTTGTATTTAACCAAGAGAGCCAACGCGGCACCTCAACTCTTATTTAAAGGAATCTTGAGGAGTTAGTCCAGATCCCTTTGATTGGTCACTAATGTTGCATATTTAGTATCATATTTCCATACTTATTTTAGAATAAAAGCCTGCATTGTCCTAATTAATTGTTTGATTTATTCGCAGGCCCAATCTTTAAGGAGTTGAAGAGAAATGAGCCCAAAGCCCACCAAATTCTGAATTAAATCAGAATTAATTCGCACTCAGTAAATCAGGGCAAAATCAAGAGGTTGAAAACGGTTGAGAAGAATCCTCTCAGAATCGATCGGTTAAAGCCAAGAATCAAAGGCCATTTCGTCAGAATCCTGAACTCAACAAAAGAAACCAACTAAAGATAAATGCAGAAGAAACTCCCGGAGAGACCCACCAACAGGGTGTGGCCACCTGGCCACTCACCCCGGAAACGCGGCCCAAGCCGCGTTCCGCGGCTTTGTTGGGAAGTTAGGGGGAGCGTTTGCTCCCCCGACCTCCCCGGGATCCTATAGATGTGGATTATGCCTATAAAAGGGCATTCTTTGCGCTGAAAAATGGACGACCATGCAGATTAGGATTTAGCCTAGTTTTCATTCTTTGTAGTTTAGGTTTTCTTTTCTTCTTATGTAATTTGTATGTAACTTAGGGTAGATGAAGATTCATGTAAGTAAGAGAGAGAGGCTGATGTTGAGAGTGACACCGACGATGTACCCTCCTCCTTTCTTCCATTGTCTCTGCAATTAATAAAGGTAAAAGTTCTTTTTATGTTTGTATTTTCTTTTGTTTCGTCTTCCTATTCTACTTTACCTTGGTTGTTGTTGTTGAGTGTACAAGTGAATTCCAAAGCAAGTATAACTAAGCTACGTGAGAGCCAGCGATAGTTCATGAAGACGTTCTCCTCTTCCAAGATCCGCATCACTTCGTTCTTGCTAGGCTTGACGATATAATGTGCACGGGGACTGAGCTCGAGCTTATGATCTATGCGTTGAACGCCTCCGAAGCAAAGGTAAAACATGCAACGGTTTCCAGGTAAGTCATCACTCAACCTAGGTAAGTATTTCTTCATCTTCTTTCCTTTCTTTCACTTGTGTAAATTATATCGCCACCTCTTCCAACTCTTTTTCCTCCACTTCATTTGTACATATTCGCTTCATTGTTTTCTGATTTTTCCACCTTCTTCATCTTTCATTCTCTTCTAACTTTAACAACTTTCTTTTCCATTTTCTTAACTCTAAAAACAGAGAAGAACCTTCGTTTTATTTTCTTAAACGATTTCAATAAAACTGTAAACGCTTCCAACGCAAACCCTCCTTGTGGATCACGACCCGCATAGCCACTTGCTATAGCGGAGGAATTGAGCACTTGCACAAGTTTCTTATTAGATCTGAAATTTCATATTTTTTGTGCAGGTTTAACTCAATCAAATTTTGGCTCCGTTGCCGGGAGGGTAAAACGGTTTTTATTGAAATCTGAATTTTTATTGAAAATTTTTAGAACTAAACGAATTTTCTTCTCTGTTGCAGGTTACAGGGCAAGCAAAGCAGGAAAATAAGTTTGCAGTGACATACAAGTGGTATTGGGCCTCTGCTCTAGAAAGCAGAGACCCATTGCCCTCTGAATTGCCGCGTTTCCATGGCAAAAGCCGCGGATACGCGGCAATAAAGAGCTGACTACTAACAGGTTTTTGCAGGGCTGGTAGCTTTGCAAATTCTAGTTTGCTGCAATTATTTATTTCTTATATGCCATCACAAAAACCTGCTAATAATCAATAGTAAAAAGTTGTTGCAAAAGTTAAAAATTGATTAGACGTTTGCATTTTAGGCACGTGTCTTTTCAATTCATTTACTTTTACTGTTGAAGAGTGCTGGAGCAAGGTACGTATGCATTGCATTTAGCATAGGACTCACTTCTTGGTTGATTTATATCGCTTTGAGTGAATCTTACATATCTTGTACACTTGCACAAATTGATCTTAAGGGTACTAACCCATTAACAAGATAAGGTGGGGATTTGATCACCCTTCCTTAGCCCAAAAATCACATTCCAAGCACTCACTAACCCAAGCCTAACTAAAATTGAGTAGACGTTGGCCCTAGGGACATCTCGGACTCAATTAGGAGATTATCCTAAGGGGGAAAATGTTGGAATCTAAAACCTGCAAAATCAGTGTCTAGGAAAGGGATTGAGGGCCGAAAGCCCGAAGGTTGGTGGTTATTTAATTAAGGAACGTCTTTGACGGAAAACCTCCCACCAACCTTGCCCTGACCTGGCTGATTAGCTTGTGGTTAAAGTCTACATTAGACCTCCCGTGGATAGTCTAACCAGTTAGGAGTCGTCTAGGTCCTAAGTCTACCCTAACTTAGGCTAGAATTTTTTCTTTTTTGTTTGTTTATTTGTTTGTTTTTCTGTGTTTGTATTCTATTGTGTGATATGGACTATAATAATAATTTTTTCAACTACAATAATAATCCATATTACACACCGACTTCATTTTCGGATATTACCAACCCGGCATATCATAACTTTGACCAACCTAGTGTGCCGGATTGGTCTTATCCGAATCAATATGACCCATACCCCCCATCTAATAACTATAATTTCCATAATGATTTTAACTCTTCACCGAGTCAGTGGGGATTCACCTCCCCCGAGCATAATTATCAACCAACTTGTCCTCCTTCTCCACCTAGTCCACAATATTTTCAAGAGTCATACTCAGTTCCACCCGTCCAAAATAGGAAACCATCAATTTTGGAAATGAGTATGCGTGAGTCCAAACACAAATCCCAAAATCTGATGGACTCACAATTTCACTACCACTTTCAAGACAATTCTTCATCTTTTCATCAAAACAATGAACCCATCAACTATGAAAAGATGCTTAAGCCATGACTCTAGCTCAAAACACACGTAATCGTGACATAGATATGATGGTCGAATCTCTACGTTCTCACCGTTGGACCAGTTTTGATGTCACTAACCATTCTGTTAGAGCCGAAGAGTCATGTAGTTTTGGAAATCAAGATTCTATTTCAGAACAACCATTTGAACTTGCCCAAACTCCAAATTTTGAAAAAGATATTGACAGTTTAGCAAGTTTTCCTTTTCCTGAAATAGAACTTGAAAATGAATATGATCCTGAACCCCAACTTAGTGATTCAATTCTACTTCCTGATTCGATTATGACTCCGGTATCTTCACCTGATTTCGATCTTTTCCCCGAGTCAATGTTGGATCCTATGCCTATTCATCATGAAATTGAATCCCCCATCTTTGACGATCATATTGAACTTGACCAATTATACAATTTTGAAAGTCCTATTGACAAATTGGCAAGTTCTCAATTTTTTGATATTGAACTCAATGAGATATGTGACCTAGATTCTCAAATCTGTGATCCAGTTCAACTTTCTGAATCAATATTGACTCCTGTTGTGTTACCAAACTTGAGTAATATTTTAGAGTCAGTTTTGATTCCTCCATCTATCATTCCTGAACTGGAATCACCCATATTAGGTCACATTCCATTGTTGGAAAATACATGTGGACTTGAGTTTCAATTTCTTGACTTGGACCCGCTTCTTGAACCAGTTTCGACTCCTGAACCTTTACTTGACTTAAGTCACCTTCCTGAGTCGGTATTAGTTCCTGTCATTCCTGAGTCCAAGTCAACCGTTCTATCATTTCATACTCCATTCTGGGACGAGGTGGTTGATAAATTTGACTCCGAAATCAATTATGGAATATGGAAATTAGATGGGGTTAAATACTTAATAAAAATCCTTCATGGATTTATCTTTTTAGTGGGTTATATTAAAGATATTTCTGGTGGGTTCCTCCGAACCCAAAGCAAAGTTGATTGGGCCACGTTTCGTGGACCAATCAGACCACCACCGGAACCACCACCTTAAGGTAACATTTTCCTTCCCTTTCTTCTTTTTCATGCATCTATGCATTAATTCATACATTGAGGACAATGCATGAGATAGGTGTGGGGGAGGGTCTAACATAACTTTTCTTTTTATTAAAAAAAAATAACATTTCTTTTCTTTTAAAACTTTTTGAAAATGGAAACAATATTTTGACTTATTTTTGTAAGAAATTAAGTTAATTTTAAGGAATAGGAAATCTAAATTAGGATTTCTTATACTTGGTCAAAATAAGTATTTGTTTGATTTCTAGGGTTAGGAAGAAAATTTGTCAAAGTAATTTAGTCTTGATCTTTACCTTGATGAAATATGCACACTTCATACACTTACACACTTAGGGTTCAAAAATAAAGATTCTTATGCCTTATAAAAAAAAAGAAAAAAAAAGAAAAGATAAACAAATCTAATTATTGATTAGCTAGGTGCTTTGGCCTAAGAAAGCCTTAGTATTTATGCGAAAGATGATTAGATAAGTTTGAAAAGAAAATATAAAAATGCTCTGATTAAGCTGGGTATTTGTGCCTAATAAAGCATAAGTATTCACGCCTAAAAGAGGTTCATATAATAAAATCCTTAGTTTTGTGGCCTTGTCTGCTCGAGTCCTTAAGTCCTAGGGGTGTTTTCTCACCCGGTGCCCTAAGACCGTCTGGTTGGGAGTCATCGATTAAAGGCTCGTTACATGGGCAGATTAGAAAGCCTAAACTAAGGATAATACCACCAAATATATATATATATATATATATATATATATATATATGAATAAATAAGGCATGAGAGTTAGAGTTAATGAACCCTTAGTCAAAAAATTTCACAGTCACAAGTGCATATGACTTAGGGTAAAGTAATAGACTAGATGAGAAGTACAATTTGACTCCTTACTTTGATTGATAACAATTTCTGAATAGAGACTAAGTTTAGGAATGAAAAATTCAGTTTTCCTATAACTTATAGATTGCTTAGATCTTACAATTATATTTCAAATATTTTTCTCTTTCAAAATGCTTTTCGAAAATACTAACTCTTTATTTCTCTTTCTTTATGGATTTTGTGGGTGCAATCCGCTGAAAACCCTCACGAGACAAAACTCGTCCTCTAGGGGAAACCTAGAGGTTTAACGGCTTGCTGCACATGCTCAGTGCAATCGCGCGACCTGCGAAAGTGGTCTAATAATCCTTAGTATAGTTTTGTTGTTTTGCTCGAGGACGAGCAAAAGATAGGTATGGGGGTGTGATTGGTCACTAATGTTGCATATTTAGTATCATATTTCTATACTTATTTTAGAATAAAAGCCTGCATTGTCCTAATTAATTGTTTGATTTATTCGCAGGCCCAATCTTTAAGGAGTTGAAGAGAAATGAGCCCAAAGCCCACCAAAATTCTGAATTAAATCAGAATTAATTCGCACTCAGTAAATCAGGGCAAAATCAAGAGGTTGAAAACCGACTGAGAAGAATCCTCTCAGAATCGATCGGTTAAAGCCAAGAATCAAAGGCCATTTCGTCAGAATCCTGAACTCAAACGAAAAACCAACTAAAGATAAATAAATGCAGAAGAAACTCCCGGAGAAACCCACCAACAGGGTGTGGCCACCTGGCCACACCCTGGCCGCGGAAACGCGGCCCAAGCCGCGTTTCCGCGGCTTTGTTGGGAAGTTAGGGGGAGCGTTTGCTCCCCCGACCTCCCCGGGATCCTATAGATGTGGGTTATGCCTATAAAAGGGCATTCTTTGCGCTGAAAAATGGACGACCATGCAGATTAGGATTTAGCCTAGTTTTCATTCTTTGTAGTTTAGGTTTTTCTTTTCTTCTTATGTAATTTGTATGTAACTTAGGGTAGAAGAAGATTCATGTAAGTAAGAGAGAGAGGCTGATGTTGAGAGTGACACCGACGATGTACCCTCCTCCTTTCTTCCATTGTCTCTGCAATTAATAAAGGTAAAAGTTCTTTTTATGTTCGTATTTTCTTTTGTTTCATCTTCCTCTTCTACTTTACGTTGGTTGTTGTTGTTGAGTGTACAAGTGAATTCCAAAGCAAGTATAACTAAGCTACGTGAGAGCCAGCGATAGTTCATGAAGACGTTTTCCTCTTCCAAGATCCGCATCACTTCATTCTTGCTAGGCTTGACGATATAATGTGCACGGGGACTGAGCTTGAGCTTATGATCTATGGGTTGTACGCCTCCGAAGCAAAGGTAGAACATGCAACGGTTTCCAGGTAAGTCATCACTCAACCTAGGTAAGTATTTCTTCATCTTCTTTCCTTTCTTTCATTTGTGTAAATTATATCGCCACCTCTTCCAACTCTTTTTCCTCCACTTCATTTGTACATATTCGCTTCATTGTTTTCTGATTTTTCCACCTTCTTCATCTTTCATTCTCTTCTAACTTTAACAACTTTCTTTTCCATTTTCTTAACTCTAAAAACAGAGAAGAACCTTCGTTTTATTTTCTTAAACGATTTCAATAAAACTGTAAACGCTTCCATCGCAAACCCTCCTTGTGGATCATGACCCGCATAGCCACTTGCTATAGCGGAAGAATTGAGCACTTGCACAAGTTTCTTATTAGATCTGAAATTTCATATTTTTTGTGCAGGTTTACCTCAATCACCCTTCACGGGGAATCCGGCTACACTCTTGGAGTAAGAAGTTTTTAGTTTGCATCTATTAGTTTTAATTCCGCATTATTGACCATTAGATTAGCTCATCACCTATTCACCCCCCTCTAGGTGATTTTACAAATTGTACATAAAAATTATATATTACTATTTCCGACTATTGAAAAAAAATTTCCTTGTTTAGGCCCTATTCGGCACTTATAAGGCCTAGTTCTAGCCAATCGGGCCTTCAAGTTTGACTTTTTGTGAAATTTCTAAATTAAGGCTAAAAATAAGTTTAACTAGTAGTAGTTATACATAAAAACAATGTAATACTACTCCCAGCTCTTGAAAATGACATTTTCTCTCCGTTTAAACCTTATTCGCCTCTTATAAGGCCTACTTCAGGCCAATCGAGGCTAAAAGTTTGAGTTTTTATTGAACTTTCAAATTAAGACTAGAAAAAAGTTTATTTCATAGTAATTATACATGGAAGTTGTATAATACTTCTCCCGGCTTTTGAAAACCTCATTCTCTCCATGTTTAGGCCAAATTCAGCTCTCATAAAGTCTAGTTCAGGCCAATCAGGGCTGAAATTTTGACTTTTCATCAAACTTCCCAATTACGACTAGAAATAAGTTTATTTAGTAGTAATTATACATAGACGCCATGTAATCCACTCACGGCATTGAAAATAAAGTTTTCTCCCCGTTTGGGCCCTACTCAGCTCTCATTAGGCCTAGTTTAAACCAATCGGGTCTGAAAGTTTGACTTTTGATCAAACCTCTCAATTAAGACTAGAAAAAAATTTAATTAGTAGTAATTATGCATAAAAACTATGTAATACTACTTACTACTCTTTAAAACCTCATTTTTCTCTCAGTTTGGACCTTACTCAACTCTTATAAGGCCTAGTTTAATGTAATTAGGGCTGAAAGTTTGACTTTTGGTTACACCTCCCAATCAATCCTACAACAATGTTAATTATTAGTAATTATACATAGGCACTCAGTAGTGCCACTCATGGCCCTTGAAAACTACGATTTCTCTCCGTTTGGGCCCTACTCGGCCCTGAAAGTTTGACACTTGGTCAAAGTTGTCAATTAAGAGTAAAACAAGTTTATTTAGCAGTAATTGTACATTGAAACTATGTAACACTACTCCTGACTCTTGAAAATCATATTTTGTCCCTATTTGGACCCGATTCGGCTCCTATGAATAGTTTAGGCCAATCAAAAGTTTGACTTTTATTCAAACTTCCCATTTAAGACTAGAAACAAGTTTCGTCAGTAGTAATTGTACTTTTGGTCAAACTTTGTAGTATTATGTTCGACTCTTGAAAATTATATTTTCTCTCTGTTTGGGTCCTATTTGGCTCTAATAAGGCCTAGTTCAGGTTAATTAGAGTTGAAAGTTTGTCTTTTTTGCATATTCCTAATTAAATCTAGAAATAAAGTTACTTATTAGTAATTATACGTATAACTATATAACACTACTCTTGATTTTAGAAAACCATATTTACCCTCGGTATCGGCCCTATTTGACTCTTATAAGGACTAGTTCATGCCAATCATGGTAGAAAGTTTGACTTTTGGGTCAAATTTTCTAAATAAGATAAGAAATAAGGTAAATTAGTACTAATTGTACATAGAAATTATGTTATACCACTCACGGCTCCTGAAAAACTGAGTTTTCTCCCCCATTTGGACCCTATTCGGCTCTAATAAGGTCCAGTTCAAGCCAAGTTTAGGTTGAAATTTTAATTTCAGTCAAATTTTCAAATTAAAATAGAAATAAGGTCAAATTTTCAAATTGAACATTGAAACTATATAATACTACTTTTAGCACTTGAAAATCACATTTTCTCCCAGTTTGGGCAATATTCGGCTCTATTATTCAGGCTTAGTTTAGGCCAGTCGTGGCTAAAAGTTTAACTTTAGGTCACACTCACCAATTAAGATTGAAAACAAGATTAATTTGTTATAATTATATATAAAAACTAAACAATATTACTGGATCTTAAAAATCACATTTTCCCGCTGTTTGGGCCCCATTCGGCTCTTATAAGGCCTAGTTCAGGCTAATTAGGGCTGAAAGTTAGACTATTGGTCAAACTTCTAAATTAAGACTACAAATAACGTTTATTCGTAGTATTTATACATGAAAACTCTGTAATACCATACACGACTCTTGAAAATCTAAGTTTCTACCCTTTTGGGTCCTATTCGGCTCTTATAAGTCCTAGTTCAGGCCAATCGGGGCTGAAAGTTTAACTTTTGGTCAAACTTCATAATTAAGACAAGAATAAGATTAAGTAGTAGAAATTGTACATAAACACTATGTAATACCACTAACGGTTCTTGAAAACTAAATTTTCTTCCCGTTTGGGCCCATTCGACTCTTATAAGGCCAAGTTCAAACCAATCAGGACTGAAAGTTTGATGTTTGGTTAAACTTCCAAATTAAGACTAAAACTATTTTAATTAGCAGTAATTATACATTAAAATTATGTAATACTACTCCCGGCTCTTTAAAACCACGTTTTCTCCTTGTTTGGGCCTAATTCGGCTCATATAGGGGCCTAATTCATGCCAATCAGGCTAAAAGTTTGACTATAGGTCACACATCCCAATTAAGGCTAGAAACAAAGTAAATTATTAGTAATTGTATATAGACACTACATAGTACCACTCATGACTCTTGAATACAATGTTTACTCTCCATTTAGGACCTACTCGATCCTTATAAGGCGTAGTTCAGGCCAATTAGGCCTTAAAGTTTGACTTTTGGTCAAACCTCTTAATTAAGAGTAGGAACAACTTTACTTAGTAGCAACTATACATAGAACTACCTAATACTACTCCCAGCTCTCGAAAATCACATTTATACTAGAAATAAGTTTAATTAGTAGTAATTGTACATAGACACTATGTAATACAACTCACGACTCTTGAAAACTAAGTTTTTTTCCCCTCTTTTGGCCTATTTGGCCTTTTTAAGGTCTAGTTCAGGCCAATTAGGGCTGAAAGTTTGACTTTTAGTCAAATTTCTAAATTAAGATTAGAAACAAGCTTAATTAGTAGTAAATGTACATAGAGATTACGTAATACACTCTTAGAGATAGAAAACCATATTTCTCCCTGTTTGGGCTCTATTTGACTCTTGTTGGTCCTGGTTCAGGCTAATCGGAGATGAAAGTTTTCGTCAAACTTCTCAATTAAGATTAGAAACAAGTTTAATTAGTAGTAATTCTGCATAACGTTTTGGGCCCTATTCGGCCCTTATAAGGCCTAATTCGGGTTATTCGGTGCTGAAAGTTTGACTTTTGGTCAAACTTATCAATTAAGACCAGAAACAATATTAATCAGTAGTAATTGTACATAGAAACTATGTAATACCACTTGCGATTCTTGAAAACTATGTTTTCTCCCCATTTATGCCCTATCGGCTTTTATAAAGCTTAGTTTAGGTTATATTAGCCTAAAAGTTTAACTTTTAGTCAAACTTTCTAATTAACATTAGAAATAAGTTTAATTAGTAGTAATTGTATGTAAACACTATGTAATACCACTGATGGCTCTTGAAAATCATGTTTTCTCCCCGCTTGGGCCCTATTCGGCGCTTATAAGGCCAAGTTCAAGCCAATAGGTGCTGAAAGTTTGACGTTTGGTCAAATTTCCAGATTAAGACTAAAAATTAGTTGATAAGTAGTAATTACACAAATAAACTATGTAATACTACTCCCGACTCTTGAAAACCATGTTTCTTCCCGATAGGAACTTATTCGGCTCTTATAAGGCCTAGATCAGGACAATCGAGACTGTAAATTTAACTTTGGTCAAACTTCCCAATTAGGACTGGAAAAAAGTTTAATTAGTAGGAATTATGCTTTAAAACTATTTAATACTACTCACAGCTCTTGAAAACCTCGTTTTCTTCCTATTTTGGTCCTATTTGATGAGGCCAGTTCTCGCCAATCGGGGATAAAAGCTTGACTTTTTGTCAAACTTCATAATTAAGACTAAAAAAGTTTAATGAGTAGTTATTATGCATAAAATTAATGTAATAATACTCTCAGCTCTTGAAAACCTCATTTTTCTCTCAATTTGGGCCTTATTCGACTCATATAAGGCTTGTCAGACCAAGTGGGGCTGAGAGTTTGACATTTAGTCAAACTTCTCAATTAAAGCTAAAAACAAGGTTAATCAGTAGTAATTGTACATAGAACATATGTAATACCATTCACGGCTCTTAGAAAATTTATTTTTCTCCCCATTTGGGCCCAATTCGCATCTTATAAGGCTTAGTTCAGGCTAATCTAGCCTAAAGTTTGACTTTTTGTCAAACTTCAAAATTAAGATTAGAAGTACGTTTAATTAGTTGTAATTATATATAGAAACTATGTAATACAACTCACGACTCTTGAAAATTATGTTTTCTCCCCGTTTGGGCCCTATTCGGCTCTTATAAGTCTAACTTTCAAGCTAATTAGGGCTGAAGTTTAACTTTTGGTCAAATTTTCTAATTAAGACCAGAAAAAGTTTAATTAGTAGTAATTATGCATAAAAATTATGTAATACTATTCTCGATTCTTGAAAACCTTGTTTTTCACCCTATTTGGGCCTATTCGGCTTTAATAAGGCATAGTTCAGGCCAATCAAGGCTGAAAGTTTTGACTTTTAATAAACTTCTAAATTAAGATTTAAAACAAGGTTAATTAGTAGTACTTGTACATAGAATATGATACCACTCACGGCTCTTGAAAATCATGTTTTCTCCCCGTTTGGGGCCAATTCGGGTCTTATATTAGGCCTAGTTCTGACCAATCAGGCCTGAAATTTGACTTTAGTTAGGCTCTTAAAAATCTTGTTTTCTCCCAGTTTGGGCGTTATTCGGCTATAATAAGACCAAGTTTAGGTCAATCGGGGCTAAAAATTTGACATTTGATCAAACATCCAGATTAAGACTAAAAACTAGTTTAATAAGTAGTAATTATGTATAGAAACTCTATAATACTTCTCCTGGCTCTTGAAAGTTACTTTTTCTCCCCGTTTGAGCCTATTCAGCTCTTATAAGGCCCAGATCTGGACAATCAGGGCTGAAAGTTTGATATTTGGTCAAACTTCTCAAGTAAGACTAGAAAAAAGGTTAATCAGTAGAAATTGTAAATAGAAACAATGCACACCATTCACTACTATTAAAACCTTGCTTTCTCCTAATTTGGGCACTATTCGGCTCTTATAAGGCCTAGTTCAGGCCAATCGGGGCTGAAAGTTTGCGTTTTGGTCAAACTTCTCAATTAAGTCTTGAAACATGTTTAATTAGCAGTAATTGTACATAAAAACTATATATTACTATTTTCAGCTATTGAAAACTTTTTTTCCTCGTTTAGGCCCTATTCGGCTCTTATAAGTCCTAGTTCTAGCCAATCGGGCCTCCAAGTTTGACTTTTGATCAAAGTTCTAAATTAAGACTAAAAATAAATTTAACTAATAATAGTTATACATAGAAACAATTTAATACTACTCCCAGCTCTTGAACATAACATTTTCTCTCTGTTTAAGCCTTATTCGCCTCTTATAAGGCCTAATTCAGGGCAATCGGGGCTAAAATTTGGAGTTTTTATCGAACTTCCAAAGTAAGACTAGAAAAAAGTTTACTTCTTAGTAATTATACATGGAAACTGTATGATACTTCTCCCAGCTTTTGAAAACCTCCTTTTCTCCATGTTTAGGTCCAATTCGGCTCTCATAAAGCCTAGTTCTTTGGGGCTGAAATTTGATTTTTCATCAAACTTCCCAATTAAGACTAGAAACAAGTTTAATTAGTAGTAATTGTACATAGACGCCATGTAATCCACTCACGGCTCTTGAAAACTAAGTTTTCTCCCCGTTTGGGACCTACTCAGCTCTCATTAGGCCTAGTTCAAACCAATCGGGTCTGAAAGTTTGACTTTTGGTCGAACTTCTCAATTAAGACTAGAAATAAGTTTAATTAGTAGTAATTATGCATAAAAACTATGTAAAGTTACTCATGACTCTTGAAAACCTCATTTTTCTCCCAGTTTGGACTTATTCAGCTCTTATAAGGCTTAGTTTAAGGTAATTAGGGCAGAAAGTTTGACTTTTGATTACATCTCCCAATCAGTCCTACAAACAAGGTCAATTTTTAGTAATTGTCCATAGGCACTGTGTAGTGCCACTCATGGCTCTTGAAAACTACGATTTCTATCCGTTTGGGCCCTACTCGGCCTCTATAAGGTTTAGTTCAGGCCAACCCGGCCTGAAAATTTGACTTTTGGTCAAACTTGTCAATAAAGAGTTAAACAAGTTTATAGTACTAATTATATATTTAAACTCTATAATATTACTTCCTACTCTTGGAAACCTCATTTTCTCCCCGTTTGGGCCCTATTCGGCTCTTAAAAGGCCAAGTTAGGCTAATTGAGACTAAAAGTTTGTCTTTTGGTCAAACTTCTTAATTAAGACTAGAAATAAGATTAATAATTAGTAATTATATATAGACACTATGTAATACCACTCAAAGCTCTTAAAAACCAAGTTTCCTCCCTGTTTGGGCCCAATTTGGCTCTTTTAAGGCCTAGTTTAGGAAAATCATTGCTTAAAGTTTGACTTTTATTCAAACTTCTAAATTAAGACTAGAAGTAAGTTTAATTTATAGTAATTGTACATAGAGACTATGTAATACTACTCCCGACTTTTGAAAATCATGTTTTGTCCCCATTTGGGCTATATTTGGCTTATTAGGCCTAGTTCAGGCCAATCGTGGTTGAAAGTTTGACTTTTGGACAAACTTTTCAAATATCACTAAAAAAAATTTTAATTAGTAGTAATTATGCATAAAAACTATGTAATACTTCTCCGGGCTCTTGAAAACCTTGTTTTCACCCCATTTGGGCCTTATTCGGCCTAAGTTAGGCCAATCGGGGCTGAAAGTTTGACTTTTTGTCAAACCCTTGAATTAAGACAAAATATAAGATTAATCAGTAGTAATTGTAAATAGAAACAATGTAATACTACTCACGGCTCTTGAAAATTATGCTTTCTCCCCGTTTGGACCCTTTTCAGCTCTTATAAGGCCTACTTCAAGAAAAAAAGATAGAAAGTTGGACTTTTGGTCAAACTTCTCAGTTAAAACTAGAAATAAGGTTAACAGTAGTAGTTGTACAAAAAAAACTATGTAATACCACTCACGACTCTTGAAACCATGTTTTCTTATCGTTTGGGCCATATTCGACTCTTATAAGGCCTAGTTCAAGCCAATTGGGTCTGAAAGTTTGAATTTTGGTCAATCTTTCCAATTAAGATTAGAAATAATTTTAATTAGTAATAATTATGCATAAACACTATGTAATACTACTCATGGCTCTTGAAATCATGTTTTAACCGCGTTTGAGCCTTATGTGGCTTTTATGGACCAAATTCAGGCCAATCGAGGCTGAATGTTTGATATTTGGTCAAACTTCTGGATTAAGTCTAAAAACTAGTTTAATAAATAGTAATTATACATAAAAACTATGTAATACTACTCCCGGCTCTTGAAAACCAAGTTTTCACCATGTTTGGGCCCATTCGGCTCTTATAAGGCCTCGATCGGGACAATCGGGGCTGAAAGTTTGAATTTTTATCAAACTTCCCAATTAAGAGTTGAAACAAGTTTAATTAGTAAGAATTATGCATAAAAACTATGTAATATATTTCTCCTAGCTCTTGAAAATTTCATTTTCTCCACGTTTTGGCCCTATTCTGCTCTAATAAAGCCTAGTTCAGGCCAATCGGGGATGAAAGTTTGACATTTGGTTAAACTTCTAAATTAAGACTAGAAACAAGGTTAATCAGTAGTAATTTTATGTAGAAAATATATATACCATTTTATGGCTATTGAAAACCATATTTTTCTCCTATTCGGGCCCTATTCAACTCTTATAAGGCCTATTGAAAACCATATTTTTTCCCCGTTTGGGCCCTATTGGGCTCTTATAAAGCCTGCGGCCAATTAAGGCTGAAAGTTTGATTTTTGGTCAAACTTCCCAATTAAGACTAGAAACAAGTTAATTAGCAGCAATTATAAATAGACACCATGTAATACCACTCACAGCTCTTGAAAACCAAGTTTTATCCTTATTTTGGCCCAATTTGGCTCTTATAAGTCCTAGTTTAGGCAAACCGGGGCAGAAAGTTTGACTTTTGGTTAAACATCTCAATTAAAATTGGAAACAAATTAAATTAGTAGTATTTATACATAGACACTATGTTATACCTCTCACTCTTGAAAATCATGTTTTCTCCCCGTTTGGGCCTATTTTGGTTCTTATAAGGCCAGGGTTAACTTCCAGATTAAGACAAAAAACTAGTTTAATAAGTAGTAATTATATGTAGAAACTATATAATACTACTTCTGCCACTTAAAAAGTATGTTTTCTCCACATCTGGGCCCAACTCAGCTCTTACAAGGCCTAGTTCAGACCAATCGAGGCTGAAAGTTTGACTTTTAGTCAAACTTCTCAATTAAAATTAGAAACAATGTTAATCAATAGTAATTATAGATAGAAACTATGTTATACCGCTCACGGCTATTGAAAACCAAGTTTTCTCCCCGTTTGGGCCATATTTGGCTCTTAATAAGGCCTAATTCAGGCCAATTGGGCCAAAGGTTTAATTTTTGGTCAACCTTCCCAACTAAGATCAGAAACAAGTTGAATTACTAGTAATTGTATATAAACACAATATAATACCACTCACGGCTCTTGTTAATCATATTTTCTCCCCGTTTGGGCCCTATTCAGCTTTTATAAGACCAAGTTCAGGCCAATCGGGGCTGAAAGTTTGACGTTTGGTCGAACTTTCAGATTAAGACTAATATCTAGTTTAATAAATAGTAATTATATATATAAACTATGTAATACTACTCTCGGCACTTGAAAATCATATTTTCTCGCTATTTGGGCCCTATCGGCTCTTATAAGGCCTAGATCGGGACAACCAGGGCTGAAAGTTTGATTTTTTATCAAACTTCCCAATTTAGGTAGGAATTATTTATAAAACTCCCATAATACTACTCCGACTCTTAAAACCCTCGTTTTCTCCCCGTTTTAGCCATATTCGGCTCTTATAAGACCTAGTTCATACCAATCAGAGCTAAAAGTTTGACATTTAGTTAAACTTTCAAATTAAGACTAGAAACAAGGTTAATCAATAGTAATATTGCATAGAAACTATGTATACCATTCATGACTATTGAAAACCTTGTTTCCCCCCGATTTGTGCCCTTTCGGCTTGTATAATGACTAGTTCAGGCAAATCGGGGCTGAAAGCTTAACTTTTACCCAAATCAGACTAGAAAAAGTTTAATAAGCAGTAATTGTATATAGAAACTATGTAATACAATCCCTGAATCTTGAAAACACTATTTTTTTTCCAAATTGGGCCTTATTTGGCTTTTAGAAGGTCTCGTTCAGAGCCATCGGACCTGAAAGTTTGATTTTTGATCAAACTTTTAAATTAAGACAAGAAACAAGTTTAATTAGTAGTAGTTATATATAGAAACTATGTAATACTACTCCTATCTCTTGAAAATCACATTTTCTCCCTATTTGAACCATATCACCTCTTATTAGGCCTAGTTTAGGCCAATCGGGGCTGAAAATTTGAATTTAGTCAAAATTCTTAACTAAGACTGTCATAAGTTTAATTAGTAGTAATTCTGTACTAATTCTGCATAAAAACTATGTAATACTACTCTCGACTCTTGAAAACCTCATTTTTCTTCTCGTGTAGGCCTTATGTGGCTCCTATAAGGCTTAGTTCAGGCTAATCGGGTCAGAAAGTTTGACTTTTGGTCAAACTTCTAAATTAAGACTAGAAAAATGTTTAATTTATAGTTGTTGTACATAGAAACTATGTAATACTAGTCTCAGCTCTTGATAATCATGTTTTCTCCCGTTCGAGCCCTATTCGGCTCTTATAAGGCCTACTTCAGGCCAATCGGTGCTGAAAGTTTTGATATTTTCTCAAACTTTCCAATTTAAACTAGAAACAAGTTTAATTCACAGTAATTAGATATGAAAACTATATAATTCTACTCCCGATTCTTGACCACCACTTTTTCTCTACATTGGAGCCTTATTAAGCACTTATAAAGCTTAGTTCAGGCCATTCGGAGCTGAAAGTTTGACTTTTTATCAAACTTCTCAATTAAGACTAGAAACAAGTTTAATTAGTAATAATTACATATAGACACCATGTAATACCACTCATGGCTCTTGAAAACCAAGTTTTCTCATCATTTGGGCCCTATTTGGCTCTTTTAAAGGCGTAATTCAGGCTAATTGGGGCTGAAAGTTTAAAATTTAGTTAAACTTCTAAATTAAGAGTAGAAACAATTTTAATTAGTAGTAATCATACATAAAAACCATGCACTACTACTTCCTATAATTAAATATCACGTTTTCTCCCCGTTTGAGTCCTATTCGGCACTTATTAGACCTAGTTCAGGCCACTTGTGGCTGAAAGTTTGACTTTTAGTTAAACTTCCCAATTAAGATTATAAATAAGTTAAATTAATAGTAATTGTGCATAAAACTATGTAAGACTACTCTCGGCTCTTGAAAATCTCATTTTCTCCCCATTTAGGTCTTATTTGGTTCTTATAAGGCTTAATTCAGACCAATCAGGCCTGAAAGTTTGACTTTTGGTAAAAGATTCAAATTAAGACTAGAAAAATGTTTAATTAGTAGCTGTTGTACATAGTTTAAACTATGTAATACTACTCTCAGCTCTTGAAAATCATGTTTTATCCTCGTTTGAGCTCTATTCAGCTCTTATAAGGCCTAGTTCAGGACTATCAGGCCAGAAGTTTGACTTTTTGTCAAACTTTTCAATTAAGACTAGAAACAAGTTTAATTGATAGTAATTATCCATTAAAACTATATAATACTACTCCCCACTCTTGAAAACTACCTTTTTTCTATGTTTTGGACCCTATTCGGCTCTTATAAAGCCTAGTTCAGGCCAATTAGGACTGAAAGTTTGACTTTTTATGAAACTTCTCAATTAAAACTAGAAATAAGTTTAATTAATAGTAATTATAGGTGGACACCATGTAATACCACTCATGGCTCTTGAAATCAATTTTCTCCCCGTTTGGGCCCTATTAGGCTCTTTTAAGTTAAGGCCTAGTTTAGGCCAATCAGGGCTGAAAGTTAAACTTTTCATAAAACTTCTAAATTAAGAGTAGAAACAATTTTAATTAGTAGCAATTATTTATAGAAACTATGTAATACTACTTTCAGCTATTAAAAACTTCATTTTCTCTCCGTTAGGCCCTATTTTGCACTTATTAGGCCTAGTTCAGGCCAATCAGGTTGAAAGTTTGACTTTTAGTCAAACTTTTAAATTGAGACTATAAACAAGTTTAATTAGTAGTAATTGTGCATAAAAACTAGGTGAAACTACTCTTGACCCTTGAAAACCTCATTTTCTCTCTGTTTGTGCCTATTCAGCTCTTCTAAGGCTTAGTTCAGGCTAATCAAGTTTGAAAGTTTTATTTTTGGTCAAGCTTCCATATTAAGACTAGAAACATGTTTAATTAGTAGTTATTGTGTATAGAAACTATGTAATATTACTCTCAGCTGTTGAAATTCATGTTTTCTCCTCGTTTGAGCCCTGTTCGGATCTTATAAGGCTTAGTTCAGGCCAATCAGGCCTGAAAATTTGACTTTTTATTAAACTTCCAATTATGACTAGAAACAAGTTTAATTCATAATAATTATTTATTGAAACTATATAATACCACTCCTAGCTTTTGAAAACCACATTTTCTCCATTTTTTGGCCCTATCGGCTCTTATAAAGCCTAGTTCAGGCCAATCGGGAATGATGTTTAATTTTGGATCAAACTTCCTAATTAAGACTAGAAATAAGTTTAATTAGTAGTCATTATACAGCGACATAATGTAATACCACTCACAGCTCTTGAAAACTAAGTTTTCTCCCCGTTTTGGCCTTATTTGGCTTTTATAAAGCCTAATTAAGGCCAATCAAAGTTGATAGTTTGACTTTTGGTCAAACTTCTAAATTAAGAGTAGAAATAAGTTTAATTAGCAGTAATTATATATAGAAACTAGGTAATACTACTTTCGGCTATTGAAAACCATATCTTCTCCCCATTTAGTTCCTATTCGGCTCTTATTTGGCCTAGTTCAGGCCAATCAAGGCAGAAGTTTGACTTTTTGGTCAAACTTCCCTATTAAGATAATAAACAACTTTAATTAGTAGTAATTATGCAAAAAAATTATGCAATGTTACTCTCGGCTCTTGAAAACCTCATTTTTCTTTCCGTTTGGGCACATTCGGCTCTTATAAGGCGTAGTTAAGGCTAATCTGGTCTGTAAATTTTATTTCTGGTCAAACTTCTAAATTAAGATTAGAAATAAGTTTAATTAGTAATAATTATACATAAAAACTAAGTAATACTACTCTCAACTCTTGAAAAATCACATTTTCTCCCGTTTGAGCCCTATTCGGCTCTTTTAAGACCAAGTTCTGGCCAATCGGGGCTGAAAGTTTGACTTTTTTTTTAAATTTTCCAATTAAGACTAGAAAGAAGTTTAATTCATAGTAATTATACATAAAAACTATATAATACTACTTCTGACTGTTGAAAACCACTTTTCTCCATGTTTCGACCCTTTTCGTCTCTTATAAAGCCTACTTCAATCCAATCGGGGCTGAAAGCTTGACATTTGGTCAAACTTCCCTATTAAGACTATAACAAGGTTAATCAGTAGTAACTACGCATAAAAAATATGTAATACCACTCATGACTCTTTAAAACCATGTTTTCTCCTCGTTTGGGCCATATTCAACTCATAAAAGGCCTAGTTCAGGCCAGCTGAAGCTGAAAATTTATCTTTCGGTCACACTTTCCAATTAAGGTAAGAAATAGGTTAATTTAGTAATTGTACATAAACACTAAGTAATACCACTCATGGCTCTTGAAAACCACATTTTCTTTCTATTTATGCCCTATTTGACAATTATAAGGCCATGTTCTGACCAATCGGGACTAAAATTTGAGTTTTGGTTAAACTTTCTAATTAAGATAAGAAATAAGATTATTAGTAGTAATTTATATAAAAACTATCTAATACGACCCTCAGACCTTAAAAACCATGATTCTAACCATTTGGGCCCTCTTCGGCTCTTACAAGGCCTAGTTCAGCTAATTAGGGCAAATAATTTGACTTTTACTCCAACTTCCCTAATAATGTTAGAAACAAGTTCAATTAGTAAATTATACACAGAAAGTATGTAATACTACGCCCGGCTCTTGAAAACATCATTTATACCCCGTTTAGGCTAATCGAGGCTGAACGTTTGACTTTTGTAAAACTTCCCAATTAAAACTAGAAACAAAATTAATTGGTAATAATTGTACATAGACACTATGTAACACCATTCATGGCTCTTAGAAACCAAGTTTTTTCTCTGTTTGGCCCTAATTCTTCTCTTATAAGGCCTTGTTTAGGCCTCAGGCCTAAAAGTTTGACTTTTATGCAAACTTTCCAATTAAGGATAGAAATAAGTTTAATTAGTAGTAAGTATGCATAAAACTATGCAATACCAGTCATGGCTCTTGAAAATCTTGTTTTCTCCCGTTTGGGCCATATCCGGCTTATACAAGGTTTAGTTCAGGCCAATCGAGACGGAAAGTATGACTTTTGGATACACTTCCCAGTTAAGGCTAGAAAAAGGGTTAACTAGTAGTCATTGTACATAAACTCAAAGTTATATCACTCGTGACTCTTTAAAACCACATTTTCTCTCCTTTTGTGCCATATTCAACGCTTGTAAGGCCTAGTTTAGCCAATTGATATTAAAGTTTAACTTTTGATAAAACTTCCTAATTAAGACTAGAAACAAGTTTAATTAATGGTAATTTTATATAAAAATCATATAATACTACTCTCAGTTCTTGAAAATCACATTTTATCCCTGTTTCAGCCCTATCTTCTCTTGAAAGGCCCAGTTCAGTCAATTGAGGCTGAAAGTTTGATTTTTGTTCTAACTTCTCCAATAAGGTTAGAAAAAAGTTTAATTATAGTAATTTAAAATAGAAACTATGTAATATTACTCCAAGCTTTTGAAAACATCATTTTCTCCCTGTTTTGGTCCTATTCGGCTCTTTTAAATTCTATTTGGGCTAATCAGAGTTGTAAGTTTGACTTTTAGTCAAAATTTTCAATTTAAAATAGAATCAAATTTTATTAGTACTAATTATACATAAAAACTATGTGATACAACTCTCGGCTCTTGAAAACTCGTTTTCTTCCCATTTGGGTCCTATTTAGCTCTTATAAGGCTTATTTCAGGCCAATCGGGGCTGAAAGTTTGACTTTTGGTTGAACTCTAAATTAAGAATAAAACAAGATTAATTAGCTGTAATTGTATATAAACACAATGTAACACCACTCACGACTCTTAAAAACCAAGTTTTCTCCCCGTTTGGCCCCTATTCGGCTCTTATAAGGTCTAACTCAGGCTAATCGGGGTTGAAAGTTTGACTTTTAGTTAAACTTTTTAAATTAAATTAGAAACAAGTATAATTAGTAGTAATTGTGCACAGAAACTATGTAATACTATTCTCGGCTATTGAAAACTACATTTTCTCCATGCTTTGGCCCTACCAGCTCTTATAAGCCTAGCCAATCAGGGCTGAAAGTTTGGCTTTTATTCTAACTTCCCAAATAAGATTAGAAATAAGTTTAATTAGTAGTAATTATAAAAAAAACTATGTAATATTATCCCCGACTCTTGAAAACCTCGTTTCCTCCCCGTTTGGCTCTATTCGGCTCATATAAAGCCTCCTACAGGCTAATTAGAGCTGAAAATTTGACTTTTGGTCAAATATCCTAATTAAGATTAGAAATAAGGTTAATTATTAGTTGTTGTATATAGACCCCTATGTAATACCACTCATGGCTCTTGAAAACCATGTTTTCTCTTTCTTTGGGCCCTATTCGGCTCTTATAAGGCCTAGTTCCAACTGGGTCTGAAGGTTTGACTTTTATCAAACTTCTAATTAAGACTAGAAATAAATTTAATTTGTAGTAATATGCATGAAAACAATCTAATACTGCTCCTGGCTCTAGAAAAATAACTTTTTCTCCCCTTTGGGCCTTATTCGGCTCTTATAAGGCTACTTTAGGCCAATCGGGGCTGAAAATTTAACTTTTGTTACAACTTTCTAAATAAGATTAGAAACAAGTTTAATTAGTAGAAATTATACATAAAAATTATATAACACTACTCTCGGCTCTTGAAACCACGTCTTCTCCATATTTGGGCCTTATTTAACTCTTATGAGGCCTAGTCAGGCCAATCGGGGTTAAAGTTTAATTTTTGATCAAATTTCTCTATTAAGACTGGAAACAATATTAATTAGTATTAATTCTACATAGACGCTATGTAGTACCATTCACGGCTCTTGAAAATCATGTTTTCTTCCAGTTTGACTCCTCTTTAGACCTTATAAAATCTAGTTTAGGACAATCGGGGCTGATGGTTTGACTTTTATTGAAACTTTCAGATTAAGACTAGTAACAAGCTTAATTACTAGGAATTAAAAACTGTGAATATTGCGCTCGACTCTTAAAAATCTTATTTTCTCTCCGTTTGGGCCTTATTCAGCTCATGAGGCCTAGTTAGGCCAATCAGGGCTGAAAGTTCAAACTTTTCAATTAAGACTAGAAATAAGGTTAATTAGTAGTAATTGTACATAAAACACTATGTAATACTACTCATGGCTCTTAATAAGCAAGTTTTCTCCCCATTTGGGCCTTATTTGGCTCTTTTAAGCCCTAGTTCAGAATAATTATAACTGAAAGTTTGACTTTTGATCAAACTTCTAAATTAAGACTAGAAACAAGTTTAATTAGCAGCAATCGTACATAGAGACTATGTAATACAACTCACGACTCTTGAAAATCATTTAGACCCTATTCGGCTCTTATAAGGCCTAGTTCAGGCCAATCGGGCCTGAAAGTTTGACTTTTGGTTAAACTTGTCAATTAAGACTAGAAACAAGTTTAATTAGCAGTAATTATACCTCACAATAACTCTTGAAAATCATGTTTTCTCCTCGTTTAGGCCCTATTCAACTCTCATAAGACCTAAGTTCAGGCCAATCTGGAATGAAGTTTGAATTTTGGTCAAACTTCTCAATTAAGATTAGAAACAAGTTTAATTAGCAGTAATTGTACCTCACAATGTAATACTACGCATGGCTTGAAAATCATGTTTTCTCCCTATTTGGGCCCTATTCGGCCTTATAAGGCCAAGTTCAGGCCAATCGGAGCTGAAAGTTCGATGTTTGGTTAAACTTCTACATTTAGACTAAAAACTAGTATATAAGTAGTAATTATTCATATAAACTATGTGCTATTACTCCCAACTCTTGAAAATCATGTGTTCTCCCCATTTGGACCCTATTTGGCTCTTATAAGGCCTAGACATGACAATCGGGACTGAAAGTTTGACTTTTGGTCAAACTTTTCCTAATTAAGACTTGAAATAAGTTTAATTAGTAGGATTTATCCATAAAAACTGTGTAATACAACACCCAGCTCTTGAAAACCTCATTTTCTCCCCATTTTGGCCCTATTCAACTCTTATAAGGCCTAGTTCAGGCCAATCGGGGCTGAAAGTTTGACAGTTGGTCAAACTTTCTAATTAAGATTAGAAATAAGAATAATAAGTAGTAATTGTATAAAGAAACTATGCATACCGTTCACGGTCATTGAAAACCTTATTTTTCTCCCTATTTGAGCTCTCTAATCAGCTCTTATAAGGCCTAGTTCAGGCCAATCGGGACTGAAAGTTTGACTTTTGGTCAAACTTCTCAATTGAGACTAGAAACAAGTATAATTAGCAGTAGTTATATATAGAAACTATGTAATATTACTCCTGGCTCTTGAAAATCACATTTTTCCTGTTTTAGCCCTATTCGACTCCTATGGGGCCTAAGTCAAGCCAATCGGGCGTGAAAATCTAACTTTTGGTCAAACTTTCAAATTAAGAATAGAAACAAATTTAATTAGTAGGTGTATATAGAAACTATGTAATACTACTTTCTACTCTTGAAAATCACGTTTTCTCCTCGTTTAAACCTTATTCTTCTCTTATAACACCTAGTTCAGGCCAATCGGGGTGATAGTTTCACTTTTTGTCAAACTTCCTAATTAAAACTAGAAACAAGTTTAATTCACAGTAATTATAAATGGAAAGTATATAATACGACTCTCGGCTTTCAAAAACTACCTTTTCTCCTTGTTTGGGCCCTATTCGGCTTTAGCAAATAGTTCAGGCAAATCAGGACTGAAAGTTTGACTTTTGGTCAAACTTTTCAATTAAGACTAGAAATAAGTTTTATTAGTAGTAATTGTATATAAAAACAATGTCATAACACGCTTGGCTCTTGAAAACAATATTTTCTCCCTATTTGGGCCCTATTCTTCAGCTCGTATAAGGCCTAGTTCAGGTTAATTAGGGTTAAAATTTTGATTTTTTGACATATTCCCAATTAAGAGTAGAAATAAGGTCACTTGTAAGAATTGTACACATAAACTATGTAATAATATTCCCAGCTCTTGAAAACTAGGTTTTTTTCCCCGTCATCGGCCCTATTCGGCTTTTATAAGGACTAGTTCAGGCCAATCGGGAAAGAAGTTTGTCTTTTGGTCAAACTTTTCAAATAGACTATGAATAAGATAAATTAATAGGAAATTTACTTAGAAATTATGCTATACCACTTACGACTCCTGAAAACCCGTTTTCTCCCTATTTGAGCCCTATTTGGCTCTAATAAGGCCTAATTCGAGCCAATCAGAGCTAAAAGTTACTTTCAGTTAAAGTTCTAAATTTAGTATAGCAATAAGGTCAAACTTCCAAATTGAACACTGAAACTTTATAATACTATTTTTAGCACTTGAAAACTATATTTTCTCCCTATTTGGACATTATTCGACCCTTTTATTAAAGCTTAATTTAGGCCAATCGGGCCTGAAAGTTTGACTTTAGGTCATACTTATCAATTAAGACTAGAAAAAAGATTAATTAATTGTAATTGTATATAGACACTATGTAATACCACTCACGGCTCGTGAAAACCATGTTTTTTTTCCCATTTGGGCCCCATTTATCTCTTATAAGGCCTAGTTCAAGCAAATCAGGACCGAAGTTTAACTATTGGTGAAACTTTCAAACTAAGACTAGAAATAACATTTATTTTTAGCATTTGAACATACAAACTCTTTAATACCACACATGACTCTTGAAAACTAAGTTTTCTACCCTTTTAAGCCTTATTCGGCTCTTATAAGGTCAAGTTCAAGCTAATCGGAGTTGAAAGCTTGAGTTTTGGTCAAACTTCTCAATTAACACAAGAAATAAGGTTAATTAGTAGAAATTATACATAGACACTTTGTAATGCCACTCACGGCTCTTGGAAACCATATTTTCTTCCTGTTTAGGCCCTATTTGGCTCTTATAAGGCCAAGTTCATGCAAATCGGGGCTGAAGCTTAATTTTTGGTTAAACTTCCAGATTAAGACACAAAACTAGTTTAATTAGTGGTAATTATACATGGAAACCATGTAATACTACTCCCGACGCATAAAAACCATGTTTTCTCCCTATTTTGGCCTTATTTAGCTCTTATAAGGCTTAGTTCAAGACAATCGGGCCTAAAAATTTGATTTTTAGTCAAACATCCCAATCAAGACTAGAAACAAGTTTAATTTATAGTAGTTATGCATAAAAACTATATAATACTACACTCGGCTCTTGAGAACCTCATTTTCTCCTCGTTTGGGCCCTATTTGACTTTTCTAAGGCCGAGCTCAGGCTAATCGGGGGTGAAATTTTGACTTTTGGTCACACATCCCAATTAAGGCTAGAAAAAAGCTTAATTATTAGTAATTGTACATAGACACTATGTAGTACCACTCATGGCTCTTGAAAATCATGTTTTCTCTCTGTTTGGGCCCTATTCAACCCTTATAAGGCCAATCAGGCTTGAAATTTTGACATCAAACTTTCCAATTAAGAGTAAAAGCAAATTTAATTAGAGGTAATTATATATAAAAAGTATCAAATACTACTCCCGGCTCTTGAAAACTACATTTTTCTCCTCTTTGAGCCCTACTTAGCTCGCATAAGGCCTAGTTCAGGTGAATCAAGGATGAAAGTTTAATTTTTTTTAACTATCCAAATAAGATTAGAAACAATTTTAATTAGTAGTAATTATACATTGAAAAATGTAACGCCACTTCCGACTCTTGAAAATCTCATTTTCTCTCCTTTTGGCCCTATTTGGCTCTAATAAGGCCAAGTTAAGCTAATCGGGGCTGAAAGTTTGACTTTTGGTCAAACTTCTAAATTAAGACTCGAAACAAGGTTAATTAGAAGTAGTTGTACATAACACTATGTAATACTACTCACGTCTCATGAAAACAAAGTTTTCTCCCCATGTGGGCCATGTTTGGCTCTTTAAGGCCAAGTTCAGGCCAATCGGGGCTGAAAGTTTGACTTTTAGTGAAACTTCTGAATTAAGACTAGAAACAAATTTAATTATTAGTAATTGAATATAAAGACTATGTAATACCACTTATAGCTCTTGAAAATCATGTTTTCTTCCTGTTTGGGCCCTATTCAGCTCTTATGAATAGTTAAGGCCAATCAAAAGTTTGACTTTTATTCAAACTTTCCATTTAAGACTAGAAACAAGTTTCGTCAGTAGTAATTATACTTAAAAACTATGTAGTATTATGCTCGATTCTTGAAAACTATGTCTTCTCTCCTTTAGGGTCCTATTCGGCTCTAATAAGGCCTAATTCAGATCAATTAGAGTTGAAAGTTGGACTTTTGGCATATTCTTAATTAAAACTAGAAATAAAGTTACTTAGTAGTAATTATACATATAAAGTATGTAACACTACTCTCGATTTTAGAAAACCATGTTTTCCCTCGGTATCGGCCCTATTTGACTCTTATGAGGACTAGTTCAGGCCAATCAGGATAGAAAGTTTGACTTTTGGTCAAACTTCATAATTAAGACTAGATAAAGTTTAATTAGTAGTTATTATGCATAAAAATTATTTAAAAGTACTCCCGGCTCTTGAAAACCTCATTTTTTCTCTCAATTTAGGCCTTATTCGGCTCTTGTAAGACCAAGTCAGGCCAAGCGGGGCTGAGAGTTTAATATTTGGTGAAATTTCTCAATTAAAATTAGCAACAAGGTTAATCAGTAGTAATTGTACATAGAATATATGTAATACCACTCACGGCTGTTAGAAAACATGTTTTCTCCCCATTTGGGCCCAATTTGGCTCTTATAAGGCTTAGTTCAGGTTAATCGGGCCTAAAGTTTGACTTTTTGTCAAACTTCTAAATTAAGATTAAACATAAGTTTAATTAGTTGTAATTATATATAGAAACTATGTAATACAACTCACGACCCTTGAAAATCATGTTTTCTCCCCGTCTGGGCCCTATTCGGCTCTATAAGTCCAACTTTCAGGCCAATTAGGTCTGAAAATTTGACTTTTGGTCAAATTTTCTAATTAAGGCTAGAAAAAAGTTTAATTAGTAGTAATTATGCATAAGAATTATGTAATACTACTCTCGGTTCTTGATAACCTTGTTTTTCTCCCCATTTGGGCCCTATTCGGCTTTAATAAGGCATAGTTCAGGCCAATCAGGGCTGAAAGTTTGACTTTTTAATAAACTTCTAAATTAAGACTAGAAACAAGGTTAACTAGTAGTACTTATACATAGAATATAATATCACTCTCGGCTCTTAAAAACAATATTTTCTCCCTGTTTGGGCCAATTCGGGTCTTATTAGGCCTCGTTTAGACCAATCAGGCCTGAAATTTGACTTTTGGTTAACCTTCACAATTAAGACTAGAAAAAATTTAATTAGTAGTAATTGTAAATACACACTATGCAATACCACTCACGCCTCTTAAAAATCATGTTTTCTCCAAGCTTGAGCGTTATTCGGCTCTAATAAGGCGAAGTTTAGGTCAATGGGGGCTGAAAATTTGAGAACATCCAGATTAAGACCAAAAACTAGTTTAATAAATGTTAATTATGCATAGAAACTCTGTAATACTTCTCCCGGCTCTTGAAAATCACTTGTTCTCCCCGTTTGAGCCTATTCGGCTCTTATAAGGCCTAGATCTAGACAATCAGGGCTGACAGTTTGACATTTGATCAAACTTCCCAAGTAAGACTAGAAAAAAAGTTAAGTAGTAAAAATTATAAATAGAAACAATGTAAACCTTTCACGGCTATTGAAACCTTGCTTTTTCCCAATTTGGGCCCTATTCGGCTCTTATAAGGCCTAATTCAGACCAATCGGGGCTGAAAGTTCGCCTTTTGGTCAAACTTCCCAATTAAGTCTTGAAACAAGTTTAATTAGCTGTAATTGTACATAAAAACTATATATTACTATTTTCGGCTATTGAAAACTTTTTTCCCCGTTTAGGCCCTATTTAGCTCTTATAAGGCCTAGTTCTAGCCAATCAGGTCTTCAAGTTTGACTTTTTGTCAAACTTCTAAATTAAGACAAAAAATAAGTTTAACGAGTAGTAGTTATACATAGAAACAATGTAATACTACTCCTAACTCTAGAAAATAACATTTTCTCTCCGTTTAAGTGTTATTTGCCTCTTATAAGGCCTAATTCAGGACAATCGGGGCTGAAAGTTTGAGTTTTTATCGAACTTCCAAATTAAGACTAGAAAATAGTTTATTTCATAGTAATTATACATGGAGTTGTATAATACTTCTCCCAGATTTTGAAAACCTTCTTCTCTCTATGTTTAAGCCCAATTCGGCTCTCATAAAGCCTAATTCAGGCCAATCGGGGCTAAAATTTTAACTTTTCATCAAACTTCTCAATTAAGACTAGAAACAAGTTTAATTAGTAGTAATTATACATAGACGCCATGTAATCTACTTACGGCTCTTGAAAACTAAGTTTTCTCCCCGTTTGGGCCCTACTCAACTCTCATTAGGCCTAGTTCAAACCAATCGGGTCTGAAAGTTTGACTTTTGGTCAAACCTCTCAATTAAGACTAGAAACAAATTTAATTAGTAGTAATTATGCATAGAAACTATGTAATACTACTCACGACTCTTGAAAACCTCGTTTTTCTCCCAGTTTGGACCTTATTCAGCTCTCATAAGGCCTAGTTTAAGGTAATTAGGGGTAAAAGTTTGACTTTTGGATACACCTCCCAATCAATCCTACAAACAAGATTAATTATTAGTAATTGTACATAGGCACTGTGTAGTGCCACTCATAGCTCTGGAAAACTATGATTTCTCTCCGTTTGGAGGTCTAGTTTAGGCCAACCGTGCCTGAAAATTTGACTTTTGGTCAAACTTGCCAATTAAGAGTAAAACAAGTTTAATTAGTAGTAATTGTACATTGAAACTATGTAACACTACTCCCGACTCTTGAAAACCATATTTTGGCCCTATTTGGACCCTATTCGACTTCTATGAATAGTTTAGGCCAATCAAAAGTTTGACTTTTATTCAAACTTCCCATTTAAGACTAGAAACAAGTTTCGTCGTAGTAATTGTGCGTAAAAACGATGTAGTTTGGGCAATATTCGGCTCTTTTATTAAGGCTTAGTTTAGGCCCATCGGGACTAAAAGTTTAACTTTAGGTCACACTTACCAATTAAGACTACAAACAAAATTAATTTGTTATAATTATATAAAAAACTAAGCAATACTACTAGATCTTAAAAATCACATTTTTTCGTTGTTTGGGCCCTATTCGGCTCTTATAAGGCCTAGTTCAGGCTAATCAGGGCTGAAAGTTAGACTATTGGTTGAACTTCCAAATTAAGACTACAAATAACGTTTATTTATAGTATTTATACATACAAACTCTGTAATACCATACACGACTCTTGAAAACCAAGTTTCTACCCTTTTTGGGCCCATTCGGCTCTTATAAGTCCTAATTCAGGCCAATCGGGGCTGAACTTTTAACTTTTGGTCAAACTTCACAATTAAGACAAGAACAAGATTAAGTAGTAGAAATTATACATAAACACTATCTAATAGCACTCTTGGTTCTTGAAATCTAAATTTTCTTCCCGTTTGGGCCCATTCGACTCTTATAAGGCCAAGTTCAGGCCAATCAGGATTGAAAATTTAATGTTTGGTTAAATTTCCAAATTAAGACTAAAAACTATTTTAATTAGCAGTAATTATACATTGAAATTATGTAATACTACCCCTGGCTCTTTAAAACCACATTTTCTCCTCGTTTGGGCCTTACTCGGCTTATATAGGGGCCTAATTCATGCTAATCGGGGCTAAAAGTTTGACTATAGGTCACACATCCCAATTAAGACTAGAAATAAAGTAAATTATTAGTAATTGTATATAAACACTACATAGTACCACTTATGGCTCTTGAATACAATGTTTACTCTCCATTTAGAACCTACTCGGTCCTTATAAGGTCTAGTTCAGGCCAATCGGGCCAGAAAGTTTGACTTTTGATCAAACCTCTTAATTAAGAGTAGGAATAAATTTACTTAGTAGCAATTATACATAGAAACTACCTAATACTACTCTCAGCTCTCGAAAATCACATTTTTCTCCCCTTTGGGTCCTATTCTGCTCTTATAAGGCCTAGTTCAGGCCAATCGAGGTAGAAAGTTTAACTTTTGTTTCAACTTCTTAAATAAGATAAAAAATAACTTAATCAGTAGTAATTAATGCATTGAAACTATGTAATATAACTCTTGACTCTTGAATACCTAGTTTTCTTCCTGTTTGGGCCCTATTCGGCTCACATAACGCCAAGTTAGGCTAATAGGGATTGAAAGTTTGATTTGATCAAAATTCTCAATTAAGACTCGAAATAAGGGTTATTAGCAGTAATTGTACATAGACACTATGTAATACTACTCATGGCTCTTGAAAACTAAGTTTTTTTTCACCATTTGGGCCCTTTTTTGCTCTTTTAAGCCAAGTTCAGTCCAATGAGGGCCGAAAATTTGACTTTTTGGCAAACTTTCAAATTAAGACTACAAACAAGCAGTTTTAATTGAACAAAGAGACTATGTAATACCACTCACGGCACTTGAAAACCATGTTTTCTCCACGTTTAGGCCTAGTTCGGCAATAATAAGCCCTAGTCAGGCCAATCAGGTTTGAAAGTTTGACTTTTGGTAAAACTTCTCAATTAAGACTGGAAATAAGTTTAATTAGTAATAATTTTATCTCACAATGTAATACTACTTATGCCTTTTGAAAATCATATTTTCTCCTCATTTGGGTCCTATTCGGCTCTTATAAGGCCAAGTTCAGGCCAATCAGGCTGAAAGTTTGATAATTGGTCAAACATCCAGATTAAGACTAAAAACTAGTTTAATAAGTCATAATTATATATATTATGTATTACTACTTTCAGCTCTTAAAAACCATGTTTTCTCCTTACTTGGGCCCTATTCGACTCATTTAAGGCCTAGACAGGACAACCAGGGCCGTAAGGTTCACTTTTTGTCAAATTCCCAAATAAGACTTGAAAAAGGTTTAATTTGTAGGAATTATGCATAAAAACTATATAATTATATATAGCTCTTGAAAACCTCATTTTCTCCCCATTTTGACCATATTCGGCTCTTATAAGGCCTAATTCAAGCCAATCGGGGCTGAAAATTTGACATTTGGTCAAACTTCTAAATTAAGATTAGAATAAGGTTAATCAGTAGTAATTGACCATAGAAACTATGTATACCATTCACCGCCATTGAAAACCTTGTTTTTCTCCCAATATGAGCCTTATTCGGCTCTTATAAGGCCTAGTTCAGGCCAGTCGGGGCTGAAAGTTTGACTTTTGGTCAAACTCTTAATTTACACTAGAAACAGGTTTAATTAGTAGTAATTGCACATAGACACTAGGTAATACAACTCACGACTCTTGAAAACTACGTTTTTTTCCTTTTTGGGCCCTATTTGGCTTTTTTAAGGCCTAGTTCAGGCCAATTAGGGCTGAAAGTTTGACCAAACCCTAGTTCAGGCCAATCAGGGCTGAAAGTTTGACTTTTAGTCAAACTTCTAAATTAAGACTAGAACAAGCTTACTTAGTAGTAATTGTACATAGAGACTATGTAATACTACTTTCAGATATAGAAAATCATGTTTCTCCCTGTTTGGGCTCTATTCGACTCTTGTTAGTCCCGCTTCAGGCTAATCGGAGATGTAAGTTTGACTTTTGGTCAAACTTCTCAATTAAGATTAAAAACAAGTTTAATTAGTAGAAATTCTGCATAAAACTTATGTAATACTACTCCCGGCTCTTGAAAATCTCGTTTTCTCCTCATTTGGGCCTTATTCGGCCCTTATAAGGCCTAATTCAGGTCATTCGGTGCTGAAAGTTTGACTTTTAGTCAAACTTAATAATTAAGACCAGAAATAATGTTAGTCAGTAGTAATTGTACATAGAAACTATGTAATATCACTTGTGATTCTTGAAAACTATGTTTTCTTCCCATTTGGGCCCTATTCGGCTTTTATAAAGCCTAGTTCAGGCTACATTAGCCTGAAAGTTTGACTTTTGGTCAAACTTCCTAATTAAGATTAGAAATAAGTATAATTAGTAGTAATTGTACATAAACACTATGTAATACCACTGATGGCTCTTGAAAATCTTATTTTTTTCCCCGTTTGGGCCCTATTCGACGCTTATAAGGCCAAGTTCAGGCTAAGGGGTGCTAAAAGTTTGACGTTTGGTCAAATTTTCATATTAAGGCTAAAAATTAATTTAATAAGTAGTAATTACACAAATAAACTATGTAATACTACTCCCGACTCTTGAAAACCATGTTTCTTCCCTGTTAGGAACTTATTCGGCTCTTATAAGGCCTAGATCAGGACAATCGAGGCTAAAAGTTTGACTTTTGATCAAACTTCCCTATTAAGACTGGAAAAAGTTTAATTAGTAGGAATTATGCTTTAAAACTATTTAATACTACTCACAGCTCTTGAAAACCTCGTTTTCTTCCTATTTTGGCCCTATTCGGCTCTTTTAAGGCCAGTTCTGGCCAATCGGGGATAAAAGTTTGACTTTTTATCAAACTTCATAATTAAGACTATAAAAAATTTAATTAGTAGTTATTATGCATAAATATTATGTAATAGTTCCTCCGGCTCTTGAAAACCCCATTTTTCTCTCAATTTGGGCCTTATTCGGCTCTTATAAGACCTAGTCAGGCCAAGCGGGGCTGAGAGTTTGACATTTGGTTAAACTTATCAATTAAAACTAGAAATAAGGTTAATCAGTAGTAATTGTACATAGAATATATGTAATACCACTCACGGCTCTTAGAAAATATGTTTTCTCCCCATTTAGGCCCAATTTGGCTCTTATAAGGCTTAGTTCAGGCTAGTCAGGCCTAAAATTTGACTTTTAGTCAAACTTTAAAATTTAGATTAGAAATTAGTTTAATTAGTTGTAATTATATATAGAAACTATGTAATACAACTCATGACTCGTGAAAATTATGTTTTCTCCCCATTTGGGCCCTATTCGACTCTTATAAGTCCAACTTTCAAGCCAATTTAGGGCTAAAAGTTTGATTTTTGGTCAAATTTTCTAATTAAGACTAGAAAAAAATTTAATTAGTAGTAATTATGCATAAAAATTATGTAATACTACTCTCGGTTCTTAAAAACCTTATTTTTCTCCCCATTTGGGCCCTATTAGGCTTTAATAAGGCATAGTTCAGGCCAATCAGGGCTGAAAGTTTGACTTTTTAATAGACTAGAATAAATTAAAACTAGAAACAAGGTTAATTAGTAGTACTTGTACATAGAATATAATACCACTCACAGCTCTTGAAAATCATGTTTTCTCCCCGTTTGGGGCCAATTCGGGTCTTATTAGGCTCGTTTAGACTAATCAGGCCTGAAATTTGACTTTTGATTGAACTTCACAATTAAGACTAGAATAAAATTTAATTAGTAGTAATTGTAAATACACACTATGCAATACCACTCATGGCTCTTAAAAGTCATGTTTTCTTCCAGTTTGAGCGTTATTCGGCTCTAATAAGGCCAAGTTTAGGTCAATCGGGGCTGAAAATTTGACAACATCTAGATTAAGACTAAAAACTAATTTAATAAGTAGTAATTATGTATAGAAACTCCGTAATACTTCCCCGGCTCTTGAAAATCACTTTTTCTCCCTGTTTGAGCCTATTCGGCTCTTATAAGGCCTAGATCTTGACAATCAGGGCTAAAAGTTTGATATTTGATCAAACTTCTTAAGTAATACTAGAAAAAGGTTAAGCGGTAGAAATTATAAATAGAAATAATGTACACCGTTCACAGCCATTGAAACCTTGCTTTTTCCAAATTTGGGCCCTATTCGCTCTTATAAGGTCTAATTCAGGCCAATCGGGGCTGAAAGTTCACCTTTTGGTCAAACTTTCCAATTAAGTGTTGAAATAAGTTTAATTAGCTGTAATTCTACATAAAAACTATATATTACGATTTTCGGCTATTGAAAACTTTTTCCCCCTGTTTAGGCCCTATTCGGCTCTTATAAGGCCTAGTTCTGGCCAATCGGGCCTGCACGTTTGACTTTTGGCCAAATTTCTAAATTAAGACTAAAAATAAGTTTAACTAGTAGTAATTGTACATAGAAACAATGTAATACTACTCCTAGCTCTTGAAAATAACATTTTCTCTCCGTTTAAGCCTTATTCGCCTCTTATAAGGCCTAGTTCAGGCCAATCCGGGCTGAACGTTTGAGTTTTTATCGAACTTTCAAATTAAGACTAGAAACAAAATTATTTCATAGTAATTATACATGGAAGTTGTATTATACTTCTCCCTACTTTTGAAAACCTCCTTCTCTCCATGTTTAGGCCCAATTCGGCTCTCATAACGCCTAGTTAGGCCAATCGGGACTGAAATTTTGACTTTTCATCAAACTTTCCAATTAAAATGAGAAACAAGTTTAATTAGTAGTAATTGTACATAGATGCCATGTAATCCACTCACGGCTCTTGAAAACCAAGTTTTCTCCCCGTTTGGGCCTTACTCAGCTCTCATTAGGCCTAGTTCAAACTAATCGGGTCTGAAAGTTTGACTTATGGTCAAACCTCTCAATTAAAGCTAGAAACAAATTTAATTAGTAGTAATTATGCATAAAAACTATGTAATATTACTCATGACTCTTGAAAACCTTGTTTTCTCCCAGTTTGGACCTTATTCAGCTCTTATAAGGCCTAGTTTAAGGTAATTAGGGCTGAAAGTTTAACTTTTGGTTACACCTCCCAATCAATCCTACAAATAAGGTTAATTATTAGTAATTGTACATAGGCACTGTGTAGTGCCACTCATGGCTCTTGAAAAGTACGATTTCTCTCCATTTGGACCCTACTCGGCCCCTATAAGGTCTAGTTCAGGCCAACCGGGCCTGAAAGTTTGACTTTTTGTCAAACTTACCAATTAAGAGTAAAATAAGGTTAATTAGTAGTAATTGTACATTGAAACTATGTAACACTACTCCTGACTCTTGAAACCCATATTTTGTCCCTATTTGGACCCTATTCGGCTCCTATGAATAGTTTAAGCCAATCAAAAGTTTAACTTTTATTCAAACTCCCATTCAAGACTAGAAACAAGTTTCGCCAGTAGTAATTGTACTTGAAAACTATGTAATATTATGCTCGACTCTTGAAAACTAAGTTTTCTCTCTCTTTGGGTCTTATTCGGCTCTAATAAGGCCTAGTTTAGGTCAATTAGAGTTGAAAGTTTTGTCTTTTTGGCATATTCCTAATTAAAGCTAGAAGGAAAGTTACTTAGTAGTAATTATACATATAAACTATGTAACACTACTCTTGATTTTAGAAAACCATGTTTTCCCTCGGTATCGGCCCTATTTGACTCTTACAAGGACTAGTTCAGGCCAATCAAGGTAGAAAGTTTGACTTTTGGTTAAAATTTCTAAATAAGATAAGAAATAAGGTAAAAGTAGTAATTGTACATAGAAATTATGTTATACCACTCACGGCTCCTGGAAGACTGAGTTTTCTCCCCCATTTGTGCCCTATTCGGCTCTAATAAGGCCTAATTCAAGCCAAATTTAGGCTGAAAGTTTTACTTTCAGTCAAATTTTCAAATTTAAAATAGAAATAAGGTCAAACTTTCAAATTGAATATTGAAACTATATAATACTACTTTCAGCACTTGAAAATCACATTTTATCCCAGTTTGGGCAATATTCGGCTCTTTTATTAAGGCTTAGTTTAGGCCAGTCAGGGCTAAAAGTTTAACTTTTGGTCACACTTATCAATTAAGATTGCAAACAAGATTAATTTGTTATAATTATATATAAAAACTAAGCAATACTATGGGATATTAAAAATCACATTTTCCCACTGTTTGGGCCATATTCGGCTCTTATAAGACCTAGTTCAGGCTAATCAGGGCTGAAAGTTAGACTATTGGTCGAACTTCCAAATTAAGACTAAAAATAACGTTTATTTATAGTATTTGTGCATACAAACTCTTGAAAACCAAGTTTCTACCCTTTTGGACCTTATTCGGCTCTTATAAGTCCTAATTCAGGCCAATCAGGGCTGAAAGTTTGACTTTTGGTCAAACTTCACAATTAAGACAAGAACAAGATTAAGTAGTAGAAATTATACATAAACACTATGTAATACGACTCACGGTTCTTGAAAACTAAATTTTCTTCCTGTTTGGGCCCATTCGACTCTTATAAGGCCAAGTTCAGGCCAATCAGGATTGAAGGTTTGATATTTTTTAAACTTTCAAATTAAGACTAAAAACTATTTTAATTAGCAGTAATTATACATTGAAATTATGTAATATTACTCCCGGCTCTTTAAAACCACGTTTTCTCCTCGTTTGGGCCTTATTCGGCTCATATAGGGGCCTAATTCATGCTAATCGAGGCTAAAAGTTTGACTATAAGTCACACATCTCAATTAAGGCTAGAAACAAAGTAAATTATTAGTAATTGTATATAGAGACTACATAGTACCACTCATGGTTCTTGAATACAATGTTTACTCTCCATTTAGGACCTACTCGGTCCTTATAAGGCCTAGTTCAGGCCAATCGGGCCTGAAAGTTTGACTTTTGGTCAAACCTCCTAATTAAGAGTAGGAACAAATTTAATTAGTAGCAACTATACATAGAAACTACCTAATACTACTCCCAGCTCTCAAAAATCATGTTTTTCTCCCCTTTGGGTACTATTCGGCTCTTATAATACCTGGTTCAGGCCAATCGGGGTAGAAAGTTTAACTTTTGTTTTAACTTCCTAAATAAGATAAAAAATAACTTAATCAGTAGTAATTATGCATTGAAACTTTGTAATACAACTTTTGACTCTTGAATACCTAGTTTTCTTCCTGTTTGGGCCCTATTCGACTCACAAAACGTTAAGTTAGGCTAATCAGGGTTAAAAGTTTGATTTTATTAAACTTCTCAATTAAGACTCGAAATAAGGGTAATTAGTAGTAATTGTACATAGACACCATATAATACTACTCATGGCTCTTGAAAATCAAGTTTTTTCACCATTTGGGCCCTATTTGGCTCTTTCAAGCCAAATTCAGTCCAATGAGGGTCGAAAGTTTGACTTTTGGGCAAACTTTCAAATTAAGACTACAAACAAGTACATGTAATTGAACAAAGAGACTATGAAATTCCACTCATTATATTTGAAAACTATGTTTTCTCCACGTTTAGGCCCAATTCGGCTATTATAAGGCCTAGTTCAGGCCAATCGGATTTGAAAGTTTGACTTTTGGTAAAACTTCTCAATTAAGACTTGAAATAAGTTTAATTAGTAGTAATTATATCTCACAATGTCATACTACTTATGCCTCTTGAAAATCATGTTTTCTCCCCATTTGGGCCCTATTCGGCTCTTATAAGGTCAAGTTCAGGCCAATCAGGCTGAAAGTTTGATAATTGGTTAAACTTCCAGATTAAGACTAAAAACTAGTTTAATAAGTCGTAATTATACATATTATGTATTACTATTTTTAGCTCTTGAAAATCATGTTTTCTCCTTTTTTGGGCCCTATTCGACTCATTTAAGGCCTAGACAGGACAACTGGGCCGAAAGGTTCACTTTTTGTCAAACTTCCCAAATAAGACATGAAAAAGATTTAATTTGTAGGAATTATGCATAAAAACTATGTAATACTACATTCAGCTCTTGAAAACCTCATTTTCTCCCTGTTTTGATCATATTCAGCTCTTATAAGGCATAATTCAAGCCAATCGGGACTGAAAGTTTGACATTTGATCAAACTTTCAAATTAAGATTAGAAATAAGGTTAATCAGTAGTAATTGTACAAAGAAACAAAGTATACCATTCACCGCCATTGAAAACCTTATTTTTCTCCTAATTTGAGCCCTATTCGGCTCTTATAAGGCCTAGTTCAGGCCAATCGGGGCTGAAAGTTTGACTTTTGGTCAAACTCTCAATTTAGACTAGAAACAGGTTTAATTAGTAGTAATTGTACATAGAAACTACGTAATACAACTCATGACTCTTGAAAACTAAGTTTTTTCCCTCTTTGGGCCCTATTTGGCTTTTTTAAGGCCTAGTTCAGGCCAATTAGGACTGAAAGTTTGACCAAAACCCTAGTTCAGGCCAATAAGGGCTGAAAGTTTGACTTTTAGTCAAACTTCTAAATTAAGACTAGAACAAGCTTAATTAATAGTAATTGTACATAGAGATTATGTAATACAACTTTTAGATATAGAAAATCATGTTTCTCCCTGTTTGGGCTCTATTCGACTCTTGTTAGTCCTGGTTCAGGCTAATCGGAGATGAAAGTTTGACTTTTGGTCAAACTTCTCAATTAAGATTAGAAACAAGTTTAATTAGTAGTAATTCTACATAAAACTTATGCAATACTACTCCCGGCTCTTGAAAATCTCGTTTTCTCCTTGTTTAGGCCCTATTCGGCCCTTATATATAAGGCCGAATTCAGGTCATTCGATGCTGAAAGTTTGACTTTTGGTCAAACTTATCAATTAAAACTAGAAACAATGTTAATCAGTAGTAATTGTACATAGAATCTATGTAATACCACTTGCGATTCTTGAAAATCATGTTTTCTCCCTATCTGGGCCCTATTCGGCTTTTATAAAGCCTAGTTCAGGCTACATTAGCCTGAAAGTTAGACTTTTGGTCAAATTTTCTAATTAAGATTAAAAATAAGTTTAATTAGTAGTAATTGTACATAAACACTATGTAATACCACTGATGGCTCTTGAAAATCATATTTTCTCCCCGCTTGGGCCCTATTCGGCGCTTATAAGGTCAAGTTCTGGCAATAGGCACTGAACGTTTGACGTTTGGTCAAATTTCTAGATTAAGACTAAAAATTAGTTTAATAAGTAGTAATTACACAAAAAAACTATGTAATACTACTCCAGACTCTTGAAAACCATGTTTCTTCCCTGTTAGGAACTTATTCGTCTCATTTAAAGCCTAGATTAGGACAATCGAGGCTGAAATTTGACTTTTAGTCAAACTTTCCAATTAAGACTGGAAAAAAGTTTAATTAGTAGGAATTATGCTTTAAAACTATTTAATGCTACTCACAGCTCTTGAAAACCTCATTTTCGTCCTATTTTGGCCCTATTCGGCTCTTATAAGGCCAGTTCTGGCCAATTAGGATGAAAGTTTGACTTTTGTCAAGCTTCATAATTAAGACTAGTTTAATTAGTAGTTATTATGCATAAATATTATGTAATAGTACTCCGGCTCTTGAAAATCTCATTTTTACCTCAATTTAGGCCTTATTCGGAGCTTATAAGGCCTAATCAGGCCAAGCGGGGCTGAGAGTTTGACATTTGGTCAAACTTCTCAATTAAAACTAGAAACAAGGTTAATCAGTAGTAATTGTACATAGAATCTATGTAATACCACTCACGGCCTTTAGAAAATATGTTTTCTCCCTATTTGGGCCCAATTCGGCTCTTATAAGGCTTAGTTCAGGCTAGTCGGGCCTAAAGTTTGACCTTTTATCAAGCTTCAAAATTAAGATTAGAAATAAGTTTAATTAGTTATAATTATACATAGAAACTATGTAATACAACTCACGACTCTTGAAAATCATGTTTTCTACCCGTTTGGGCCCTATTCGTCTCTTATAAGGCTTAGTTCAGGCCAGTCGGGCCCAAAATTTGACTTTTTATCAAGCTTCAAAATTAAGATTAGAAATAAGTTTAATTAGGTTTAATTATATATAGAAACTATGTAATGCAACTCACGACTCTTGAAAATCATGTTTTCTCCCCGTTTGGGCTCTATTCGGCTCTTATAAGTCCAACTTTTAGGCCAATTAGGGCTGAAAGTTTGACTTTTGGTCAAATTTTCTAATTAAACTAGAAAAAAGTTTAATTAGTAGTAATTATGCATAAAAATTATGCAATACTACTCTCGATTCTTGAAAACCTTATTTTTCTCCCATTTGGGGCCTATTCAGCTTTAATAAGGCATAGTTCAGACCAATCAGGGCTGAAAATTTTGACTTTTTAATAAACTTCTAAATTCAGACTAGAAACAAGATAAATTAGCAGTACTTGTACATAGAATATGATACCACTCACGGCTCTTGAAAACCATATTTTCTCCCCGTTTGGGCCTTATTCGGGTCTTATTAGGCCTAGTTCAAACTAATCAGGCCTGAATTTTGACTTTTGGTTAAACTTCACAATTAAGACTAGAAAAAAGTTTAATTAGTAGTAATTATAAATACACACCATGCAAATACCACTAACTGCTCTTAAAAATCATGTTTTCTCCTAGTTTGGGCGTTATTCAGCTCTAATAAGGCCAAGTTTAGGTTAATCCGGGTTGAAAATTTGACATTTGGTCAAACATTCAATTTGGGCCCTATTCGGCTCTTATAAGGCCTAGTTTAAGCCAATCGGGGCTGAAAGTTCGCGTTTTGGTCAAACTTCTCAATTAAGTCTTGAAACATGTTTAATTAGCAGTAATTGTACATAAAAACTATATATTACTATTTCCGGCTATTGAAAACTTTTTTCTCTCATTTAGGCCCTATTCGGCTCTTATAAGGCCTAGTTCTAACCAATCGGGCTGCAAGTTTGACTTTTGGTCAAACGTCAAAATTAAGACTAAAAATAAGTTTAACTAGTAGTAGTTATACATAGAAATAATGTAATACTATTCCCAGCTCTTGAAAATAACATTTTTCTCTCTGTTTAAGCCTTATTCGCCTCTTATAAGGCCTAGTTCAGGCCAATCGGGGCTGAAAGTTTGAGTTTTTGTCGAACTTCCAAATTAAAACTAGAAAAAGTTTATTTCATAGTAAATATACATGGAAGCTGTATGATACTTCCCCAACTTTTGAAAACCTCCTTTTCTCCATGTTTAGGCCCAATTCGGCTCTCATAAAGCCTAGTTAAGGCCAATCGGGGCTGAAATTTTAATTTTTTCTCAAACTTTTCAATTAAGACTAGAAACAAGTTTAATTAGTAGTAATTGTACATAGATGCTATGTAATCCACTCACGGCTCTTGAACACCAAGTTTTCTTCCCATTTAGGCCCTACTCAGCTCTCATTAGGCCTAGTTCAAACCAATCAGGTCTGAAAGTTTGACTTTTGGTCAAACTTCTCAATTAAGACTAAAAATAAGTTAAATTAGTAGTAATTATGGATAAAAACTATGTAAAACTACTCACGACCCTTGAAAACCTCATTTTTCTCCCAGTTTGGACCTTATTCAGCTCTTATAAGGCCTAGTTTAAGGTAATTAGAGGCTGAAAGTTGACTTTTGGTTACAACTCCTAATCAATCCTACAAATAAGGTTAATTATTAGTAATTGTATATAGGTACTGTGTAGTGCCACTCATGCCTCTTGAAAATTATGATTTCTCTCCGTTTGGGCCCTACTCAGCCCCTATAAGGTCTAGTTCAGGCCAACTGGGCCTGAAAGTTTGACTTTTGATCAAACTTATCAATTAAGAGTAAAATAAGTTTAATTATTACTAATTATATATTGAAACTATGTAATACTTCCTGCTCTTAGAAACCTCGTTTTTCTCCCTGTTTGGGCCCTATTCGGCTCTTAAAAGGCCAAGTTAGGCTAATCGAGGCTAAAAGTTTGTCTTTTAGTCAAACTTCTAATTTAAGACTAGAAATAAGATTAATTTTTAGTAATTATATATAGACACTATGTAATACCACTCAAAGCTCTTGAAAACCAAGTTTCCTCCCCGTTGGGCCTAATTTGTCTCTTTTAAGGCCTAGTTCAGGCCAATCATGGCTTAAAGTTTGACTTTTGCTCAAACTTCTAAATTATGACTAGAAATAAGTTTAATTTAAAGTAATTATACATAGAGACTATGTAATACTACTCCCGACTTTTGAAAAAAACCATGTTTTGTCCCCATTTGGGCCCTATCCGGCTCTTATTAGGTCTAGTTTAGGCCAATCAGGGTTGAAAGTTTGACTTTTAGTCAAACTTCCCAAATATGACTGGAAACAATTTTAATTAATAGTAATTATGCATAAAAATAATGTAATACTTCTCTTGGCTCTTGAAAACCTTGTTTTCACCCAATTTGGGCCTTATTCGGCCTAAGTTAGGCCAATCGGGGCTAAAAGTTTGATTTTGGGTCAAACTCCTTAATTAAGAAAAGATATAAGGTTAATCAGTAGTAATTGTAAATAGAAATTATGTAATACCACTCACGGCTCTTGAAAATCATGCTTTCTCCCCGTTTGGCCCTTTTCAGCTCTTATAAGGAAAAAAAGGATAAAAAGTTGGACTTCTGGTCAAACTTCTCAATTAAAACTAGAAACATGGTTAACAGTAGTAGTTGTATTAAGAAACTATGTAACACCACTTACGGCTCTTGAAACCATGTTTTCTTATCGTTTGGGCCATATTCGGCTCTTATAAGGCCTGGTTCAAGCCAATCGGGTCTGAAAGTTTGACTTTTGGTCAAACTTTCCAATTAAGACTAGAATAATTTTAATTAGTAATAATTATGTATAAACACTATGTAATACCACTCATGGCTCTTGAAAATCATGTTTTAACTCCGTTTAGGCCTTATTTGGCTCTTATAGACCAAATTCAGGTCAATCGAGGCTGAAAGTTTGATATTTGGTCAAACTTCTGGATTAAGTCTAAAAACTAGTTTAATAAGTAGTAATTATACATAAAAACTATGTAATACTACTCTCGGCTCTTGAAAACCATGTTTTCACCATGTTTTGGCCCATTCGGCTCTTATAAGGCCTCGATCGGGACAATCGGGGCTGAAAGTTTGAATTTTTATCAAACTTCCCAATTAAGAGTTTAAATAAGTTTAGTTAGTAAGAATTATGCATAAAAACTATGAAATATACTTCTCCTTGCTCTTTAAAACCTCATTTTCTCCCTGTTTTGGCCCTATTCTTTTCTTATAAGGCCTAGTTCAGGCCAATCGGGGATGAAAGTTTGACATTTAGTCAAACTTTCAAATTAAGACTATAAACAAGGTTAATCAGTAGTAATTTTACGTAGAAACTATATATACCATTTTACGGCTATTGAAAACTATATTTTTCTCCCTATTTGGGCCCTATTCGACTCTTATAAGGCCTACTCAGACCAATCAGGGCCGAAAGTTTGATTTTTGGCAAACTTTCTAATTAAGACTAAAAATAAGTTTAATTAGTAGTAGTTATACATAAAAACTACGTAATACTACTTTTGGCACTTTAATATCATATTTTCCCTGTTTGGGCCCTATTGGGCTCTTATAAAGCCTGCGGCCAATTAGGGCTGAAAGTCTGATTTTTGGTCAAACTTCCCGATTAAGAGTAGAAACAAGTTAATTAGCAGCAATATAAATAGAAACCGTATAATACAACTCACGGCTCTTGAAAACTAAGTTTTATCCTTGTTTTGGCCCAATTCGGCTCTTATAAGGCCAAATTTAGACAAACCAGGGCAGAAAGTTTGACTTTTGGTTAAACATCTCAATTAAAATTAGAAACAAATTAAATTAATAGTATTTGTACATAGACACTATGTTATACCTCTCACTCTTAAAAATCATGTTTTCTCCTCCCTATTAGGGCCCTTTTGGTTCTTATAAGGCCATGGTTAACTTTCAGATTAAGATAAAAAAACTAGCTTAATAACTACTAATTATATGTAGAAACTATATAATACTACTTCTACCACTTAAAAAGCTTGTTTTCTCCGCATCTGGGCCCAACTCAGCTCTTATAAGCCTTAGTTTAGGCCAATCGGGGCTGGAAGTTTAAATTTTAGTCAAACTTCTCAATTAAAACTAGAAACAATGTTAATCAATATTAATTACGAATAGAAACTATGTAATACCGCTCACGGCTATTGAAAACCATGTTTTCTCCCTGTTTGGGCCATTTTTGGCTCTTAATAAGGCCTAATTCAGGCCAATTGGTAAAGGTTTGATTTTTGGTCAAACTTCCCAACTAAGATTAGAAACAAGTTGATTTACTAGTAATTGGATATAAACACAATGTAATACCACTCACGGCTCTTGTTAATCATATTTTCTCCCCGTTTTGGCCCTATTCAGCTCTTATAAGGCCAAGTTCAGGCCAATCGGGGCTGAAAGTTTGACGTTTAGTTGAACTTTTACATTAAGACTAATATCTAGTTTAATAAGAAGTAATTATGCATAGAAACTATGTAATACTACTCTCGGTTCTTGAAAATCATATTTTCTCGCTGTTTCGACGCTGTCGGCTCTTATAAGGCCTAGATTGGGACAACCGGGGCTGAAAGTTTGATTTTTGACCAAACTTCCCAATTTAGACTTGAAATAGGTTTACTTAGTAAGAGTAACTTATAAAACCCTTATAATACTACTTCCGACTCTTAAAACCCTCGTTTTCTCCCCCATTTTGGCCATATTCGGCTCTTATAAGACCTAGTTTAGGCCAATCAGAGCTGAAAGTTTGACATTTAGTTTAAATTTTAAATTAAGAGTAGAAACAAGGTTAATCAATATTAATTGTGCATAGAAACTATATATACCATTCCTCACTATTGAAAACCTTGTTTTCTCCCGATTTAGGCCCTATTCGGCTCACATAACGCCAAGTTAGGTTAATCGGGGTTGAAAGTTTGATTTGGTCAAACTTCTCAATTAAGACTCGAAATAAGGGTAATTAGTAGTAATTGTACATAGACACTATTTAATACTACTCATGACTCTTGAAAACCAAGTTTTCTCACCATTTGGGCCCTATTTGGCTCTTTTAAGCAAAGTTCAGTCCAATGAGGGCTGAAAGTTTGACTTTTGGGCAAACTTTCAAATTAAGACTACAAACAAGTAGTTATAATTGAATAAAGAGACTATGTAATACCACTCATGGCACTTAAAAAACCATGTTTTCTCCTAGTTTAGGCCTAATTTGGCTATTATAAGACCTAGTTCAGGCTAATCGGGTTTGAAAATTTGACTTTTGGTCAAACTTCTCAATTAAGACTTGAAATAAGTTTAATTAGTAGTAATTGTATCTCACAATGTAATACTACTTATGCCTCTTGAAAATCATTTTTCCTCCCCATTTGGGCCCTATTCGGCTTTTACAAGGCCAAGTTCAGGCCAATCAGGCTGAAAGTTTGTTAATTGGTTAAACTTTCAGATTAAGACTAAAAACTAGTTTAATAAGTCGTAATTATACATATTATGTAATACTACTTTCAGCTCTTGAAAACCATGTTTTCTCCCTATTTGGACCCTATGCGACTCTTTTAAGGCCTAAATAGGACAACATGGTCGAAAGGTTCACTTTTTGTCAAACTTTCTAAATAAGACTTGAAAATGGTTTAATTTGTAGGAATTATGCATAAAAACTATGTAATATTACATTCAGCTCTTGAAAACCACATTTTCTCCTAATTTTGACCATATTCGGCTCTTATAAGGCCTAGTTCATGCCAATCGAGGCTGAAAGTTTGACATTTCATCAAACTTCCCAATTAAGATTAGAAATATGGTTAATCAGTAGTAATTGTACAAAGAAACTATGTATATCATTCACCGCCATTGAAAACCTCAGATATTGAAAACTTTGTTTCTCCCTGTTTGGGCTCTATTCAACTCTTATTAGTCTTGGTTCAGGCTAATCGGAGATGAAAGTTTGACTTTTGATCAAGCTTCTCAATTAAGATTAGAAACAAGTTTAATTAGTAGTAATTCTGCATAAAACTTATGTAATACTACTCCCGGCTCTTGGAAACCTCGTTTTCTCCTCGTTTGGGCCCTATTCGGCCCTTATAAGGCCTAATTCAGATCATTCGGTGCTGAAAATTTGAATTTTGGTCAAACTTATTAATTAAGACCAGAAATAATGTTAATCAGCAGTAATTTTACATAGAAACTATGTAATACCACTTGCGATTCTTAAAAACTATGTTTTCTCCCTATTTGGGTCTTATTTGGCTTTTAAAAAGCGTAATTTAAGCTACATTAGCCTGAAAGTTTGACTTTTGGTGAAACTTTCTAATTAAGATTAGAAATAAGTTTAATTAGTAGTAATTATATATAAACACTATCTAATACCACTGATGGCTCTTGAAAATCATGTTTTCTCCTCGTTTGGGCCCTTTTCGGTATTTATAGGCAAAGATCAGGTGCTGAAAGTTTGATGTTTGGTCAAATTTCCAGATTAAGACTAAAAATTAGTTTAATAAGTAGTAATTACGTAAAGAAACTATGTAATACAACTCCCGACTCTTAAAAACCATGTTTCTTCCCAGTTAAGAACTTATTTCAGCTCTTATAAGGCCTAGATCAGGACAATCGAGGCTGAAAGTTTGACTTTTGGTCAAACTTCCCAATTAAGACTGGAGAAAAGTTTAATTAGTAGGAATTATGCTTTAAAACTATTTAATACTACCCACAGCTTTTGAAAACCTCATTTTTTTCCTATTTTGGCCCTATTCGGCCCTTATAAGGCCAGTTCAGGCCAATCAGAGATGAAAATTTAACTTTTGATAAAACTTTATAATTAAGACTAGAAAAAATTTAATTATTAGTTATTATGCATAAAAATTATGTAATAGTACTCCCGGTTCTTCAAAACCGCATTTTTCTCTCAATTTGGGCCTTATTCATCTCTTATAAGGCCTAGTCAGGCCAAGCGGGGCTGAGAGTTTGATATTTGGTTAAACTTCACAATTAAAACTAGAAACAAGATTAATCAGTAGTAATTGTACATAGAATTTATGTAATACCACTCACGGCTCTTAGAAAATATGTTTTCTCCCCATTTGGGCCTAATTCGGCTCTTATAAGGCTTAGTTCAGGCTAATCGGCCTAAAGTTTGAGTTTTTGTCAAACTTCAAAATTAAGATTAGAAATAAGTTTAATTAGTTGTAATTATGTATAGAAACTATGTAATACAACTCACGACTCTTTAAAATCATGTTTTCTCTCCGTTTGGGCCTTATTCGGCTCTTATAAGTCCAACTTTCAGGCGAATTAGGACTGAAAGTTTGACTTTTGGTCAAATTTTGTAATTAAGACCAGAAAAAAGTCTAATTAGTAGTAATTATGCATAAAAATTATGTAATACTAACTTGGTTCTTGAAAACCTTACTTTTCTCCCCATTTGGGCCTATCGGCTTTAATAAGGCATAGTTCAGGCCAATCAGGGCTAAAAGTTTTGACTTTTTAATAAACTTCTAAATTAGGACTAAAAACAAGGTTAATTAGTAGTACTTGTACATAGAATATGATACCACTCACGACTATTGAAACCTTGCTTTCTCCCAATTTGGGCCCTATTCGACTCTTATAAGGCCTAGTTCAGGCCAATCGGGGCTGAAAGTTCACGTTTTGGTCTACTTCCCAATTAAGTCTTGAAACATGTTTAATTGGCAATAATTATACATAAAAACTATATATTACTATTTCTGGTTATTGAAAACTTTTTTCTCCGTTTAAGCCCTATTCGGCTCTTATAAGGCCTAGTTCTGGCCAATCGGGCCTGCAAGTTTGACTTTTGATCAAACTTCTAAATTAAGACTAAAAATAAGTTTAACTAGTAGTAGTTGTACAAAGAAAAAATGTAATACTACTCCCATCTCTTGAAAATAATATTTCCTCCCCGTTTAAGCTTTATTCACCTCTTATAAGGCCAAATTCAGGTCAATCGGGGCTGAATGTTTGAGTATTTGTCGAACTTCCAAATTAAGACTAAAAAAAAGTTTATTTCATAGTAATTATACATGAAAACTGTATAATACTCCTCCCAGCTTTTGAAAACCTTCTTTTTATCCATGTTAAGGCCCAATTCGGCTCTCATAAAGCCTAGTTCGGGCCAATCGGGACTGAAATTTTGATTTTTCATCAAACTTTCCAATTAAGACTAGATATAAGTTTAATTAGTAGTAATTGTACATAGACACCATGTAATCCACTCACGGCTCTTTAAAATCAAGTTTTTTTCCCGTTTGGGCCCTACTGAGCTCTCATTAGGCCTAGTTCAAACCAATCGAGTCTGAAAGTCGTTTGGGCCATATTCGGCTCTTATAAGGCCGGTTCAAGCCAATCGGGTCTGAAAGTTGGACTTTTGGTCAAACTTTTCAATTAAGATTTGAAATAATTTTAATTAGTAATAATTATGCATAACCACTATGTAATATCACTCATGGCTCTTGAAAATCATGTTTTCACCCCGTTTGGGCCTTATATGGCTCTTATAAGACCAAGTTCAGGCCAATCGAGACTGAAAGTTTGATATTTGGCCAAACTTCTGGATTAAGTCTAAAAACTAGTTTAATAAATAGTAATTATATATAAAAATTGTGTAATACTACTCTCGGCTCTTGAAAACCATGTTTTCACCATGTTTGGGCCCATTCGGCTCTTATAAGGCCTCGATCAGGACAATCGGGGTTGAAAGTTTGAATTTTTATTAAACTTCCCAATTAAAAGTTGAAATAAGTTTAATTAGTAAGAATTATGCATAAAAACTATGTAATATTGCTCCCAGCTCTTGACAACATCATTTTTTCCCCGTTTGGCCCTATCTGCTCTTCTAATTCCTAGTTCAGGTCAATCGGGGATGAAAGTTTGACATTTGGTTAAATTTCCAAATTAAGACTAGAAACAAGAATTACAGTAGTAATTTTACATATAAACTATATATACCATTTCCGGCTATTGAAAACTATAATTTTCTCCCTATTTGGGCCCTATTCGACTCTTATAAGGCGTACATCAGACCAATCAGGGGCCGAAAGTTTCATTTTTGGTCAAACTTCTTAATTAAGACTAAAAACAAGTTTAATTAGTATTAGTTGTACATAGAAACTACGTAATACTACTTTTGACACTTTAAAACCATATTTTCCCCGTTTCGGCCCAATTGGGCTCTTATAAAGCCTGCGGCCAATTAGGGCTGAAAAATGTGATTTTTGGTCAAACTTCCCGATTAAGACTAGAAACAAGTTAATTAGTAGCAATTGTAAATAGACACCGTGTAATACCACTCACGGCTCTTGAAAATCAAGTTTTATTCTTGTTTTGGCCCAATTCGGCTCTTATAAGGCCTAGTTTAGGCGAACTGGGGTAGAAAGTTTGACTTTTGGTTAAACTTCTCAATTAAAATTAGAAACAAATTTAATTAGTAGTAATTATACATAGACACTATGTTATACCTCTCACTCTTGAAAATCATGTTTTCTCCCTATTTGGGCCCTTTTTGGTTCTTATAAGGCCATGGTCAACTTCCAGATTAAGATAAAAAAACTAGTTTAATAAGTAGTAATTATATGTAGAAATTATAAAATACTACTTCTGCCACTTAAAAAGCATGTTTTCTCCGCATTCTGGGCTCAACTCAGCTCTTATAAGGCTTAGTTCAGGCCAATCGGGGCTGAAAGTTTGACTTTTAATCAAACCTCTCAATTAAAACTAGAAACAATGTTAATAAGTAGTAATTATAGATAGAAACTATGTAATACCGCTCACGGCTATTGAAAACCATATTTTCTCGGCTCTTAATAAGGCCTAATTCAGGCCAATTGGGCCTAAAGGTTTGATTTTTGGTCAACCTTCCTAACTAAGATTAGAAACAAGTTTAATTACTAGTAATTGTATATAAACATAATGTAATACCACTCACGGCTCTTGTTAATCATATTTTCTCCCTATTTGAGCTCTATTCCTCTTATAAGGCCTAGTTCAGGCCAATTGGGGCTGAAAGTTTGACTTTTGATTAAACTCTCAATTTAGACTAGAAACAAGTTTAATTAGTAGTAATTGTACATAAATACTATGTAATACAGCTCACGACTCCTGAAAACTAAGTTTTTTTCCCTCTTTGGGCCCTATTTGACTTTTTTAAGATCTAGTTCAGGCCAATTAGAGCTGAAAGTTTGACCAAAACCTAGTTCAGACCAATCAGGGCTAAAAATTTAACATTTAGTCAAACTTCTTAATTAAGACTAGAAACAAGGTTAATCAATAGTAATTATGTATAGAAACTACGTATATCATTCATGACTATTGAAAACCTTGTTTTTCCCGATTTGTGTCCTATTCGGCTTGTATAATGACTAGTTCAGGCAAACCGTGGTTGAAAGCTTGACTTTTGGTGAAACTACCCAAATCAGACTAGAAAAAGTTTAATTAGCAGTATTTGTATATAGAAACTATGTGACATAATCCTTAGCTCTTGAAAACCCTATTTTTTTTTATTTGGGCCTTATTTGGCTTTTAGAAGGTCTCATTCTGAGCCAATCGGGCCTGAAGGTTTGATTTCTGGTCAAACTTTCAAATTAAGACAAGAAACAAGTTTAATTAGTAGTAGTTATACATAGAAACTATGTAATACTACTCCCAACTCTTTAAAATCATGTTTTCTTCCTGTTTGAACCCTATTCAGCTCTTGTTAGGCCTAGTTCAGGCCAATTGGGGTTAAAAATTTGAATTTGGTCAAAATTCCCAATTAAGACTGTAGACAAGTTTAATTAGTAGTAATTCTGCTACTAATTCTACATAAAAACTATATAATACTACTCTCGTCTCTTGAAAACCTCATTTTTCTTCTCATGTAGGCCTTATGCGGCTCTTATAAGGCTTAGTTCAGACCAATCAGGTCTGAAAGTTTGACTTTTGGTCAAACTTCTAAATTAAGACTAGAAACAAGTTTAATTTGTAGTTGTTGTACATAGAAACTATGTAATACTAGTCCAAGCTCTTAAAAATCACGTTTTCTCCCGTTCGAGCCCTATCGGCTCTTATAAGGCCTAGTTCAGGCCAATCAGTGCTGAAAGTTTTGATATTTTGTCAAATTTCCCAATTAAGACTAGAAACAAGTTTAATTAATAATAATTGTATATAGACACCATGTAATACCACTCATGGCTCTTGAAACCAAGTTTTCTCATCGTTTAGGCCCTATTTGGCTCTTTTAAAGGCGTAATTCAGACTAATTTGGGCTGAAAGTTTGAAATTTGGTTAAACTTCTAAATTAAGAGGAGAAACAATTTTAATTAGTAGTAATTATACATAGAAACTATGTACTACTACTTCCAGCTATTAAATATCATGTTTTCGCCCCGTTTGAGTCCTATTCGGTACTTATTAGGCCTAGTTCAGGCCAATCGAGGATGAAAGTTTGACTTTTAGTTAAACTTCCCAATTAAGATTATAAACAAGTTAACTTAATAATAATCATTCATAAAAACTATGTGAGACTACTCTCGGCTCTTGAAGACCTGGTTTTCTCTCCATTTAAGTCTTATTTGGTTTTTATAAGGCTTAGTTCAGGCCAATCAGGCCTGAAAGTTTGACTTTGATAAAACTTCCAAATTAAGACTAGAAACCTGTTTAATTAGTAGTTATTGTACATAGTGTAAGTTCACCTAGAGGGGGGGGGGTGAATAGGTGATGGCTAATCTAATGGTCACTTAATGCCTAACAATGCGGAAGCTAAAACAATTATGACCCAATTAAATCTTATTACACTATACACTATGTATAACACAAGAGTGTAGCCGAATTCCCTTTGCAAGGCTCTGGACTAAACCCCTCTTGATTCCCCTTGAATGGGTTGAGGTGCCGCGTTGGCTCTCTTGGTTGAATACAAGTGTTAGCAACAATCCCACGCAAGTATACAACAATTAAGCACAAGGTATATCAAGCATGTAAATGTAAAGACAATATAAGCTATGCAAGATATAAAGGAGATAGAGAGAGAGAGAGATGGCAATCGCAAACACAAGGGTATGTTTCGAGGTTCGAGCACACTTGCTCTACATCCCCGCCTTCGACACACGAAGGATTTCCACTATGCAAGATCCCAATGGATCTCTCCTCGGTGCCGCAACACCTACAAGCCCTCGGACTCTCTAGTCCCTTACACACCGCAAGCCCACCAGCTCGCCGAGGCCGCACCTCGAACCAAAGAGTTCACAACCGAACTCCAAACTACCACGAGCACACTTGCCCGTCTCCTCAAAGAACAAAGATGAAATCTTGGTGATCTAAACACTTTGATCACCTAACAAAGCTCTCACAACACAATCCTATGGATAGATTAGGCAATGGATAGCTCAAGTGATTGTGAGAAAGCAAGGAAAGAAACTTTGGTGAAAAACTCAAGAATTCACTTTAAACACTCTTATAAAATCTTCCCTTTTGATTGGAAGTATTAGCACTCTATTTTGTGGAGAAAAACTCTTCTGAAAGTATGGGAAAAACTGGCACTAAGAGTCTCTAAAATCTTGGCTTCAAATAATGACAAGAACCCCAATTTATAGGCTGCCAGAAAACTAGCCGTTGGGATCTGTCAGAGCTGACGGTCGACCGGCCGGTCGACCGCCAACGGTCAAAAATCCGACCGTTGGAGCCTCCGGTCGACCGCCCGGTCGACCCAGAAATCCAGAGAGCAGAACTTTCTGCAGCGGTCGACCGTCCGGTCGACCGGACCACTGTGCTGCCAGACATGCACAAGTCTGTGCACGTCGGTCGACCGTGGGTCGACCGGCCCTTGGTTCGGTCGACCGCCCGGTCGACCGAACTGGCCTGTCAGCCAATTCCAGGTCTGGAAAACTGGTTTTAAAATTTATTTTAAAATCTTTTAACACTTATAAAAATTCCATAAACTTGTTTTAACATTCTATATTGAAAACCAAACTTGTGATAAAAATTTTCAAGACATATATCAACATATTCATATCATTTCAGCGTCTTGCAAATTTTATCAAAAATCAAAACATGTATTTTTCAAACTTGGTTTTCATAACTTCACAAAATATAAAAACAAGATATTTGATTTCATTTTAAAGCATAGTGTGTATGGATATGATCCACTACACAATCATAATGTAATATCTATGTTTTTGACATTAAGCTCTAAACTTGGTTATGGTTGAAAAGATATACATGATAGAAATACCAAAAACCAAGGTATATATATTTTGTCACAAAGAAAATCTTTTACTAAATAAAAATTCTTTTCTAAACATAAAAATCTTTTATGAAAGCAATTCTATCAAGAGTTCTATCAAGAGTGTGTGTGTAAGATATACTTGAGCAATCCACCAACTATCTATCCTTTACATTTTACTCTAAAACAAAAACAAAATCTTATACCTAGACACAAGTCTTGATCTTGAAGTCTTCCTTTGAAGTCTTCTCATCTTCTTGACTTGGTCCAAGCTTGACATCATGCTAGCTTCAAATCTTGGCTTTTTATCCTTTGTTGAGCTATGCACCTACTAAGATCTTGATAACGAATCTGTCACTAATTAAACACAAGATCATTAGTACTATAACTACATGAGTTGATCATCATCAAAACTAGAGTGATAGGCCTTTGGGCCAACAATCTCCCCCTTTTGATGATGACAACACTCATGAAGTTATATATGCATGGATTAAAGTAAAGCTTCAAAGAAGCTCCCCCTTAACTCATGCATAGACATAAATAATAAGATATGGCAATGAAGCACATGAATATGTATGCAATGTATGGAGATAAAACATGAAATCTTTTTTCTCCTAGTTGCAATAACAAAACATATATGCATAACTAACAAGGAAGACAAATACTTCTCCCCCTTAAGCAAAGAAAACATGCATATACACTCAAATACTTCTCCCCCTTTTTGTCACTCATCAACAAAGGGTTCAAAGTAAAATCAAATCAAACAAATTTTTTTTCTCCCCCTTTTTGTCAAAAGCAAAGAGATCAAGAAGGGGTAATACAAATCAATCAATAAAAATTTATATGCGATATACATTCATGAAGAGGAAGACGCTAAGTTAGCTTCCCTACACATATGCATTACATGAAGAAGGGATGACAAGCCCTAACTCACATAACACATATTATGTAATGCATAAGAGGAGATGTGAAGCTCCCCCTACACACGTATATCATATAAAGAAGAGTTGTCAAGCTCCTCAATTTATAATATACTCAACATGAATCCATATGTAAGAGAGATGTTAAGCTCTCCTTGCATATAGGAATTACAAATCAAAAATTTTGAATATTTCTTATCAAAACAAATTTTTGAACTTTTCTTAATAAGACACATTTTGAGATATCAATTTTGAAAATGATCAATTGTAAAATAGTGATCAATAGTAAGGTAATGATCAACCATATTGATACCAATTTAAAAACTAATGCATAAGCTTGAAAAATAGGATTTGAATTTAGCTTAGCATTAATAACCTTTGTGCTTTAAATATGTAAGACAATTTTAACTAGGCACAAATATCACATTTTTTTGATATGCATAATCAACATATTTTTTTTGATATCAATCTTGAAAACATATTGCTTAAGCTTTAAGAATTACTAATTGAAAGTAGAATTTAGCTTAACATATACATTGTGTTTTAAGAGTGAGTCAATTGTAAGTCAAACACAAATAGATCATATATGTATGAAAAGATAATACCAATAGAGATTGATATAGTTCAAATTAGGAAGCATTCATACATACAATCAAAATACGAGTATATAAAAATCATATTATACCAATTGAAAATATCCAATGATACCAATTTAAGAGTAAGCTTATTATATACTCTAACAAATGAAGAGATTGCACTAGTTAATATGAAAATATTTTAAAACTAGTACGAAATCCTTCAAGTAAGGAATAAAGCAAAAATGTCAATAAGTCTCAATATTCCTTTAAATCATCACACATTTTTTTAAAAAAAAATTATATTTCAAGATATATGTATGTTTTGACAACACAATAAGTATACATACATATCTCTTAAACACATTGAGTCCATATAAATAGATTTGCATTAAAGGCAAATGACTCAAGAGGTATACATGTATATCTTAAAGTTTGGCAAAATACACATATATATGAAATGAAAAACACATGATCATAAATCAAATCCAAAAAGTGGGAATAAAAGTTTAAAGATGTATGTATCATCAAAACCAAGCAATACAAGCACATTTCATGGGTTCAAATAAGCATTCAAGTACAAATATAAATAGATTTATTTGTGGCCCATGATATGTACAAGTATAAATCCTAGTGTTGATAAAACTAACATATAAACTAATATTCATTACATGAAGCATCAAATACATTTTGAGAAAAAAATAGAATCATGTGTAAATCTCAAAAACTATTTGAAGAATAAATAACTAGTATAAATTGTTTTTGAAAAACTAGTTAAAGATCCTTCAAATATAACAAATCTTATGTTTTTCATAAACATAACTAGATACACAAAAAATTAAGCACTCATGGCCTATATGGCTCAAAATATTTTTTTTTTTTTTTAACAAAAGTGTGAGTGTTAAACTATCATGTAAATAGCATTTTTATGAAAATAGTCAATGAAGCTCAAAAAGATCATAAGTCACATTTTTAACAAAAAACACGAAAAATCATTTTTCATCAAAACACTAATCTTCATGGTATATGTATGATTAATCCAATCCTAACAATACACATACATATCCCAAATCTAAAAGAGTCTATTAATGATGTTTGCATGAAGGCAAGAGACTCATGGGTATACATGTATATTTATTAGATTTGAATTAAGAATATATATACATGAAGTAAAGCATACAAATAAGGCAAAAACATGTATAAAAGAGAATCATCAAAACTAGCCTATACATATGCATATAGTGGATACAAATGAGCATGAAATTCAATTATATATGAATCAATTGTAATTCACTATTTGTATATGTATTCATGCAAGTTTGACACATTCTACATCTAAGCATGTAAATACCACATGAAGCACATAACAATATGAACATGCTATAAGATATATGAAATTAAAAGCATGTACATAAAAAGTAGGAGTTTAGATATTGTTACCAACTCCAAAGCTCCTAACATGGTGGTTGTCCCACCAAAGCTCCTTGATAGTGATGCATCCCAAAAGTATGTCCATCATGTCCAAGTGCATCCACTACCAAGGCACCAATCCTCTCACGTCATGTGAGAGCCCTCACCTACATCAAAAGCAAAAGGTGGGGGTTTTGGTACCTATATTTTCTTGGGTCCTTTAGGGTTAGTCTTGTAAGGAACCCAAACATTTTTATAATTAGCAAAATTTAGAGAATTAATATTGTCATAACAAAACTTTGCTAAATGGCCTTTACGACCACAGTGTGTACATACATACACCTTAGTATGCTTATGAGTGGGTGTATGATCATGGTGTGCAACATAAGCATGTGCATGATGTGAATGTGCATGAGTATGAGGAACTTGTTTCTTTTGAAACAAGGATTCCAATCTAGTATGATTGAATGCACATGAGCTCAAATTGGAGCTCAAATTATCTATCTTATTTTTCAACATATTTATCTCATTAGTGGTGGCATGTAAAGCATGATGAGATATATGGTTATTTTTCTTTTTCTTTTTCGAAACAAATTCTTTTTCCTTTTCAACAAATTTTCTTTTCAAAGTAATGTTTTCTTGAAAAACAACTTCTTTTTGTTTTTCCACCAAATCAATTTTATTTTTCAAAGATATATTTCCTCACATAAATCATTCAATTTTGCAATCAAGGAAACATTCTCATTTTTCAAATCTTTATTCTCTTTTTCTAAGCATGCCATTTTATTTTCTAAAGAATCTTTTTCATTAAGCATGGCATCAAAATTCTTTTTCAAATTGTTATTTTCTTTTTCTAAACATGCAATGTTAGATTTAAATGAATCTTGTTCTATATGCATGCAAGCAATGTTCTTTTTCAAATTCTTATTTTCCCTTTTAATCATGTCATATTTCTCAAGAATTGTTTGGCAAAATAAAGTGAGCTCATCATATGACATGTGATTGGTACACAATGTTGCATATTTTACCACATAATCCCCATGCATATTACAAATAAATACATGATTTTTACTCCTCTTCTCTACATATTTGCAGGTACACATTTAAGAGAGAGATTTTCAAATAATCACTTAATTAGCACTAATTAAGTGATTAATCCAAGATAAGGATAAAGCCAAATTCAAATCCAGATCTAGAGAGATCCACGCAACAAACGAAGATTCCAGATAGACCACGTGGCTAACAACCTCGTAACAAACTTGTAACAGAAATTTGGGATCAAACGGCCACAAAAGTGCCGCGTGTCCTTGCGGATCCGCCGCAAAATCTGGGCCGTTCAGTCCCAGATTTCTGCCACGTGTCCACCTTCTGGAGAGTTCTCTCAGGGTCTATAAATATTGGATCTTCACCTGCGAGAAAAAAAACTGATCAGAGAAGAGAGGAGATTAGTTTTAGGTGTTGTAATTTTCATTTTTCTCTAGGTTTTGTTCTTTAGTTCCCTCTTCTTCTCTATCCCTAGATTTCATTACAAAAGAGAGTGATTGTGAGGGAGAGAGCTTGTGTAATCAAGGGTGACAACTTGAAGCTATGCAAGGATTGATCCATCCTCCATTCCTCTACTTGAGTTTGATTCTAGTTTCTTGCATTCTTTAATTGCTTTCCTTATTGCTTTGTTTACTTCTTGCAATTTACTTTCATGTCTTGTATTTTTCTAATGGCTTCTTGTAGCTAGATTTTCATTCCATGTACTAGTTTAACCACTAGCTTAGCCACTTCACTACTCATGGGTGATTGCTTTTGTTAATCTTGCAAGTGTATGATCTTCTCTTCTCCGATGGTTAAACCACCATCTTGCAAATGAGAAAGTAATTAGGTCAACACGCTAGACGAATTCCAAGCCTATGGAGTGACAACATTAGGCAAAGCTTTCATTATCAAGGAGTTTGGTAAGCTTTGGCAAGCTAGCAAGGTAATCTAGTCTTGGATCTCTTTCTTTAAGTTTCTTGATTCTTTTCTTGTGAATACAACATCCACATCACTTCTTGATTTCTTTTCCACTTCCACCATGAACATATCCATCCTCTTTTGGTTTCTTTTGTATTTGCTTCACTAAGTTTATAATCAAGAGAAGACTACTAGTTTTATCACTTCACAACCTAACGTTTAAAGCTTCTATCGCGAGCTCTCCCTGAGATCCGACTCGGTATAGCCTTGTGCTATAACGGAGACAAGAAAGGGTACATCAAATACATTCTATACATATAATAAGTATACACCCTTTTCCGTCTAATCAAATTTATGGCGCCGTTGCCGGGGAGAGCGACGGTATTCTTAAAAGTGAGAAACTAAACGATATATCTTCTCTGTTGCAGGTACAGGAGAAGAAAACAGGAAAATATTCACAGCAGAATCATATAAGTGGACCTGGGACTCTGCTCAAGAAAGCAGAGCCCCGGATCCCTCTGGAGTGCCGCGGATCCACAAGCTTTGCCGTGGAAACGCGGCACAACAGAGAGAACTACTGACAAAATTTTTGCAGGGGCTTCTGCTCTGCAAGTTACTGCTGCCTATATACTTCATTTCCTGTATACTTCACTGTATTCCTGTTAATTAATTCAACAGTAAGAAATTGGTTGATAATTGCTAAAAAATTGTTAGACATCTTGCATTATAGGCACGTGTCTTTCAATTACTTTAAATTTACTGTTGAAGAGTGCGTGGGACAAGGTACGTGATTCATTGCATATAGACTAAGACTCACTCTTTGTTTGATTTTTCTTACTTGGAGTGAACCTTGTTTGTTTCTATATCGTACACTTGCACAATTAATTCTAAGGGCAATTCCTGTAAATAACATAAGGTGGGGGAGGTCATTACCCTTTCCTTAGCCCGGAAATCATTTTCCCCACGTACTCATAATCCTAAGCTTGTAAATAAAATTTGATAGACGTTGGCCCTAGGGACATCCGGACTCACTTAGGAGATTATCCTAAGGGGAAAAGTGTTGGAAATTGACTTCTGTAAAATCGGTGTCTAGGAAAGGGGTTGAGGGCCGAAAGCCCGAAGGTTGTTGGTTACTTAATAAGGAACGTCTTCGGACGGAAAACCTCCCAACGACTTTAACCTTCCCTGGCTGATTTGCTTATAGTCAGAGTCTACACCAAACCTCCTGTGGACAGTCTATTTAGGAGTCATCTAGGACCAGAAACCCTAGACAAGCTTGGATTGATTTTTTCTTTTGTTGTTTGTTATTTTTTTTTTTCGCTGGTGTGATCGGTGCACGTTGTTTGTGATTGTATATACGATAGTGGTTTTGTGATCCTAATTCTACACTTGCACATACACAACCACTTCATCATGACCAACAACGTCTCACTTCAAGATCGATTCTATCCGATTCGCACCTCCATTCCTTCATGCATTCTTCTCCCCGAGCCTAATGGAAACAACTTTGAGCTGAAACCACAATTCATTAGTACACTTCCCCACTTCCATGGTCTAGAGTCTGAGGACGCGTACCTCTTTATTCGTGAGTTTGAAGAGGTATGCCAAATGATGAGAATATCCCAACTTTCTGAGGATGCTGTTAGGTTACGGTTCATACCGTTTGCACTTAAAGATTTAGCTAAGAAATGGCTTTATAGTCTTCCTGTCAGTTCCATATCTTCATGGGATGATTTTGTTAAGGTCTTTCTTAGGAAATTCTATTCTATCCACAAAACAGCCCTCATGAGAAAAAACATAATGCAATTCAAGCAAGAACAAAATGAACCTTTCTGGAAATATCTTGAGCGTTTCAAAGACCTCCTTGCCCTATGTCCCCATCATGGCATGGAGAAATGGCGTCTATGCCAGATTATCTATGATGGATTAGATTACCAAACAAAAACCCTTTTAGAATCCATGTGCCAGGGGGAATTTTTGAAAAAAGATGAACATCAGGGGTGGGATCTCTTTGAAACCCTAGCTGAAAAAACCATTCAGTGGGAGTCTTGTCCTGACAAATCCACTTCCACTACTTCCAGAACTGGTACACAATCCAAAGAATCCTCTCTAGCTTCAGAAACCAAGATCACACAATTAATAAAGAGGATAGAGTTGCTTGAGTCAATAGGGAATTCTGTGGTCAACCAGGTCAACCCATTACCTTTGATTAGACCAGGTTGCACCAACTGTCAAGACCTTAGCCATGTTGTTGAGGAGTGTCCATTATATCAGCCCCCATTTCATGAGAACATGAATGCAGCTTTTACCAGACCTCCATACTCCAGCACTTACAATTCAGGATGGCAGAACCATCCAAATTTTCCATGGAGTCAGTCTGGTACTGAGCATCATATGCCACCACTTCCACATCCATACAATGCTCAGTTTCATTCATCCAGTTTTGATCAAAATTCACTGTATGTTCATCCATCTTAAAGTCCACCACAGTCATATCAGTCATATCAGGACACACCACCATATTATCAGAATCCTCCACCATTCTACCAATCACAGTTCCAATCTCCATATCCTCAACATCCACCCCAAAATAATTCTAAAATATCTGAGTTGAAACAAATGATAGAAACCTTAACAAAGAACCAGCAACAGGAGTTGAATGAAATGAAGGTCCAGATCAAGCAATTGGCTGAGAATCAAAAAGGACTGTTCTTAAGCCAGCCATTGCTAAATCCCAAAGTTGAAAATTCAGGACCCAGTCACTGTAATGCCATTCATACCCTGAGATCTGGAAAACAAGTTGACAATAAGGTTTCTAGTTCACAATCTCATCCAATACCAAAGCCAACTCCTCATGTCCAAATGTCACCAACTTCTGACAAACCATCCTCTAGTTCAGAGCCATCCACTTCCAAGGCCAAGGGTGAAGAAAAGGTAGATGAGCATACATACAAGCCTATAGTTCCATATCCAAATAGGCTGAGAAATAACAAGTCAAATGCTCACATGGAGAAAATAAAAGAAACATTCAATAAGGTCCAAATCAATGTCCCTCTTCTTGATGCCATTCAACAAGTGCCATCATATGCCAAATTTTTGAAGGAAATGTGCACCAAGAAGAGGAAGACCCAAGCCCCTAAAAAAGTCTTCCTTGCATCATCCATCAATGAGCTGCTCACTGGTCCAATTCCTGTTAAGTATAAAGACCCAGGGAGCCCCACCATTTCATGCATCATAGGACAGACTACAATAAATAGGGCACTTCTTGATTTGGGGGCCAGTATCAATCTCCTACCTTTCTCTGTGTACCAACAATTGGGGTTAGGTGATCTTCACCCAACCCAAATGACCATTCAATTGGCTGACCGCTCTGTTACTAAACCCAAGGGGGTAATTCAAGATGTCCTGGTCAAAGTTGGAGAATTCTTTTATCCAGTTGACTTTGTTGTCCTTGAAACAAAACCAGTATCAAATCCCAATCAAAGGGCACAAACTCCTGTCATTCTGGGACGACCATTCCTGGCTACTGCAAATGCAATCATTAATTGCCGGAATGGATCAATGAGGTTGACTTTTGGTAACATGACACATGAACACAATGTCTTCCACACACAGCCTCACAAAACAAAAGATCAAACATTTGAGGTTAATTTCATTAGTAACAATTGTGAGGAGGAAGGTAAAGATCCAAAAGATGAGTCACAACCTTGTGATTCTCTTATCCGAGTACCCTTTCAAAAGGGGAAAGTTGATTTGGATATCTTCACTTTCAATGAGCCAACTGAGACTGTATTTGAACCTCCAATTGATATATCATTTGAAGACTTGTTTGCTGATGAGATCATGTGCTTAGATGAGTCAACTCGGGGTAAATTAGTTAATTGTCCACTTCCGGATGTTGATTTAAGTTTTGAAGAATTATATGGAGAAGAGCTGAAATTTCTAAGTAATGACGTTGGAAGTGATGAGATTCTGAGTGAGAGTGGTGATAAGGCATTTATTTGTGAACGATGTGGTGGAATGAGTGTGAATGATAATAACAACCAATTGAAACTGGAAACACCTAGGGTTAGAATAATTCAGACCGTTTCCCAATGGAGTTCAAGAAAGAGAACACATTGGAACGATGGGAAACGGGCCAGAGGGAAGCGACCAAAAACCCAGGTGAGAGTTACATTTGTATATTCCTTGTAAATAATTTTTCCTACCTCTTACCTATTTCATGCATACATTTACCATAATGCATTGAGGACAATGCATGAAATAAGTGTGGGGGAGGGTTTACTAACATAGGATCATTTCAATTTTTTAGGATTTTCATTTTCTTTTTAGGTTTTTATTTTCTTTTAGATTTTACCTTTCTTTATAGATTTTCTATTTTCTTTTAGATTTTCTTTTAATAAAAATAAAAAAAATAAAAATAAAAACTTTTTGAAATAAGAAGATAAAGTTTTGATTTATTTTTAAGAAAATTAAGATGTATCTTAGAGATTAAGAAAGCCTTAATTATGACATCTTAAACTTAGTTGAAATAATAGATCTTGTTTGGAAATTATAGGCTAAGTAAGTAAAATTGAGGAGATATTTTTATCTTGCATTTTTTGCCTTAGATAATATGCACTTTACACTTACACATTTCTTGGGATGGAAACAAAGACCAAAAATGCCATATATATATATAAAAAAAAAAAAAAAAAAAGAGAAAAAGAAAAAAAAAATATATATATATAAATAAAAGATCACTTATTAAGCTGGGAAATTGTGCCTCAAGAAGCATGATGACTCACGCCTAACAGTGATCTCACTTATTAAGCTGGATAATTGTGCCTCAAGAAGCATGATTATTCACGCCTAACGGTGATTAAGAATAATCCCTCTTAGTTTTGTGGCCTTTTTCACTCGAGTCCTTAAACCCGAGGGATGTTTCCTCATCTGGTGCCCTAAGACCATCTGGTCTGGGAGTCATCGGTTATAGGCTCGCTACATGGGTGAATTAGAAAGCCTAATAAAACTAAGGGAAGAAAAAGAAAAAAAGAATATATATAAATAAATGGCTTGATGGTTGGAGTTGAAATCCCAGAAATCTTCACTTACACGGTGTGCATATTATTTAGGTTTTATGAAAGATAAAATATTCAATCCAATTTTTAATTCTTACCTTAATTAAAAACAAGATCTTGCATAGATACTAAGTTTAAGGAAGATTGATTATAGGTGGACTTATGACCTAGGATCACTTATATTTTGCAAAAATAGTTCGTAAACTTGTCTCTTGTTCAAAATGCGTTTTCAAAATACTAACATTTGTCTTCTTTCTTTATGGATTTTGTGGGTGTAATCCGCTGAAAACCCTCAGGAGACAACACTCCTCCTCTAGGGTAACCTAGAGGTTTAACGGCTTGTTGCACACGCTCAGTGCAATCGCGTCACCTGCGAAAGTGGTGTAATAAAATTGGTAGTATAGATTTTCTTTTTCTTTGTTTTGCTCGGGACGAGCAAAAGAATAAGTGTGGGGGTGTGATTGGTACACAATGTTGCATATTTTACCACATAATCCCCATGCATATTACAAATAAATACATGATTTTTACTCCTCTTCTCTACATATTTGCAGGTACACATTTAAGAGAGAGATTTTCAAATAATCACTTAATTAGCACTAATTAAGTGATTAATCCAAGATTAAGGATAAAGCCAAATTCAAATCCAGATCTAGAGAGATCCACGCAACAAACGAAGATTCCAGATAGACCACGTGGCTAACAACCTCGTAACAAACTTGTAACAGAAATTTGGGATCAAACGGCCACAAAAGTGCCGCGTGTCCTTGCGGATCCGCCGCAAAATCTGGGCCGTTCAGTCCCAGATTTCTGCCACGTGTCCACCTTCTGGAGAGTTCTCTCAGGGTCTATAAATATTGGATCTTCACCTGCGAGAAAAAAACTGATCAGAGAAGAGAGGAGATTAGTTTTAGGTGTTGTAATTTTCATTTTTCTCTAGGTTTTGTTCTTTAGTTCCCTCTTCTTCTCTATCCCTAGATTTCATTACAAAAGAGAGTGATTGTGAGGGAGAGAGCTTGTGTAATCAAGGGTGACAACTTGAAGCTATGCAAGGATTGATCCATCCTCCATTCCTCTACTTGAGTTTGATTCTAGTTTCTTGCATTCTTTAATTGCTTTCCTTATTGCTTTGTTTACTTCTTGCAATTTACTTTCATGTCTTGTATTTTTCTAATGGCTTCTTGTAGCTAGATTTTCATTCCATGTACTAGTTTAACCACTAGCTTAGCCACTTCACTACTCATGGGTGATTGCTTTTGTTAATCTTGCAAGTGTATGATCTTCTCTTCTCCGATGGTTAAACCACCATCTTGCAAATGAGAAAGTAATTAGGTCAACACGCTAGACGAATTCCAAGCCTATGGAGTGACAACATTAGGCAAAGCTTTCATTATCAAGGAGTTTGGTAAGCTTTGGCAAGCTAGCAAGGTAATCTAGTCTTGGATCTCTTTCTTTAAGTTTCTTGATTCTTTTCTTGTGAATACAACATCCACATCACTTCTTGATTTCTTTTCCACTTCCACCATGAACATATCCATCCTCTTTTGGTTTCTTTTGTATTTGCTTCACTAAGTTTATAATCAAGAGAAGACTACTAGTTTTATCACTTCACAACCTAACGTTTAAAGCTTCTATCGCGAGCTCTCCCTGAGATCCGACTCGGTATAGCCTTGTGCTATAATGGAGACAAGAAAGGGTACATCAATCACATTCGCTACATAATAAGTACACCTCTTCTATTCCGTCTCAATCTCATCATCGGATTCGGAGTTTACCTCAAGGGGGTTATCCCCTTGGACCATATAGCATACGTTGGAGATGTCGCTTCCAACGTCCGAATCGCTCCCCGCATAGTATAGATCCTTTTCGCCAAGGGAGGTGAGGGTGTTCCATACTACAAAAGCCGAATCAATATTAGCAACTCTAGATAAATAAACATCATCTAGGGTAGACTTTAAAGCATTAAGGGCTTTTGAGTTAGCCTCAAAATTCTTACCATCTAAAGAATATGCATTATTAGTAGTGGCAAGATATACATGAAAACCCAAGGTTTTGAGGTACAATGACATCTTAACCTTCCAAATGTTGATGTTAAGGATGTCAAAGGTGGGTGGTGACATGAAGTCCATGGTGTGTGTACAAAATATTGTGATTAGCCTAAAAATGAGGATCTTTAACTCTAGGTTGTTAGACCCAAATCAGAGTACCAAGCTCTGATACCAATTGTAAGTTCACCTAGAGGGGGGGTGAATAGGTGATGGCTAATCTAATGGTCACTTAATGCCTAACAATGCGGAAGCTAAAACAATTATGACCCAATTAAATCTTATTACACTATACACTATGTATAACACAAGAGTGTAGCCGAATTCCCTTTGCAAGGCTCTGGACTAAACCCCTCTTGATTCCCCTTGAATGGGTTGAGGTGCCGCGTTGGCTCTCTTGGTTGAATACAAGTGTTAGCAACAATCCCACGCAAGTATACAACAATTAAGCACAAGGTATATCAAGCATGTAAATGTAAAGACAATATAAGCTATGCAAGATATAAAGGAGATAGAGAAAGAGAGAGATGGCAATCGCAAACACAAGGGTATGTTTCGAGGTTCGAACACACTTGCTCTACATCCCCGCCTTCGACACACGAAGGATTTCCACTATGCAAGATCCCAATGGATCTCTCCTCGGTGCCGCAACACCTACAAGCCCTCGGACTCTCTAGTCCCTTACACACCGCAAGCCCATCGGCTCGCCGAGGCCGCACCTCGAACCAAAGAGTTCACAACCGAACTCCAAACTACCACGAGCACACTTGCCCGTCTCCTCAAAGAACAAAGATGAAATCTTGGTGATCTAAACACTTTGATCACCTAACAAAGCTCTCACAACACAATCCTATGGATAGATTAGGCAATGGATAGCTCAAGTGATTGTGAGAAAGCAAGGAAAGAAACTTTGGTGAAAAACTCAAGAATTCACTTTAAACACTCTTATAAAATCTTCCCTTTTGATTGGAAGTATTAGCACTCTATTTTGTGGAGAAAAACTCTTCTGAAAGTATGGGAAAAACTGGCTCTAAGAGTCTCTAAAATCTTAGCTTCAAATAATGACAAGAACCCCAATTTATAGGCTGCCAGAAAACTAGCCGTTGGGATCTGTCAGAGCTGACGGTCGACCGGCCGGTCGACCGCCAACGGTCAAAAATCCGACCGTTGGAGCCTCCGGTCGACCGCCCGGTCGACCCAGAAATCCAGAGAGCAGAACTCTCTGCAGCGGTCGACCGTCCGGTCGACCGGACCACTGTGCTGCCAGACATGCACAAGTCTGTGCACGTCGGTCGACCGTGGGTCGACTGGCCCTTGGTTCGGTCGACCGCCTGGTCGACCGAACTGGCCTGTCAGCCAATTCCAGGTCTGGAAAACTGGTTTTAAAATTTATTTTAAAATCTTTTAACACTTATAAAAATTCCATAAACTTGTTTTAACATTCTATATTGAAAACCAAACTTGTGATAAAAATTTTCAAGACATATATCAACATATTCATATCATTTCAGCGTCTTGCAAATTTTATCAAAAATCAAAATATGTATTTTTCAAACTTGGTTTTCATAACTTCACAAAATATAAAAACAAGATATTTGATTTCATTTTAAAGCATAGTGTGTATGGATATGATCCACTACACAATCATAATGTAATATCTATGTTTTTGACATTAAGCTCTAAACTTGGTTATGGTTGAAAAGATATACATGATAGAAATACCAAAAACCAAGGTATATATATTTTGTCACAAAGAAAATCTTTTACTAAATAAAAATTCTTTTCTAAACATAAAAATCTTTTATGAAAGCAATTCTATCAAGAGTTCTATCAAGAGTGTGTGTGTAAGATATACTTGAGCAATCCACCAACTATCTATCCTTTACATTTTACTCTAAAACAAAAACAAAATCTTATACCTAGACACAAGTCTTGATCTTGAAGTCTTCCCTTGAAGTCTTCTCATCTTCTTGACTTGGTCCAAGCTTGACATCGTGCTAGCTCCAAATCTTGGCTTTTTATCCTTTGTTGAGCTATGCACCTACTAAGATCTTGATAATGAATCTGTCACTAATTAAACACAAGATCATTAGTATTATAACTACATGAGTTGATCATCATCAAAACTAGAGTGATAGGCCTTTGGGCCAACACATAGTTTAAACTATGTAATACTACTCTCAGCTCTTGAAAAGCTATTCGACTCTTATAAGGCCTAGTTTAGGACTATCGGGCCTGAAGTTTGACTTTTTCTCGAACTTCTCAATTAAGACTAGAAACAAGTTTAATTGATAGTAATTACCCATTGAAACAATATAATACTACTCCCGACTCTTGAAAACCACCTTTTCTCTATGCTTGGGCCCATTCATTCGGCTCTTATAAAGCCTAGTTCAGGCCAATCAGGGCTGAAAGTTGAACTTTGATCATACTTTTAAATTAAGAGCAGAAATAATTTTAATTAGTAGTAATTATCTATGGAAACTATGTAATACTCTCCGTTGGGCCCTATTCGGCACTTATTAGGCCTAGTTCAGGCCAATCGGGGCTGAATGTTTGACTTTTGATCAAACTTTTAAATTAAGACTAAAAACAAGTTTAATTAGTAGTAATTGTGCATAAAAACTATGTAAAACTACTCTTGACTTTTGAAAATCTCGTTTTCTCTCCGCTTGGGCCCTATTTAGCTCTTATAAGGCTTAGTTCAGGCTAATCAGGTTTGAAAGTTTTACTTCTGGTTAAACTTTCTTATTAAGACTAGAAAAATGTTTAATTAATAGTTGTAGTATATAGAAACTATGTAATACTACTCTCAACTATTGAAAATCATGTTTTCTCCTCATTTGAGCCTGTTTTTAGGCCCTATTCGGCTCTTATAATAAGGCCTAGTTCTGGCCAATCGGGCCTGCAAGTCTGACTTATAGTCAAACTTCTAAATTAAGACTAACAATAGGTTTAACTAGTAGTTGTATATAAAAATAATGTAATACTACTCCCAGCTCTTGAAAATAACATTTTCTCCCCGTTTAAGCCCTATTCGCCTCTTATAAGGCCTAGTTCAGGCCAATCGGGACTGAAAGTTTGAGTTTTTGTCGAACATCCAAATGAAGACTAGAAAAAAGTTTATTTCATAATAATTATACATGGAAACTATATAATACTTCTCCCGGCTTTTGAAAACCTTCTTTTCTCTATGTTTAGGCCCAATTCGGCTCTCATAAAGCCTAGTTCAGGCCAATCGGGGTTGAAATTTTGACTTTTTATCAAACTTTCCAATTAAAGAATAGAAACAAGTTTAATCAGTAGTAATTGTACATAGACACCATGTAATCCATTCACGGCTCTTGAAAACTAAGTTTTCTCCCCGTTTGGGCCCTACTCAGCTCTCATTAGGTCTAGTTCAAACCAATGGGGTCTGAAAGTTTGACTTTTGGTCAAACTTCTCAATTAAGACTAAAAATAAGTTTAATTAGTAGTATTTATGCATAAAAACTATATAATACTACTCACGACTCTCGAAAAACTCATTTTTCTTCCAGTTTGGACCTTATTCAGCTCTTATAAGGCCTAGTTTAATGTAATTCGGACTGAAAGTTTGAATTTTGGTTACACTTCCCAATCAATCCTACAAACAAGGTTAATTATTAGTAATTATATATAGACATTATGTAGTGCCACTCACGGCTCTTGAAAACTACGATTTCTCTCCGTTTGGCCCTACTCGGCCCCTATATGGTCTAATTCAGGCCAAACGGGCCTGAAAGTTTGACTTTGAGTCAAACTTGCCAATTAAGAGTAATACAAGTTTAATTAGTACTAATTATATATTGAAACTATGTAATATTACTTTGAAAACGTTATTTTCTCCCCGTTTGGGCCCTATTTGACTCTTATAAGGCCATGTTGGGCTAATCGAGGCTAAAAGTTTGTCTTTTACTCAAGCTTCTCAATTAAGACTAGAAACAAGATTAATTATTAGTAATTATATATAGGCACTATGTAATACCACTCACGGCTCTTAAAAACTAAGTTCCTCCCTGTTTGGACCCAATTTGGCTCTTTTAAGGCCTCGTTCAGGCTAATCATAGCTTAAAGTTTGACTTTTGCTCAAACTTCTAAATTAAGACTAGAAATAAGTTTAATTTATAGTAATTGTATATAGAGACTATGTAATACTATTATCAACTTTTGAAACAATGTTTTGTCCCCGTTTGGGCCCTATTCGGCCTTATTAGGCCTAGTTCAGGCCAATTGGGCCTAAAGGTTTCATTTTTGGTCAACCTTCCCAACTAAGATTAGAAATAAGTTAATTACTAGTAATTGTACATAAACATACCACTCACGGCACTTGTTAATCGTATTTTCTCCCGGTTTGGGCCCTATTCGGCATTTATAAGGTTAAGTTCAGGCCAATCAGGGCTGAAAGTTTGATATTTGGTGGAACTTTCAGATTAAGACTAATATCTAGTTTAATAAGTAGTAATTATACATAGAAACTATGTAATACTACTCTCGGCTCTTGAAAATCATTTTTTCTCGTTGTTTGAGTCTAGATCGGGACAACCGGGGCTGAAAGTTTGATTTTTGACCAAACTTTCCAATTCAGACTTGAAATAGGTTTACTTGGTAGGAATTACTTATAAAACCCCCATAATATTACTCCTGACTCTTAAAACCCTCGTTTTCTCTCCGTTTTGGCCATATTCAGCTCTTATAAGGCCTAGTGCAGGCCAATCAGAGCTGAAAATTTGACATTTAGTTAAACTTTCAAATTAAGACTAGAAACAAGGTTAATTAATAGTAATTGTGCATAGAAACAATGTATACCATTCATGACTATTGAAAACCTTATTTTCTCCCAATTTGTGCCCTAGTCGGCTTGTATGATGACTAGTTCCGGCAAATTGGGGCTGAAAGCTTGACATTTGGGAAACTACCCAAATCGGACTAGAAAAAGTTTAATTAGCAGTTGTTGTATATAGAAACTATGTAATACAATACCTGGTTCTGAAAACCTTTTTTTTTTCCAATTTGGGCCTTATTTGGCTTTCAGAAGTCTCATTCTGAGCCAATCGGGCCTCAAAGTTTGATTTTTGGTCAAACTTCCAAATTAAGACAAGAAACAAGTTTAATTAGTAGTTATTATACATAGAAACTTGTAATACTACTCCCAGCTCTTGAAAATTATATTTTCTCCCTGTTTGAACCCTATTCAGCTGTTATTAGGCCTAGTTCAGGCAAATTGGGGCTGAAGTTTGAATTTGGTCAAAATTCCTAATTAAGACTGTAGATAAGTTTAATTAGAAGTAATTCTGCATAAAAACTATGTAATATACTACTCTCGGCTCTTGAAAATCTCATTTTTCTTCTCGTGCAGGCCTTATGCGGCACTTATAAGGCTTAGTTCAGGCCAATCGGGTCGAAAGTTTTTGGTCAAACTTCTAAATTAAGATTAGAAACAAGTTTAATTTATAGTTATTGTATATAGAAACTATGTAATATTAGTCCCAGCTCTTGAAAATTAAGTTTTTGTTGGTCCGAAGGCCCATCACTCTAGTTTTGATGATGATCAACTCATGTAGTTATAGTACTAATGATCTTGTGTTTAATTAGTGACAGATTTATAATCAAGATCTTAGTAGGTGCGTAGCTTCAATAAATAATTTGAAGTCAAGTTTTGGAGCTAGCACGTTTGATCCAAAGAGCTCTTGGATCGTGTTTGGACCAAGTCAAGAAGATGAGAAGACTTCAAGTGAAGACTTCAAGAAGATGAAGACTTGTGTCTAGGTTTGCTTTTATAAGATTTTGTTTTAGATTAAAATGTAAAGGATAGAATAGTTGGTGGATTGCTCAAGTATACATATACACACACTCTTGATTTAGTTTGTTTTATAAAAGAATTTTTCTTTCAGAAAAATACATGTTTGGTTTTTGGTATTCAAGTTTATATGTTTTAACCAAAACCATGTTTAGAGCTTAATGTAAAAAATATAGATATTTCACCATGTTTGTGTAGTGGATCATATCCATACACACTATGCTTTAAAAGAGTTTAAAATATCTTGTTTTTGTATTTGTAGAAGTTTTGAAAAAATCAAGTTTTGGAAAATACTGTTTTTCATTTGAGCCAATTTTTCCTTATTACAAAAATAGTCCAAATCATTTGTCACATGCCTTGATTTTGTGCAAGCATGTTTGTTTATCAAAATATATTGGTTAAACTATTTTTGTAGATTTTTCTATAGTTTATGGGATTTTATTTCAAATCAAAAAGACCTAGTTTTAAATCTCTTAACAGTTCTGTCCTGGCTTCAGCCGGTCGACCGACCGGTCGACTGAAGTCTGAAGTCGGTCGACCGAGCGGTCGACCGACGTGCACAGACGTGCACGCCCAGTTCTGGCAGGAGGCCGGTCGACCGACTCGGTCGACCGTCCAGAGAGCTCTGCTCTCTGGAAAGGCCCCGGTCGACCGACCGGTCGATCGGACAGAGAGACGTGTTCTCTGTATCCTGGCTCGGTCTACCGATGGCGACGGTCTGAAATATGACCGTTGGCCGGTCGACTGACCGGTCGACTGACAGTTCTGTCAGGCCCCAACGGCTAGTTTTTGGAGGCCTATAAATTGGGTCATTTGGGGGCTGTTTTCTCTAAGATTTTTGGAGAGTTTTTGTGCTAGTTTTTCCTACTCTTTTAAGAGGTTTTTCTCCACAAAATTGAGAGCAAATATTTCCTATCAAAAGGGGAGTTTTTATCATGAGTTTTAAAAGTGATTCTTTGAGTTTTTCACCACCATTCTCATCCTTGTTTTTCTCACAAACACTTGAGCAATCCATAGACATATTCATCTTATAGGAGTGTTATAGTGATATTGTTTTTAGGTGATCAAAGTGTTGTAATCACCAAAGACTTGTTCTTGTGCTTTGAGGAGGCGGACGTGTGTGTTCGCGTTTGTTTCGAGTTCGTGTGTGGACTAGGTGTTTGAGGTGTGACCTCGGCAAGCTTGTGGGGCTTGCGGTGTGTACGGTACTAGAGAGTCCGAGGGCTTGTAGGTGTTGCGGCACCAAGGAGTGATCCATTGGGATCGAGCATAGTGGAAATCCTTCGTGCGTCGAAGGCGGGGATGTAGAGCAAGTGTGCTCGAACCTCAAAACAAATCCATTGTGTTTGCGATTGCTCTTTCTCTCTCTCCCTTACTTGTTTATATCTTGCATGCTATTATTGTGTTTATCTTTACAAGCTTGATATTCATATTGTACTTAATTGATATATGCTTGGGGATTGTTTGCTAACACTTGTATTTAACCAAGAGAGCCAACGCGGCACCTCAACCCTTATCTAGGGGAATCTAGAGGAGTTAGTCCAGAGCCCTTTACGGGAAATTCGGCTACACTCTTGTGTTAAACTTGGTGTTTAGTGTAAAAGTTTAGTTTAGGTCATAATAGTTTTTAATTCCGCATTATTTGTCATTTAGTGACAATTAGATTAGCCATCACCTATTCACCCCCCCTCTAGGTGTTTTTCAATTGGTATCAGAGCTAGTGCTCTGTATTTGGGTCTAACAACCTAGAGTTAAAGATCCTCATTTTTAGGCTAATCACTATTTTTGTACACTCACCATGGATTTCATGTCACCACCCACTTTTGACATTCTTAACATCCAAGTTTGGAAGGTTAAGATGTCCTTGTACCTCAAGGCCTTAGTGTTGGCCCAAAGGTCATTAGCCCGACATTTTGATGATAACAAACCATATTTAGTTATGTTTTTAACAATTTTGTTTACATTAGTTTCAGGTAAAATTTATAGTTGATTTGACGGCTCCAACTCAAGACTCACGCTTTTGGACGCCGCAAAGGATTTGGATCCCCGAGCCTAGCACAGTAGAAGCGCTCCAGGATCAAACAAAAAGAAGACCCCAAGATTTGTAATTTTCTTTTTTTGTTAGTATTTTTAGATGATTTTGTCAAAACCTAGATGATAGAGGTAGAATACTTAGGATTATCACACACACACATCTAGTATTGCTTCATGGCTTCAAAACAATTTTTCATAACAAAATTTCTAACCTAGTTTGGAAAAACCATGTTTGGAAAAATTTGTTTTAGAAAAACCAATTTTCCATTTCACCAAAAAGGATTTTCATCAAAATAAAGTTCAAATATTTTTGGGTGTTGACCTATGATCACATACTGTTTTTATAAGTCCTAGAACCTTATTTTATAAATCCTTAAACCAAAGGACTTTTCAACCAAGATTTCCTTTTCCTTAGCAGACTCTGAAAAAATAGATCTTGCAGAGTCCAGTCGACCGACCCAGTCGACCGACATGCACCACTGTGTATGTGTGCACATCGGTCGACTGACCCGGTCGACCGGGCGCAACTTGCTGCTCTCTGTTTTTCCTCGGTCGACCGAGTCGGTCGACCGAGTCGGTCGACCGACAGAGAGAGTTGCTCTCTGGTTTTGGTCTCGGTCGGCCGCCCAGTCGACCGACCTCCCCAACGGTTGAAAATTTGACCGTTGGCGGTCGACCGGCCCGGTCGACCGTTAGCTGTCAGAAGTTCTGACAGACTCCAACAGCTCTATTTTTCTGGACAGCTTTTTGCTGGAATTCACCCCAACGACTCTTTTGAGGTTTGTAGGTTATTTTTCATCCCCTATAAATAGTGGGACACTTCTACAAACTTTAATAATAAGATTTTACAAGCAAAAACTTTAGTTTTCAAAGCTTAGCCTTTTAGAAAAAGATTTTCACTTTAAGCCAAAAATTTCCAACACCTTCTTGAAGCAATCCTCTACTTCTCTCTAGACTTTTGCACTACACAATCCCATAGTATTATCTCTCTCATCTTGGTTGTAGGATTGTGCAAAGTGAGCTCTTTTTGATCAAGTGTGATCAACCTTTTTTATTGTGAGAAGTTGTAGAGGCATCGACCTCAAGCGAGCGGGTGTGCTTCAAAGTGTTATGGCGACACCGAGAGATAGGACAAGTGTGTCCTTGTATTGAGGATCCAGTGGGATCACCAATAGTCGAAATCCTTCATCGTATTGAAGGTGGGGACGTAGAGCGTGGCTCGAACCTCAGAAAAATCTTCGTGTTTGCGATTGTCCACATTTTCTCTAAACTCTATCTCTCTCTTACTTGCTCCATTAAATTGTTTATTTACTTGCAAGTTATTTAATTGTGCTCTTTGTTTAAATAGTTTTCAAATTCCGCATAATTCCCATTTCATATAGCCATCACCTATTCACCTCCCCTCTAGGTGATTTCAATTGGTATCAGAGCCTAACCCTTGCATTTGGTTTAACCACCTTAGGGAGCCCCTTATATTTGGCTATATCTTTTTGTTGCATTATTAATTGTTGTGCATTCTACTTTTGTATTCATGGCATCCATTGATCTTTCTAGCATCAAGTCCCCACCCAAGTTTGATGGCTTAAACTTCCCCATTTGGAAGGTCAAGATGAACCTATTTCTTAAGTCCTTAGGAGTTAGAGTAGCTAGGGCCATTACCAAAGAATTTGTAGAACCTCTCACCGATGAGAGATCATGGTCCGAGGATACCACCAAGGACTATGAAGCTAATGCTAGGGCTCAATATGCATTAACTCAAGCCCTAAATGAAGATGACCTTTCTCGCATCATAAACTGTAAATCTGCATTTGAAGTTTGGAATGTTTTGATTGTGACTCATGAGGGAACGTCCCAAGTCAAAAGATCCAAGATTGACTTGCTTCGTTCTCAATATGAGAACTTTTATATGCTTGAAAATGAATGCATTGATGATATGCTCACCCGTTTCACCAAGATAACTAATGCTTTATCTTCTTTAGGTGACACAATTGACAATGACCAAAAGATCCAGAAGGTCATTCGAGCTCTTCCCAAATCTTGGGAAGTCAAGGCAACAACCCTCAAGGAGCTCAACGATCGGGAGGAGATGGACTTCTCCGGCTTCATCGGCAATCTCAAAACACATGAGATGGAGATGAAAGTTAGAGAAGAAAGGGAGGCACCAAAGAAGAAAGCCCTCGCTTTCAAATCCACTCCATCCACCCATGACGAGGAGGACTCATCGGAAGACTACGATGAGGACTTTGCCATGCTCATCCAGAAGGTGGGCAAGATGTTTTACAAGAAGGGGAGGCAAAGCAACTTCCGAAGAGGGAAACCTCAAGGAAGGTTTGAAAGAAAAAGAGAGGAGCCGGGTCCTTGCTTCCATTGCAAGAAGATCGGACATCTCATTGCCGATTGCCCCGCTCTTCAAGCTACAACTTCAAAGAATGGGCCAAAGAAGAAGAAAGCTATGGTGGCCACTTGGGATGACATGGAGTCGGAATCCGAAGAGGAGAACGACGCCGCACACATGTGCTTCATGGCACATGGGGAGGATGCATCAAAGGTAAATCTTGAAAACTTCATAGATGATGATGAATTAACTATGAATGAACTTGCATAATTTTTCGAAGAGCTACAACATAGATATGAGATTTCACAATCTCAAAATAGGAAATTGAAAAAGGAAAATGACTCTTTGAAAAACAAATTTGATATTGTTCTAAAAGAGAAAAATGATTTATCAAATGCTTTTGAGAAAATGAAAATTGATTTTGATAAATATAAAATATCTTCTAAAGGAAAAAGCCCCATTTCATCTTGCAACAAAAATGAATTTTTGGAAATTCAAAAACGAGTTGATGTTTTGGACTCAACTCTAAAGAAATGTGCTTTTGATTTAAACAAATTTGCATCTAGGTTTCCCAAAGGAATAACCCAAGGGAAACACACTCACCATCAACATGCACAGAAACATGCACACACACATAAGCATGCCTACATGTATGGTAGTGGTAGAATTTACATATGCACTCATTGTGGCCGCAAAGGCCATTTAGAAAAATTTTATTTTGCTAAGCTAAACATGTCAAATAAACATGTTTGGGTTCGCCAAGATACTAACCCTAAAGGAACCAAAAAGATATGGGTACCAAAAGACACACCGAATTTAGTTGATACAGGAGGGTCTTCTTCCTCCAAGAATTAGGGGGAGATGGTGACCGGGTGGTGGATGCATCAACGCTAAACGAACATATCGTCGCTTGCATCGCTATCATAGAGGCACCCATTTTGGAGAATGCCCTCGGTTTGGTAATTTCTCCACATAAAAGTTTTGTTTACATATATGCATAGGATTGTTAGTTTACCATTGTGTTATATTGATATGTGTTAGAGTAAACTTGCATTTCCATTATGCTTATATGTATACCTTGTTCAAGTGTATATTATCATGTTTTATGTCATATATTTTTTTTGTGTCCACATGTCTAGATTTGGTTATATATGTATTTTGTCAAAACTAAATAAAGATTTACTTAAAACATTTTTAAAGCAAATAAATAGAGATGGCAATTGCGCGCCTCAACTCATATCTAGAGGAATCTCGAGGAGAAGTTCAGAACCCTTCACGGGGTATTCGGCTTCAACATCTCTAATATCTTGCTTTATTTATAAATAAAAATATATAGTAAAAATATATGTGTGTAATTTTTGTTGATATTTATAACTAATATGATTTAAAATTTGTTTAACATTTTTTAAATATACCTTCTGCTGCTATTCTAAAAATATGAGATAAAAATTTTTTAAAACTGGTTTGCTTACTGTCAGTTTTGGGTAAGACCGGTCGACCGGAGCGGTCGACCGACCTAGCCTGGAGGATATTTTTTTAACTCCTCTTTTGCCGGCCGACCAAAGCGGTCGACCGACTGAGATGGGCTTGCTCTCGGTTTGCGACGGTCGACCGGACCAGTCGACCGGGCAACGGGAAATCTATTTTTTACCCGACTCTATATAAAACCCTAATCACCTTTTCACTCATCTCACCACCGACCTCTTCTTCTCTCTTCTCTCAAAAACCCTAAAAATCATTTCCCAACCCTTTCCACCTCCATCCAACTTCAAATCCACTCTAGAATTTGTTGAATCTTCACTCTCAGGCTTGGATTCACGTCTTTTTTAGGGATTTTTCGGATTTTACCACTTGTTCTCCATTTTTCAAGGTAAAAATCTCTTGTTTCCTAGATCTTGCTTGTTTACTTGTTCTCTTTCATATTCTAGCCTAGATCTAGTCTTCATTTTGTGTAGATCAAGCCATTTTCTTTGATTATTGTGTGGATCTTGCCCTAGTTCTATTTTTCCCTAAAAAAAATGCCTAAGAGATCTAGAACTGAGAAGGGTAAATCTACCTAATCCAAACCCCTATTTGTGTCCTCTCAAGCAGAATATAGGTTTATTGTGCTCTCTCCCAAGAGTGTTATCTCTGGACGATGTGTAGTAATTCAAGATTTTGATTATCTGAATTTAGCACAAATTCTAGGGGCAAATTCTCTTGAGAATTTTCTCACCATTAGAGAGCCTGTTTATCCTTTACTGGTTCCATATTTTTATACTAATCTTACATTTGAATCAAATAGGATCCGGTCTAGAGTACTTGGGAGAGATATTGACATCTCTCTTCAAGAGTTTGCTGATCTTCTTCATCTCCCCTGTGAGGGAACTGATATTTATAACCTAGACCTTCATGATTTCACCTATCCTGACGGTGAGTCTGCGCTCACCGCCTTCACATTGATTCACAGGGATAATAACCCCGGTCTGGTTAGAAATGAGAAAGTTAGTAAATACACTCTCATAGCTCAAGTTCTAGCCAAGATAATTTTCTACAACCTCCTGCCCAAATCAGGAGAGTTCAGTCATGCTAGGGGAACTGTTCCTTTGTTAGTCTACTACCTTCTGCGAGGCATTAGGGTCAACATCCCCAAGCTCATCATATCCTTCATGACCTCTGATCACATTCATGTACCCACTAGGCACTTGCCTTATGGGATGCTCATTTCATATCTGTTGAAACAGCTTAACTTTGATCTATCTTCTGAGAGGCCTCATGAACCCTCTGTGGACATTAACAACACCCTCCTGAAGAGGATGCGTGTTGGGATGCGTCATCCTGCTCCCAAACAGCAGCCTATTCCTCCTGCTGGTCTTGTCCCAGGTTCCTCGTCTGCTTCAGGATCATCCATTCCTTCTGATCTCCAGTCCTTCTTGTCCTCTGAGTTACGAGAGCACCGAGCTCAGTTATCTGCTGAGTTGCAGGAGCATCGTACCCAGATATCAGCTGAGATCTAGTAGCACCATTCTCAGATTTCTGCAGAGATTGCGGCATATCGTGAGGAGATGACCGCACGCTATCATGGCCTTCGCAATGACATGGGCTATTTTGCTGATTCCATGTGTTACATGGAGTCACAATTTGGCACACTATTTGTGAGGCACGAGGTGCGGGCTCCGGATCCCACGGCGTATGCTCGACCACTACCTCCTACCGGACCTCCATTTCCGGCCAGGACTTCTGCCCCTCCAGCACCGCATCCAGCTGTTGCAGCAGTTGAGTCGGAGGAGGAGGCATCTGATGAGGATGATGATGGTGATGATGATGTTGAGGAGCATGGCGCTGAGGAAGGTGATTCTAGTTCTGATGAGGACGAATCAGAGTCGGATGAGGAGTGATCTTACCCCTTTTGATGATGTCAAAAAGGGGGAGAGACTTTTGTGATCTGGGCTGTATTTTGCTATATTTTGTATTTTGGGTTATAGTACTTTATTTTTTTATGGACATGTATTTCTGTTGGACATGTGTTTTATTTATGGTTGTGTATTTTTATTTCTTGTGGACATGAGTTATTGTATGACATATGATTTCTTTTTTTTTAAGTGTTTTGATTACCTTATGTCCATTTTTATTCTGTGGCATGTGACTCATTCCATATCTTATATGCCTTTATATATGCATGAGTATGTCTCTATGTGACTCCTTTATATATGCATGTGTTGAGGGGGAGCTTCACTTGAAGTCTCCACCCAAAATATTGGTGATAACTATATATGTTTTGTCATCATCAAAAAGGGGGAGATTGTTGGCCCAAAGGCCATTAGCTTGACATTTTGATGATAACAAACCATATTTAGTTATGTTTTTAACAATTTTGTTTACATTAGTTTCAGGTAAAATTTATAGTTGATTTGACGGCTCCAACTCAAGACTCACACTTTTGGACGCCGCAAAGGATTTGAATCCCCGAGCCTAGCACAGTAGAAGCGCTCCAGGATCAAACAAAAAGAAGACCTCAAGATTTGTAATTTTCCTTTTTAGTTAGTATTTTTAGATGATTTTGTCAAAACCTAGATGATAGAGGTAGAATACTTGGGATTGTCACACACACACACATCTAGTATTGCTTCATGGCTTCAAAACAATTTTTCATAACAAAATTTCTAACCTAGTTTGGAAAAACCATGTTTGGAAAAATCTGTTTTAGAAAAACCAATTTTCCATTTCACCATAAAGGATTTTCATCAAAATAAAGTTCAAACATTTTTAGGTGTTGATCTATGATCACACACTGTTTTTATAAGTCCTAGAACCTTATTTTATAAATCCTTAAACCAAAGAACTTTTCAACCAAAATTTCTTTTTCCTTAGCAGACTCTGGAAAAACTGATCTGGCAGAGTCCGGTCGACCGACCCAGTCGACCGACATGCACCAGTGTGCATGTGTGCACATCGGTCGACTGACCCGGTCGACCGGCCGCAACTTGCTGTTCTCTGTTTTTCCTCAGTCGACCGAGTCGGTCGACCGACAGAGAGAGTTGCTCTTTGGTTTTGGTCTCGGTCGGCCGCCCAGTCGACCGACCTCCCCAACGGTCGGAAATTTGACCGTTGGCGGTCGACCGGCCCGGTCGACCGTTAGCTGTCAGAAGTTCTGACAGACTCCAACAACTCTATTTTTCTAGACAGCTTTTTGTTGGGATTCACCCCCAACGACTCTTTTGAGGTTTGTAGGTTATTTTTCATCCCCTATAAATAATGGGACACTTCTACAAACTTTAATAACAAGATTTTACAAGCAAAAACTTTAGTTTTCAAAGCTTAGCCTTTTAGAAAAAGATTTTCACTTTAAGCCAAAAATTTTCAACACCTTCTTGAAGCAATCCTCTACTTCTCTCTAGACTTTTGCACTACACAATCCCATAGTATTATCTCTCTCATCTTGGTTGTAGGATTTGTTAGCCCAAAGGCCTTCCACCCTTGTTTTGATGATGATTAACTCATGTAGTTATGTTTACTAATAATCTTGTGTTGTTTAAGTTTCAGATCATTAACCAAGATATTAGTTGGTGATTAGCTTCAACAAGGTGTTTGGAAGCTTCACAAGTGATTCCAGGGCTCAAGCTTAAAGATCATACATTGCCTAGCCCATGGATGGAGTTTTGGAGCAAGTCTACTTGAAGATGAAGATCATCAAGAAGACTTAGGTATCCTAGTTTAGATAGTGTGTTTTAGATCCATTTGTAAAGTTTAGTATAGTTGATATGCTCAAGTGCACATACACACACGTTTCATGATTTGGATTTTGGTTTTCATGAATAGTAGATCAAAACAAGTTTACTTTATTTCTATGTATATTAGATATGTTCTAGATATACATACATGGTTTAACTTGCTAAACAAACTTATTTTGATATCCCTATTCATGTGTTGAAAAATCAAGTTTGATAAAAATACAAGTTTTGTTTTTGATAAAATTGGCAAGACACAAAAATGAATTGATATGTTGATATATTGTCTTGAAATTTTTATTACTTGTTTGAGTTTTAATATAAAATGATAAAACAAGTTTTGTGGATTTTTAGAAGTGTTAAAAGATTTTTATAAAATATTTTTCCCAAGTTTTCAAACCCAGTTTTCAGGTCCAGGACTCAACCAGTCGACTAAGCCAGGTTATTAGTCGACTTGGCTGAAGTCCGGTCGACCGGGCCGGTCGACCGGGCGTGCACAGATCTGTGCACGTTTGGAGTCCCTGTGACGGTCGACCGGGCCGGTCGACCGCGTTGAGAGCAGAGCTCTCTGTTTGTTTGGGTCGACCGGGCCGGTCGACCGCAGTTGCCCAACGGTCATATTTCTGACCGTTGGCGGTCGACCGGGCCAGTCGACCGCTGCCTGTCAGAGCTGCCAGCTCAGCTCTAACGGCTAGTTTTCTGTTGGGGCTATAAAAACCCCATCTCTTTGGGGATTTTGGCCAAGTTTTTTAAGAGGAAAAATTCCAGTTTTCTGAAGTGTTTAAAAGAGTTTTAAAAAGAGTTTTTGGCTTTTAAACTTCTCATCCTTATTGTTTTAGGTTTTTGGAAAAATCAAAGAAAAGAATATTTTGGGAGATTTGTCTTGGTTTTCATTCTATATCTTTTGCAAGAATTTTCCCAAGTGTTTTTCTTTGTTGCTTGTTTTCCAAACACCTAGTTTCCATACTTGAGCTATCATACTATCCTAATCTATTAGGATCTTGTTTTTGTGGAAAAAGAGAAAAAGAAAAGAGAGATTGAGTTTGTGATTTTTGGAACCACTTGTTGTACACCCTTATTCTTTGTGTATCCCTCTTAGGTAGAGGTGATCGGGTGATTGGTTTGCTCCCTCTACTGAGAGGTGGAGTTTGGTTGTAAACCCTCTTCGGTAGAGGTGTTGGTTGTTGTATTGGCTACGGGCCTACCCCTCGGTTGTGAGGTGGTTGTTTGTGAGAGGAGTTTGGTACTCCTAGAGTTGTAACAAATCCTCTTCGGTAGAGGTTCCCTCGATGGGAGATAGTGGATTGGAAATCCTACACGGTGGTGTAGGCGGGGATGTAGAGCAAGGTGCGCGAACCTCGAAACATATCTTGGTGTTTGCGTTTTGATCCATTGTCTCTCTAACTCTCTCTCATTTAATTGTGCAAAGCATCATACATAACATCATATCATATTTGCTTGTGTTGAGCATATTTCTTCTTGCCTTGCATTATTCCATATTGCTATTCGTTCTTATATGCTTGGTTGTTTGTGTGTGCCTCACTTGTACCAAATTAACAAGAGCTTCACATAACACCTCAACCCATTCAAGGGGAATCAAGAGGAGTTAGTCCAGAGCCCTTCACGGGGAATTCGGCTACACTTGTTGATTGTACTAAGTGTGTTGCAAGATTTGCATTAGCTTCCGCATTTAGCGCACATAGTTTTGCATTTAGTTCTAGATTAGCACTTACACCTATTCACCCCCCCTCTAGGTGTTTTTCAATTGGTATCAGAGCTAGTGCTCCTGATATTAGGCTTAACATCCTAGGAGTGAGATCCATTTGCTTGCTAATCTTTTGTTTGCATTTGCTTGTTTGCACACATATAGTTTACCATGACTTTCATGACCCCACCTATGTTTGACCCTTCCAACATTCATGTTTGGAAGATTAGGATGACTGTTTATTTACAAACCCTAGGTCATAAAGTTTACCTTGCCATTACCAAGGAATCCTTCCTTAGTGATCGCAATCATATAGGGGCAAATGCACAAGCCCTAGAGGCCATTAGAAGCACTTTATCTAAAGATTATCTTATGAGTGTTTCTAACCTTGATTCCGCTTTTGTAGTGTGGAACAAGTTGACAACAACCACCACCTCCAAGCTTCAAGTGCCAAATCAACCGGAGGAATCTAGCGGAGAATCCGATTCACAATGCTTCATGGTCCAAGGGAATGATTCCCTTGAGGTACACTCGGAAACTCCATTAGATAGTGATGATGATGCTAGTTCTTCAAATGATCATATTGATGCCCATGCTTTGAATGAAGAACTTTCTATTGTTTGTGAAAAATTGATAGAAAAATATAAGATTTTGAAAAAGAAAAGTCTAGAAATTGAAAATGAAAATAAGAGTTTGCATTCTAGACTTAACAATGTTTTGCAAGAGAAGGTTGAGGTCTATAATGAAAGGGATTCATTGAGATCTCAATTAGAACTTGCACTAAAAGAAAATGAATTTTTAAAATCTAAAAATGATTGTCATGCTATTTTGAAGAAAAATGAAAATTTGTCTTCAAAAGTAGATTTTGTTTTAAAAGAGAATGTTGATTTGAAAAATAAAATTATTTCTATTTCAAATGAGTTGAATACTTGTTTAGATAAGAATATGGTTTTGAAAAGTAAAATGGATGCACATGTTTGCCATGCTAGTGTAGCTTCTTCATCTAGTCTACCCAATGCATGTACCTCTTCTTCTAGAATTAATGATGATATTTGTTTGTTAAAGAAGAGAGTTGACTGTTTGGGCTCCACTATGAGCCAATGTGCCATGAACCACACTCGCTTGCAATCCTTGATTCGAAAGAAACAAGTTCCAACTTTTATGCATGCACACCCTCCACGGCATACACATGCTCCTCACGGACACACTCCTCACATGTATGCTCATGTGTACACTTGTACACATTGTGGACGTAAGGGCCACCTTACTAGATTTTGTTTTGATAGATTACATACTCCAAATTTAGCAAAGAATTTTGTTTGGGTTAGAGAAGATACTAACCCCCATGGACCCAAAAGAGTATGGGTACCAAAGACCACCCCTCCTATTATTTTTGATGTAGGTGTGGGCTCTCACATGACGTGAGAGTGATGACACCTTGGAGTGGATGCGTTCCGTACTTAAAGGAAATCAATAGGATGCATCACTTTCAAGGGAAGACTTGGTGGAGAAGACCACCACGTTTTGGAGACAAGGAAAGTTGCTTCTTCGGTTTTGGTAACAATCCTTTACTCCCATTTATTATGTTTACATGCTTTCCATGTTTATCTTTCATAACATGTTTTTGATGTCTATGGATTAGTATGTACATACCATGTTTATTAGATCCTTGACATACATGTATAGTATTTGAGACACACATGCTTATTTGAATCATACTTAGTGTTCTCACTTTTGTTTAGGCTATAATGTACATCATGAATCTAATACATGTGAATTTACATAGTAATCATGTTTTAGTTTTATCATGATGGTTTTTGTATTTGTTTTGATGATTCATGCTAAGATTACTTGTTTAAGTGTTAATTTTCATTAAGACTAGTTATATACTTGTGCATATAGTGGGCCACAAATAAATCTATATATGTATGAGCTTGATTGCTTATTTGAACCCATTAGATGTGCTAGTATAGTCTAGTTTTGATGATTCGTACATTCAAACTTGTATTCTCATTTTTGAATTTGTTTTATGATTGTGTGTTTCACTTCATGTATATGTTTGTATTGCCAAACCTTAAGATATACATGTATACCCCTTGAGTCATTTGCCTTTCATGCAAATCTATATATGGACTCAATTGTGTTTAGGGATATGTATGTATATTTATTGTGTTGACAATTCATACATATACCTTAAAATGAAATTTGTCTTGATGAAGGTTTAGTTTCTCTTGATTTTGTGTTTAATTGTTTAACTTCATGTATATGTCTATCATGTCCAAACTATTAGATATACATGTTTATCCTTTTTGAGCCACGTACCTTCATGCATACATCTTTGTGGACTCGTTGTGTTTCGGATATGTATGTATATTTTAATTTGTACTTGACATACATATGCCATGAAGATTAAATAAGTTTTGATGATTTTCGTGTTTTCAATGTTTAAGGAATAATTGAGCTTAATTGAATATTTTCATGATTATGATATTCACACTTTATTTGTACACTCACATTTATTGATTGCTCATGTTTTGTTTTCATGAGTCATATTTATGTCTAATTGAATTAGAGTGTTGATTATCTTGTGGATTTCATGTTTTATGAAAATTATTTTTAGTTTATTCCTTGCTTGAAGGATTTCGTACTAGTTAACAAAAATTTTCATTTTAACTAGTTCGTATTCTTCATATGGTAGAGTATTTCAAACAAAGCTTATTTTTCAAATCTATTTTTGAAAACTCCTACCCTTTACGGGAGGTTGGATAGGAGTCCATGCCTTGTATGTTTATATTGAAAATCCTTTTAAACCTGTGCATGAGATGGGTGGATTAGTAATATGATGTATACACTTGAACTTATTGTTATGTCAATTGGTATCATTGAACTCTTTCAATTGGTATCATTTTGATCTTCTTGTATACTCATATATGTTTTGTATGTATGTATGCTTTCAATTCCAAGAATATCAATTTCTGTTGGTATCTATTTTCCATACATATATATGTTTGTGTTTATGCTAGTGCTTGAGTTTCAATTTTGTTTCAATTGATTACTTTTAAATTGGTATCAAGACTATGCATTATTTTAGTTTGTATTTCATAAAGGGGGAGAAAATTTGATTTTGTCTTTCTATTGGTATTTGTACTCCCATACTTTATGATTGAAAATTCGAATTTGGTATCATATGTTTAAAATGAATAATTCTTACAATTGATATCAATGTTTCTATGTAAAATCTTTTCAATTGGTAAAATATTTACTATTGGTATCAAAATTTGTGTTTAGACATTCAAAATTTATTATGTTTAATTTCAATTGATATCAAGATGTCTTGTGTTTTAAATTGGTATCTAAAAATTTAGTTTAAAGTAAAATTCAAAAATTTGATTTGTATTGCCTATATGCAAGAAGAGCTTAACATCTCTTCATATAGATTCATGTTGAGTGTATTGTGTATTGAAGAGCTTAACATCTCTTCTTTATGTGGTACACGTGTGTAGGGGGAGCTTCACATCTCCTCTTATTCATTACATAATGTGTGTTATGTGAATTAGGGCTTAACATCCCTCCTTCATGTAATGCATATGTGTAGGGAAGCTAACTTAGCGTCTTCCTCTTCATGAATGTATATAGCATATAACATTTATTAATTTTTGTTTATTTTCACTTGGTATCAAGATGCTTCATTGACATATTTTTTAATTGATATCATGTTTGTAGTCACCCCTTATTGACTTTGTTTTTGTTTTAGACAAAAAGGGGGAGAACATTGTTTGTATTGTTTTGATTGACTCAAAAGGGGGAGAAAGATTTTTACCCCTCATTTTATTTATGGTTTTGATTGTTTACCCCTTTGTTGATGAGTGACAAAAAGGGGGAGAAGATTTTGTGTTTATATATGCATACTTATGTTTTTGCATATATTAAGTTTTATTGGTTGTTTTATTTGGTATCTAGATCATCTAGTACTGTTATTAATGTGTTATTAATTTAATTGGTATCTAGAGCTTCTAGAATATGTTTTATGCATGTTGATGCATGCATGTTTATGTACATTCATTGCATATCCTTTATCTATTTGGTTATGCATGAGTTAAGGGGGAGCTTCTTTGAACCTTTACTTTAATCCATGCATATATAACTCCATGAGTTTTGTCATCATCAAAAAGGGGGAGATTGTTGGCCCAAAGGCCTTCCACCCTAGTTTTGATGATGATTAACTCATGTAGTTATGTTTACTAATAATCTTGTGTTGTTTAAGTTTCAGATCATTAACCAAGTATTAGTTGGTGATTAGCTTCAACAAGGTGTTTGGAAGCTTCACAAGTGATTCCAGGGCTCAAACTTAAAGATCACACATTGCCTAGCCCATGGATGGAGTTTTGGAGCAAGTCTACTTGAAGATGAAGATCATCAAGAAGACTTAGGTATCCTAGTTTTGATAGTGTGTTTTAGATCCATTTGTAAAGTTTAGTATAGTTGATATGCTCAAGTGCACATACACACACGTTTCATGATTTGGATTTTGATTTTCATGAATAGTAGATCAAAACAAGTTTACTTTATTTCTATGTATATTAGATATGTTCTAGATATACATACATGGTTTAACTTGCTAAACAAACTTATTTTGATATCCCTATTCATGTGTTGAAAAATCAAGTTTGATAAAAATGCAAGTTTTGTTTTTGATAAAATTGGCAAGACACAAAAATGAATTGATATGTTGATATATTGTCTTGAAATTTTTATTACTTGTTTGAGTTTAATATAAAATGATAAAACAAGTTTTGTGGATTTTTAGAAGTGTTAAAAGATTTTTATAAAATATTTTTCCCAAGTTTTCAAACCCAGTTTTCAGGTCCAGGACTCAACCAGTCGACTAAGCCAGGTTATTAGTCGACTTGGCTGAAGTCCGGTCGACCAGGCCGGTCGACCGGACGTGCACAGATCTGTGCACGTTTGGAGTCCCTGAGACGGTCGACCGGGCCGGTCGACCGCGTTGAGAGCAGAGCTCTCTGTTTGTTTGGGTCGACCGGGCCGGTCGACCGCAGTTGCCCAACGGTCATATTTCTGACCGTTGGCGGTCGACCGGGCCGGTCGACCGCTGCCTGTCAGAGCTGCCAGCTCAGCTCTAACGGCTAGTTTTCTGTTGGGGCTATAAAAACCCCATCTCTTTGGAGATTTTGGCCAAGTTTTTAAGAGGAAAAATTCCAGTTTTCTGAATTGTTTAAAAGAGTTTTAAAAAGAGTTTTTGGGCTTTTAAACTTCTCATCCTTATTGTTTTAGGTTTTTGGAAAAATCAAAGAAAAGAATATTTTGGGAGATTTGTCTTGGTTTTCATTCTATATCTTTTGCAAGAATTTTCCCAAGTGTTTTTCTTTGTTGCTTGTTTTCCAAACACCTAGTTTCCACACTTGAGCTATCATACTATCCTAATCTATTAGGATCTTGTTTTTGAGGAAAAAGAGAAAAAGAAAAGAGAGATTGAGTTTGTGGTTTTGGAACCACTTGTTGTACACCCTTATTCTTTGTGTATCCCTCTTAGGTAGAGGTGATCGGGTGATTGGTTTGCTCCCTCTAGTGAGAGGTGGAGTTTGGTTGTAAACCCTCTTCGGTAGAGGTATTGGTTGTTGTATTGGCTACGGGCCTACCCCTCGGTTGTGAGGTGGTTGTTTGTGAGAGGAGTTTGGTACTCCTAGAGTTGTAACAAATCCTCTTCGGTAGAGGTTCCCTCAGTGGGAGATAGTGGATTGGAAATCCTACACGGTGGTGTAGGCGGGGATGTAGAGCAAGGTGCTCGAACCTCAAAACATATCTTGGTGTTTGTGTTTTGATCCATTGTCTCTCTAACTCTCTCTCATTTAATTGTGCAAAGCATCATACATAACATCATATCATATTTGCTTGTGTTGAGCATATTTCTTCTTGCCTTGCATTATTCCATATTGCTATTCGTTCTTATATGCTTGGTTGTTTGTGTGTGCCTCACTTGTACCAAATTAACAAGAGCTTCACATAGCACCTCAACCCATTCAAGGGGAATCAGGAGGAGTTAGTCCAGAGCCCTTCACGGGAATTCGGCACTTGTTGATTGTACTAAGTGTGTTGCAAGATTTGCATTAGCTTCCGCATTTAGCGCACATAGTTTTGCATTTAGTTCTAGATTAGCACTTACACCTATTCACCCCCCCTCTAGGTGTTTTTCAGGATTGTGCAAAGTGAGCTCTTTTTGATCAAGTGTGATCAACCTTTCTTATTGTGAGAAGTTGTAGAGGCATCGGCCTCAAGCGAGCGGGTGTGCTTCAAAGTGTTGTGGCGACACCGCGAGATAGGACAAGTGTGTCCTTGTATTGAGGATCCAGTGGGATCACCAATAGTGGAAATCCTTCATCGTGTTGAAGGCGGGGACGTAGAGCGTGGCTCGAACCTCGAAAAAATCCTCGTGTTTGCGATTGTCCACATTTTCTCTAAACTCTATCTCTCTCTTACTTGTTCCATTAAATTGTTTATTTACTTGCAAGTTATTTAATTGTGCTCTTTGTTTAAATAGTTTTTAAATTCCGCATAATTCCCATTTCATGTAGCCATCACCTATTCACCCCCCTCTAGGTGATTTCACTTAGGAATACATGTTTATTTTGCCATCACTAAAGATTCATATTGTTCTAATGGCAAAAATATTGAGGCTAATGCAAAAGCCCTACATGCTTTAAAGTCTACCCTAAATGATGATTATTTATCTAGGGTTACTAATATTGATTCGGCTTTTGTAGCATGGAACATCATCACCTCCTTTGGTGAAAATGATCTATACTATGCGGGGAGCGATTCAGATGTTGGAAGTGACATCTCCAACAAGTGCTATATGGTCCAAGGGGATAACCCCCTTGAGGTAACTACCGAATCCGAGGTAGAAAATGACAACATGTCATATGATGAGCTTTCTACATTTTGTCAACTTTTGCTAGAAAAATATGACATGCTTAAGAAAGATAATAAAAATTTGAAAAAGGAATTTGTTTGCATGCAAAATGAAAAAGATTCTTTGCAAGATAAGTTTGAAAATATTTTAAAAGAAAATGAATCTTTCAAGAATAAGATTGCATGTTTTGAAAAAGATTGTGAAATTTTGAAAAATGAGAATATTTCCTTGATGTCCAAATTAAATGTTTTGTGTGAAGGAAACACTTGTTTGAAAAATAAGATTGTTTTGGTGAAAAAACAAAAAGAAGTTGCTTTTAATGAAAACATTTCTTTGAAAAGAAAATTTTGTGAAAAAGAAAAAGAAGAAGTTTCTAAAAAGAATAAGAAAAATGATTCTTTAACCACAAATGCGATAATTGTTTTGAAAAATAAAATGGACTGTTTGAGCTCAACTTTGAGCTCATGTGCATTTAACCATAAAAGATTGGAAACCTTATTTTCAAAGAAATAAGTTCCACATGTTCATGCACATCCTCATCATGCATATGCTTATGTTGCAAGTCATGATCACACTCACACACATAAGCATCCTAAGGTGTACAAATGTACACATTGTGGCCGCAAAGGCCACTTAGCAAAGTTTTGTTTTGATAAGATGCATCATTTAAATTTTGCTAATAACAAAAATGTTTGGGTTGCTTACAAGACTAACCCCCTAGGACCCAAAAGAAAATGGGTACCAAAATTCTCACCTTTGGTTTGTGATGTAGGTGAGGGCTCTCACAAAACATGAGAGGGATGGTGCCTTGATGGTGGATGCACATGGACTTGATGGACACACATTTGATGCATCACTATCAAGGAGTTTTGGTGGGACAACCACCATGTTTGGAGCTTTGGAGTATAGTTCTTGTGTTGGTAACTATCTCTAAAACTCTTAGTTAAGTTTACATGCTTTTCTTTAATATAATATCTTGAGCATGTTCATATTTTTATTGTTTTGTGTTTCATGTGATAAATACTAGTTTAAATGTAGTTTTTATCAAAACTTATGTTTATACATGTACAAATAGTGAGCTACATTTAACTCATATTTGTTTGCAATTCATACTCATTTGTACCCACTATATGCACATGTATAGCCTAGTTTTGATGATTCCTTCATTATACTTGTTTTGCCTTTTTTTTTCTCATGTTTTTACTTCATGTATATGAAATTTTTATTCGAATCTAATAAATATACATGTACACCTGTGAGTCATTTGCCTTCATGCAATTCATCTTATGGACTCTTTTTATGTTTGGGATATGTATGCATATTGTTAGATTTGGATTAATCATACATATACCATGAAATTTATTGTTTTAATGAAAAATGAATTTTCATGTTTTGTTTGATAAAATAAAATGAATAATTTGTTTTGATCATTTTGAGCTCCATTGACTATTTTCATGAAAATACTAATTACATGACTTTTGAACACTTACCTTTTACTTTGTTTATTCATGACTTTGTTTCATGATAATTTTGAGCTTTATAGACCATGAGTGCTTAAATTTTTGCATTTAGTAGTATTCATGAAATACATATGTTTTGATGTTTTTGAAGGATCTTTAACTAGTTTCTCAAAAAAAATTTAAACTAGTTATTTATTCTTCAAATTAGTTTTATGAGATATACACATGATCCTATTATTATTTCAATTGGTATCATTGGATCCTTTCAATTGGTATCAATTTGACTCTATTTTTGTATATACTCATATTTTGTTTTCTTATATATGTATGTATCAATTTCAATTGGTATACTCATTTTTCATACATATATATTTGTTTTGTGCTTGAGTTAAAATTGATTTACTTGTTTAAGCACAAAGTTTGTTTATGCTAAGCTTAATTCAAATTTCAATTGATAATTCTTATTTTTTAAATAAGCTTATGCATTGTGTTTTAATATTGATATCAAAATACAAAATTTTGTTTTATAAGAAAAATTAAAAAAGTTTTTGTTTTGTATTGCCTATATGCAAGGAGAGCTTAACATCTCTTCTACATATAGATTCATGTTGAGTGTATCTTATATTGAGGAGCTTGACAACTCTTCTTTATGTGATACACGTGTGTAGGGGGAGCTTCACATCTCCTCTTATGCATTACATAATATGTGTTATGTGAATTGGGGCTGGTCATCCCGTCTTCATGTAATGCATATGTGTAAGGAAGTTAACTTAGCGTCTTCCTCTTCATGAATGTATATCGCATGTAACTATTTCTTGATTTGAGTTTACCCCTTCATTGGTTCTTTGTTTCGGACAAAAAGGGAGAGTAAAATTTATTTGTTTTGTTTTTACTTTAACCCCTTTGTTGATGATTGACAAAAAGGGGGAGAAGTATTTGAGATATATGCATGTTTTCCTTACTTAAGGGGAGAAGTATTTATGTTTATGCATATATGTTTTGTTTGGCAAATAGGAGAAAAAGATTTGTTTTGTTTTATGCTTGAGTGCATGTTTATCTCCTTCATTTGCATACATATTCATGTGCTTTATTTCCATATCTTATTATTTATTTGTTATGCATGAGTTAAGGGGGAGCTTCCTTGAGGCTTTACTTTAATCCATGCATATATAACTTCATGAGTTTCGTCATCATCAAAAAGGGGGAGATTGTTGGTCCGAAGGCCCATCACTCTAGTTTTGATGATGATCAACTCATGTAGTTATAGTACTAATTATCTTGTGTTTAATTAGTGACAGATTTATAATCAAGATCTTAGTAGGTACGTAGCTTCAACAAAGAATTTGAAGTCAAGTTTTGGAGCTAGCACGTTTGATCCAAAGAGCTCTTGGATCGTGTTTGGACCAAGTCAAGAAGATGAGAAGACTTCGAGTGAAGACTTCAAGAAGATGAAGACTTGTGTCTAGGTTTGCTTTTATAATATTTTGTTTTAGATTAAAATGTAAAGGATAGAATAGTTGGTGGATTGCTCAAGTATACATATACACACACACTCTTGATTTAGTTTGTTTTTATAAAAGAATTTTTCTTTCAGAAAAATACATGTTTGGTTTTTGGTATTCAAGTTTATATGTTTTAACCAAAACCATGTTTAGAGCTTAATGTCAAAAACATAGATATTTCACCATGTTTGTGTAGTGGATCATATCCATACACACTATGCTTTAAAAGAGTTTAAAATATCTTGTTTTTGTATTTGTAGAAGTTTTGAAAAAATCACGTTTTGAAAAATACTGTTTTTCATTTAAGCCAATTTTTCCTTATTACAAAGATAGTCCAAATCATTTGTAACATGCCTTAATTTTGTGCAAGCATGTTTGTTTATCAAAATATATTGATAAAACTATTTTTGTAGATTTTTCTATAGTTTATGGGATTTTATTTCAAATCAAAAAGACCTAGTTTTAAATCTCTTAACAATTCTGTCCTGGCTTCAGCCGGTCGACCGACCGGTCGACCGAAATCTGAAGTCGGTCGACCGAGCGGTCAACCGACATGCACAGACGTGCACACCCAGTTCTGGCAGGAGGCCGGTCGACCGACTCGGTCGACCGTCCAGAGAGCTCTGCTCTCTGGAAAGGCCCCGGTCGACCGACCGGTCGACCAGACAGAGAGACGTGTTCTCTGTATCCTGGCTCGGTCGACCGACCGGTCGACCGATGACTCAACGGTTTGAAATATGACCGTTGGCCGGTCGACCGACCGTCGACCGACAGTTCTGTCAGGCCCCAACGGCTAGTTTTTGGAGGCCTATAATTTGGGCCATTTGGGGGCTGTTTTCTCTAAGATTTTTGGAGAGTTTTTGTGCCAATTTTTCCTACTCTTGTAAGAGGTTTTTCTCCACAAAATTGAGAGCAAATATTTCCTATCAAAAGGGGAGTTTTATCAAGAGTGTTAAAAGTGATTCTTTGAGTTTTTCACCACCATTCTCATCCTTGTTTTTCTCACAAACACTTGAGCAATCCATAGACATATTCATCTTATAGGAGTGTTGTAGTGAGATTATTTTTAGGTGATCAAAGTGTTGTGATCACCAAAGACTTGTTCTTGTGCTTTGAGGAGGCGAACGTGTGTGTTCACGTTTGTTTTGAGTTCGTGTGTGGACTCGGTGTTTGAGGTGCGGCCTCGGCAAGCTTGTGGGGCTTGCGGTGTGTACGGTACTAGAGAGTCCGAGGGCTTGTAGGTGTTGCGGCACCAAGGAGTGATCCATTGGGATCGAGCATAGTGGAAATCCTTCGTGTGTCGAAGGCGGGGATGTAGAGCAAGTGTGCTCGAACCTCGAAACAAATCCCTTGTGTTTGCGATTGCTCTTTCTCTCTCTCCCTTACTTGTTTATATCTTGCATGCTATTATTGTGTTTATCTCTACATGCTGTTTTCCATAGATTTGTAAAAGGGGAAAACTTACAAATAAAAAAGGTTTGAGGAGCTAAATTACAAGTATTCTTAAAAAAGATTACAAGTAGATCTCCTCAGAGATTCTGGAGAAGTGTGCCGATAGGAGTCTGGTCAGCGCACGACCACTTTGTCCCTTTGACGATGCGAGCGATGAGATTCCCTTCTCGCCTGGTTCTGGGAATCAGAGAATAGAGGGTTGGTAGAACCCTCTTGCTACTTCTCAAAACCGCCTTCAATTAGGAATTCCTTCTCGCCTGGTTCCAGAAATCCCTTGAGAAGAAGGTATTATTAGGTTATTAGCACCCTGAATAGAGAAGTAATTCTCTAAAAAAAGTCTCTGAATTCAAAAGCGGCCTCTGCTTGTGGAGTCCTCTCTCTCTTTTTACAGGGGGTCTCTTGCACGTATGCGTGGCCTTTTTTCCTTGTGCCCCTGGTGGGCTATTTATAAGGAGAGCAAGGGTATAATCGTCCCTTGAAGGTATGGAAACAGATTGAATCAAATCTGTTTGAATCTGGAAAGTAGCCTTGCTGCGAGGCTAAGATCAGCTTCTGGGGAGCTAGAAATGGCAGGTCGGTTGATCTTCTTGATCTATTTTGATCCTTTCCATATCGTTGGAGGATTCTCCCTGATCTTCTTACTCGTTTTAGGAGAGTCAAGAGATTGTGGCAATCAACTGCCAAATTTGATCTCTGATTTGATCTTAATTGGATTTGACTTGATTAGATCCGATCTCATCCGGAGATTTGATTGGTCAAAGGTTGACCATAGCAGACCAATAGCGGCACTGCCCGCTTTGAGCTTGCAGCGGAGCTGGAGGCAGTTTTTGGCGAAGTCCGAAAAGAGGCTTTTCGGCGGAGCTAGAAGTCTTTTGCGGCGAAGCTATAAGTTAGCTTCCTGGCGAGGCTCTGAAATGGCTTCAAGGGCGAAGTCGGGTGATACTAACCTCTCAAGCGAGGCTATCTCTTCGGGCTCATGTGATGCTAAGTGCTAGAACCTTAGACCTGCTGAGGTCTGTTCAGAAACAATCCGGGTTCACTGTCTGCTTGCTGGATCAGTGGAGTCCAAGTTGCTTCCTTGTCCGCGGAGATGGGTGAAAAACTGGTCTTCAGCTCGTCTGTCACTTGTCTTTTGTAAATGTCAATAAGTTTAGACATTGTTCGGACCAATAAGAATCTTGTCTTTTTTAAGTGTCAATAAGACCCCCTTCAAAGTTTTCAAAAGTCTGCAATAGTTCAGACTTCGAAATACTTTGAACTGCTTTGATCGGTGGTGTATGGAGTATGAACGTCGCCATGATGGTTGAGTTCAGCTTCGCTTTCAATCCTGCTTTGGGATAAGTTTGCCGAAGAATTGTACAGGTTCGCGACTCTGAGTAGCTTCGCGTGCGGGTAGCTCCGCATCTGGGCTTCCGGGAATACGTTCGCTCTGGAGCATCTGTCGCTTTCCCAAGGCCAACTGCCGTGGGCCGATTACGAGGAGGATTACTCCTTCTCTTACACTGATCGAGGGAGATATCCTCTGATCGTGTATTTCCAAGGGAGGATATTCCCTTCCTTCAAGGCGCCATAAGTGCCTTTATGAGGGAGACGTTTCTTCCTTTGCACGGTTCCAAGGGAAACCGTCCCTTTTCTCAAGGCACAATAAATGCCTTAAATGCGCTCGTGCTTCCACGCTTGAGGCGGCAGCGCTGAGGCCATGAGGCCTATAAATAGGACACTTGAGGTCCTCTGAAGAGAAGTGATCTGCTCTTCTTCTCTTCTCTTGGTTGAGAGAAATACTCAGATCTCTGAAGTAGTGGGAATGCCCACTCTGGTTATTACCCGGCCAAGGACTGGTAAGTCTTGATCATTCAACGACTTCACCATTTTTAGGGAATTCATCTCCCTTAATTTAGCTTTGACAGCTACTTCAGGGATTAGTTTTTCTTGTTCTTCATCTTGCAATTGGCTGATCTGCAGAGAAGGATCTCAGCATAGCTTTCCAATGAAGCTATCATCTTGACTTAATCAGAGAAAGGTCACTGCATGTTAAGTCCGCTACACAGGCAGAACTTGGGACTTGGTCTCTTCAAAGTTGAACCAGTCTTGCCATATAGGTGAGGCTAAGACTGTGTCCCACAGGATCAGTCTGGCTTAGCCATATAGGCGAGGCTAGGACTTAGCGTTTGCTGAGCTAGCCCATCACTGCGGTGCAAGCGAGGCTTATCCTCTGCTTTGACTAAAATCGGATTGCTTCGCCCCTAAAGAATCTGACTTAGTATCTTTGCAGCCTCTCTTGTGTTTAACTGCTAACTTGCTCCAATTTGCATTACAGTGAGCTGTGTTTGCCAATCGGGTGACTTGATGAAAGAGACCATAAAATTGCCTTATGTTTCCCCGGTTGAAGCTTTACTTTTAAGCAGGAGGAACAACTTGGGGCAGCGGATGTATGTCCCAGAGGCTGTTGGCAGTCGCTTATCCGAGATGATTCACTTTGAGGCGAGGCTGGTAGCCGCTTACAGGAGATGATCCACTTCGGGGTAGCGGACGTCACCTGTGAGATCACTGACATCATTGCCAATTTTCATCATGGGTGATCTGGCCGGCTGGTGGCGAACAGTCCTTTGCCAATTTTCACGAAAGGACATCCAGCTTTCTGGTAGCAGAATCTGCCATTAAGCGAAGGATTATAGCCTTGTGCAGGAGGAAGGCCTTTCTTGTCCAGTTGGTCTGGCTTGAAAGCAGATAAATCTATTTGTATGCCTTTTGCACAAATGATCCTGTTGAGCAACTGAATCTGTTGTACGAAGCACAACCTTGATGTAGTATCAATGTACCCTTCCTTTTAAATCAATGAAAGTTCATCTTCTGCTCATCTGATTTTTGTTTGCTTTCATTAAAAGTTTGGCCATAGCGGGGCTAAACTGTATGCGGAGTTAAGGACCAAGTCCTTTTTTGAATGAGCTTCGCGCGAAACTGGCATGTCCGCGAACTGCGCCTTTAGGAGGGCTTAGGCAACCCTTTTGGCGAGGTCCTTGATGGATTGTGCGAAGTCCGCACTTTGATCCAAGGCGAAGTTAACCCTTAGTGGGGTTGAATCAGCGCTTCTCGGGAAGGCGCTTTAGGCGGCGTTTCAAATTAATTCGAAACGGTGGCTTTGTGCCCTTTTCGAGGCATCGTTTCGGGCGCTGATTGGCCTATAAAAGCCCGATCGGGCTGAGCAGGAGAAGATCTCTTTTTTCAGAGAACTTTTGACTCTTCTTCTTCCTCTTTCCTCTTTATTCAAAAAGCTTGAGAACTTTCGCAGCTCTTCAATGGCGCCCAAAAGACGAGCGGGGAAAGAAGTTGCAACTTCTGCAGCGGAGGGTCCTCCTCCTCCTCCTCCTCGGTCATCGACGACCAATCGCCGGTACGGGGCTTTCCCTTTTGATTAGAGACTGTTGTCTCTCTCTCTCTCTCTCTCTTTTTTTTAAAGCCGATGCTTAGCTATCTTTGGATGAATCCAGAACGATCAAACATGATCTGTTACTGTTAGGGAATTCAATTCCCTAGATTTCCCTTGCTTTCTTGGGCGGGGGTATAAGAACTGAACAGTTGTTCTTTAAGCTTCCGTACGAAGCTATTACTTGGGCTGTCTTCATCCTGTTGAGGAATAGGATACGGGTCTGTTCCTTCAATCATGGCCGTAAAGGATGACTTTTGACCATACTGCCCCTTTGATGAAGTTAGCCCTTAGGGCTGCACCACCTTCTGCTTAAGCGACGCTAATACTTGGACATTTTCTGCGAAATGCGGACTTGTCCGTGAGGCTAAGCTTTGTCGAAGCTATCGCCTTGCTGGCTTTGCTCACTGGGCGAGGCTATGCCTTGGTGAAATTTGTATCTTTGTGTTCTCTTGGCTGGTGAACTAATCATAGTTCTTTTTGCTCTTGCAGTGCACTATATTCCCGGTCCCTTGAACAATCTGTTTGGGATGACCAGAGGAGTGGATGGCAATATCAGCTTGCAATTTCAAGGGCAAGCTTCTTTGTTTAGTGAGCGGAGCTCCGTCGTTCGAGACACGCTTATTCATGGTGGTGAGCAACACACCACGAGGAGCATTCTGACTACGGCTCCTCTTGAAGATATTGACCGTCGAACTTATAGGAAGCCCGACTTCATGTTCGGGGACGCCGCACCAGATCCTGATCACCAACTACAGGCAGGAGAAGGGCAATGAATCTTCCAGTTGGATGATGAGAAGTTTTACCTTCCATCCAACAAGCGACATTTTTCTTTGTCTTCCTTCCAGTGTGTGACGCAGGCTCGGAAGATGGCATGGGACGTGAGTCGAAATACCGACTCCGTCCATGTAGGGAGATTGACATTTCATTCTCCTGGTTATGCAAGAGCGGGGCCTCCTCATAGCATAATGGGTCTACACCCTGGGAATGTGTCGCGAGAGATCTCAGCAGGAGAAAATCCGGCTGTGGCGCTGACCTTTGGCAACCAGTTCTGCATGGTCAATGGGAACTATCCTGCTACTGACTTCAGGGCTCCAGGCTGGATTCACCCTCCGAAGACGTGGTGGATGGATTTGACTATGTATATCCTTGCTCACTTCGAGGAGGATTTGGAGAGGCTGAACCTCTATGAGGCCATCAGGGCGACCTGTTACGGTATTGATATGAACGTGGCGTGCTTCTACGCCATCTTTGAATTATATTGCCCAGCTTCAGGGACTTTCTTCACCCCTATTGGCGAGTTGGGTATGGCCTTGCATGAGATGTGGGAAGTCTCTGCTCTGCCTTTTGGGTCTCTCCCATATGAAGAATACTTTCCGTGCGAGGCGGAATTGGCTCTTCTGGAGAAGCAGGAGCCTGCCTTGTTCGAGACCTATCGGGAATTAATGTGCCATTTGCACATTTGTTCCAGTATACATGGGGGCAATAAGGGAACTTCCTGTAGCTTGAAGAACTGGGGAAATTACTTGTTCTCGGATATGAGGAATACTCCTGAAGCGGCTCACTGCGGAGTTGCTGATGAGGATATCTTTGAACGGATGCAAAAGCACCTCCAAAGGGATCTTGTTGTGACGGAAGACGATGGTCCCTATGAGAAGGGTGATGTCCTTCGGAGCTTCCATCATCAGGCTCGTCGGCCGATGTCTCGGAAGGCACTACTGGCTGGCTTCTTAACCGTCTGGCTGAAGAAATGCGTAGTGCCATCTTCTTCGGGTGACGTCGTTCATCCGAATGTTTTGTTGCCCGCCGCTCGGTTGGTTCATGGGCGCCCTCTGGGTCTTCTTCCGGCCATGGTGTGCTGCATCCAAAGAGGCCTTCGTGTATTAACGGAGGCTTTTTGCAGGCCGCCAGCAACGAAGCGTGGAAAGGGAGCCACTTCGCCTTGCGACGGACCCAATCCCAGGGTAGGTCTGTCGTACACCTATTTGATGGCGTGGTTCGCCTTGCATTGTCCTTCTTTGATTGAAGCTGGAGAGGACCCCCCGCAAGGTGTTCGAATGGCGGTTCTCCGTCGATTCAAAGGACGCTCGTGGCTGAAGACTTACATGGCTGAGGCCCGTAAGTTGGTACGTCGTTAAGACGTTTATAGTCTCTTCCGCTGTTTTCCCCGTATTCGAGGTGCAGGTTATGACGAAGAGTTCAGAGATGCGGGGGAAGGGCAGTCTTCCCTGAGCCGGGGAGTTTTTGAGTGGCTGGTCAGCATCCGGCCCTCACACTTATTGTACAGAAGCGGGGATACCTGCTATTTGGAACCCTATGTCCCAAGCCGGTTTGCTCGACAGTTTGGATATGACCAGCTGTATGTGGGCAACCCCAATCTCGATTTGGCTTTCATGGGGAGTCTCATTGATGGGGCCCATGCCTGACGATTCTTTACTGCAGGTGGTACTGAGGCGCGGCTGCGCACGCCGTTGAGGGATCCCAATCTTCAAATGACCCCGTGCTTCTGCCAGTGGTACACAACTTTCAACTCCACACCCTTCGGATTCAAGGCCAACAGCTCTGGTGTGAGGTTAATTTCTCAGCGGCTGAAACGGAAGGCTTCTGAGAAAACGGAAGGCAAAAGGGTTCGCGTCCCAGGCATAGAGGAATTCGTCGCTGTTGATGACAGCGAGGCCTCAGATGCAGAAAGTCCTCGCTTTAAAGCGGGGACGGGGGCTGAGACTCCCGCAGCTGGCTCTGGTGTGATGGGGACAGCTCCCCCACATTGTGTAGAAGAAGTGGAGGAAGAGGATTCTGATGTCCACTTCAAAAGAAAGCGGGAGGGTGAATCTCGTAGGAAGTCGCTGGTGAAGAAGCCCCGTCGCCAAGCTCCTACGATTGTCGTAGAGGGTTATCCCTCTGCAGCGTTTCCTCCTGCTGCCCCATTAGTGGCTGAACCGTCGGTTGCTGATCCGACTACTGGTGAATTTGCTCCGGATCTGGGTAAGATCAACCCCGTCCGTATAATATGCCCATTGTGTGTTCCAAATGACTTATTATTTGCTTCCTGATGCAGGAGCTGAGACGGCTGGAGAGCAAGGGGAACATTATGATCCCCTATTTACTTATGGAACTGAAGCTGGTTCTTTTGCCCACCCGGAGGAGTCCGAAGGTGATGCGGCCGACATTGGTCCTTCGGACGCTGGGACTTCCAAAGGAAGTCCTGTAGCATCGAGCTCTATTGGATGGTCCACGGGAGACTCGGCGAGCGGGCTGGCCATTCATGTTGATTCCGCAAAGAATTTTCCGCTGGAGCCCATGGAGACTGATGCGGCTGACGAGATGTTTGAGGCGACATCATCCTTTGGTATTGTCCCGACCTCTTGGCTTCTTTTGCATGTTGTGTCCCGGCTAACCACAGTCTTGTTATAGGTGTTCGGCCTCAAGGTGCATCAGCTTCAAGGGAGCCAGACGATTTTCCCGAAGGGTCAAGGGGTGACATGAGCATTTCGACCGCGGCGGATGCTGCTGTGTTGGATGCGTTGTATGGCGACCTGCCCTCTTATCGGCCCAAGCCAGCCGAAGGACCAGAGGTTGAAGGGGCAGCAGTTCCGGAGGTGTCCTCACTCCCAACTATATCAACGAGTAGGGTGCCGACAATTTTGCCAAGCGAGAAGTTGAGGGTGATTACAAGCCTACTTCCCCAACCCTGGTGGTTGAGCCTGCTGTTCAGGAGATGGTCACCAGCCCTACCTCAGCGGTGGTTAGCGTACTGATTTCCATGAAGACTCCGCCGAGATCACCGACGACCTGTCCTGCTGTTGTTAATGTCCCCGTTGCTCCTTCCACGGTAGGATCGACCAGGCTAGTGGACTTTTCTGAGGTCGCTCGTCTACTAGAGGTGGCCGAGGTTGAAAATGATTTTATAGGTGATATAGTCGATAGCTTTTATAAAGGCTTAGAGCGATCCATTGACCTGGTCTTGAAGGGATCGACTATATCGTTCTCAACTTTGAAGGTGGTCCTCTCCCGCAATATTGAAAGTATTCGGGACTTTGAAGGGTACCACCAGGCCGCTGCCTTGGAACTCCTGGTGGATCGATTTGAGAGGGACGTAGAGGAATGGCGCCGTCTCAGCCGCTCGGACCTAGAGTCTTTGGTTGATGAGCGGTTTGCGCGTCTTGTCGCTCAAAAGCATGATGCCCGTCTTGCCGCTCAAGAAGCTGCCAAGGCCATTTCTTCTGACCTGAAATCCTTAGAAACAAGGAAAGCAGAGTTGGGAATGCCATCGATGCCTCTACTAGTGCTCTTCTTGACGCTGAAGATAAGGTCGGGAAGGCCAGAGAGATGATCCGGAAGGGAACTCTTCTCTTGTCCAAGGTTGAACTGGTGCATCTTGAAGAAGCTGCACGGCTTGAGCAGCTCAAGGCTCAAAATGATGAACTCTCGCAGCAGGGATTATCGCAGAGGGTAACTTTGGCGAAGGTCGAAGCTCGTTTGGCCTAGGCAATGGATTTCAATGAGGCTGAGTTGAGGTCGCAGGCGCTTGCCCAAGCTGCTAATGACAGGAGGGCGAGGCTAGCTTCCCTTGGAGAGCGGATCAGATCTTACAATGTACGTCTGTAGGTCGTTGTATATGTGCCTCCATGTACCCATCCTTTTGGAATCAATGAAAATTCTTTCTTTTGTTTTGACTCCCTGTCGAATCTCCAATCTTGTTCTACTTTCCGAATTGCGATTCCAAATTGTATTGCAATTACTTGAGAACATAGTCCTTGTTAGATTGAATAATGAGACTTGGCTATCCGTCGGTTCAGAGGTCGCAATGACATAACCGATTGAGAAGTCACCAGTCTCAAGATTATCCTTTACGGGGCTAAAGGGGAAATACTTGACTTTTGTGAGTGTCAGCGAGTATGGGTGAGACCTGTCTTTTGTAAATGTCAACAAGCTCAAATTGAGACTCAGCTGTCTGCTGGTTCAGAGGTCGCAATGACATAACCGATTGAGACGCCACCAAGCTCAAGGTTGGTGATACTTGTCTTTTGTAAATGTCAACAAGTATCGAGACCTGTCTTTTGTAAATGTCAACAGGGCTCGGGGTTGAGACTTGTCTTTTGTAAATGTCAACAAGCTCAAAATTGAGACTCAGCTGTCTGTTGGTTTAGAGGTTGCAATGACATAACCGATTGAGACGCCACCAAGCTCAAGGTTGGTGATACTTGTCTTTTGTAAATGTCAACAAGTATCGAGACCTGTCTTTTGTAAATGTCAACAGGGCTCAGAGTTGAGACTCAGCTGTCTGCTGGTTCAGAGGTCGCAATGACATAACTGATTGAGACGCCACCAAGCTCAAGGTAGGTGATACTTGTCTTTTGTAAATGTCAACAAGTATCGAGACCTGTCTTTTGTAAATGTCAACAGGGCTCGGAGTTGAGACTTAGCTGTCTGCTGGTTCAGAGGTCGCAATGACATAACCGATTGAGACGCCACCAAGCTCAAGGTTGGTGATACTTGTCTTTTGTAAATGTCAACAAGTATCGAGACCTGTCTTTTGTAAATGTCAACAGGGCTCGGAGTTGAGACTCAGCTGTCTGCTGGTTCAGAGGTCGCAATGACATAACCGATTGAGATGCCACCAAGCTCAAGGTTGGTGATACTTGTCTTTTGTAAATGTCAACAAGTATCGAGACCTGTCTTTTGTAAATGTCAACAGGGCTCGGAGTTGAGACTTAGCTGTCTGCTGGTTCAGAGGTCGCAATGATATAACCGATTGAGACGCCACCAAGCTCAAGGTTGGTGGTACTTGTCTTTTGTAAATGTCAACAAGTATCGAGACCTGTCTTTTGTAAATGTCAACAGGGCTCGGGGTTGAGACTTGTCTTTTGTAAATGTTAACAATAAAATTGAGACTCAGCTATCTGCTGGTTTAGAGGTCGCAATGACATAACCGATTGAGACGCCACCAAGCTCAAGGTTGGTGATACTTGTCTTTTGTAAATGTCAACAAGTATCGAGACCTGTCTTTTGTAAATGTCAACAGGGCTCGGAGTTGAGACTCAGCTGTCTGCTGGTTCAGAGGTCGCAATGACATAACTGATTGAGACGCCACCAAGCTCAAGGTAGGTGATACTTGTCTTTTGTAAATGTCAACAAGTATCGAGACCTGTCTTTTGTAAATGTCAACAGGGCTCGGAGTTGAGACGTAGCTGTCTGCTGGTTCAGAGGTCGCAATGACATAACCGATTGAGACGCCACCAAGCTCAAGGTTGGTGATACTTGTCTTTTGTAAATGTCAACAAGTATCGAGACCTGTCTTTTGTAAATGTCAACAGGGCTCGGAGTTGAGACTCAGCTGTCTGCTGGTTCAGAGGTCGCAATGACATAACCGATTGAGATGCCACCAAGCTCAAGGTTGGTGATACTTGTCTTTTGTAAATGTCAACAAGTATCGAGACCTGTCTTTTGTAAATGTCAACAGGGCTCGGAGTTGAGACTTAGCTGTCTGCTGGTTCAGAGGTCGCAATGATATAACCGATTGAGACGCCACCAAGCTCAAGGTTGGTGATACTTGTCTTTTGTAAATGTCAACAAGTATCGAGACCTGTCTTTTGTAAATGTCAACAGGGCTCGGAGTTGAGACTCAGCTGTCTGCTGGTTTAGAGGTCGCAATGATATAACCGATTGAGACGCCACCAAGCTCAAGATAGGTGATACTTGTCTTTTGTAAATGTCAACAAGTATCGAGACCTGTCTTTTATAAATGTCAACAGGGCTCGGAGTTGAGACTTAGTTGTCTGCTGGTTCAGAGGTCGCAATGACATAACCGATTGAGACGCCACCAAGCTCAAGGTTGGTGATACTTGTCTTTTGTAAATGTCAACAAGTATCGAGACCTGTCTTTTGTAAATGTCAACAGGGCTCGGAGTTGAGACTTAGCTGTCTGCTGGTTCAGAGGTTGTCAACAGGGCTCAGAGTTGAGACTCAGCTGTTTGCTGGTTCAGAGGTGGCAATGACATAACCGATTGAGACGCCACCAAGCTCAAAAATTGTGATGGAATTTGGGAAGAGGTCTCGTTTTCTCGGGGAGAAACGAGGAAATCACTGTCATAGATTTAATGTTAACGTAACAGCGAAATGTATATGTGGTCCTACCATTCTATGGATGAGAATTGGTAAGTGATTTTGGAGATTTCGTTCTCATGAGGAGAAACGAGGGAATTGCTGCCATAGGTTTAATGTTAACATAATAGCGGAATGTATATGTGGTCCTACCATTCTATGGATGAGAATTGGTAAGTGATTTCGGAGATTTCGTTCTCACGAGGAGAAACGAGGGAATTGCTGCCATAGGTTTAATGTTAACATAACAGCAGAATGTATATGTGGCCCTACCATTCTATGGATGAGAATTGGTAAGTGACTTTGGAGATTTCGTTCTCACGAGGAGAAACGAGAGAATCAAATGGGAACAGATCCCTTAGGATTTTTAGCAAACCCTCAGCTGTCAACGGGTTTGATATGCCTTTACCAACTACCGTTTGAGTTGGGCTAGCCATGCTATTCCCCTCAGCATGATGAGTTGTCAAGGACTTATGTTGGGCTTACAGGCCAACATTTTCCTCTATCCTTAATCGTTAAGGATGTTGGATTATCTGGTTAATGTATGCATAACCTTGATTCTCCTTCGGGACAACCAGTGCACAACCAGGTTCCTACTGGCTTACGGTTGTATGATCTCGCTTGGAGGAAGAGAAAGGCTCTCTTTGTGTGTACTTTGGACACGAAGATCTTGATCAGAGGTGTAGTGTTAACTTGATCATGAGAAGGATCCTTGATTAAGGATAATACTTCTTTAAGAACTTGCCATTGATCGGCATCATGAGTAGGTCGCCATCTGCAGTCATAAGGCGGTATGCTCCGTTTGAATAGACTGTTTCTATTACAAACGGTCCTTCCCATTTAGGCTGAAATTTGCCTTTGGTCTTGTGCGTCATAATCATCGGTCGTCTGACAGCTAGAACCAGGTCTCCTTTCTGGAAGACTCTCTATTTGACCTTCTTATTAAAGGCTTTTGAAATTCGAGCTTGATACAGCTCGATGTGTTGCTGAGCTTGTAGCCGCTTCTCATCTAGGGCTTCGAGCTCTTGAAGACGCAACTGATCATTGTCCTCTGATGTGATCTTAGTGGTCAGGGCTACTCGTAATGATGGCATCTGGATTTCCAATGGGATAACTGCTCGCACCCATATACCAGGAAAAAGGCATATTGCCTGTCGGTGTCCGAACCGTGGTTCGATAGGCCCAGAGACATTAACCGAGCTTTTCATCCCAATCTCGCTTATTCGAGGAGACGAACTTCTTGAGTAGCTTGATGATCGTTTTGTTGAATGCTTCCGCCAAGCCATTGGTGGCAGGATTATAGGCAGTTGTAGCCACATTCTGGATTCGGTATTTAGCGCAGAACTGATAGAACACTTGGCTTATGAATTGGGGACCGTTGTCGTGGATGATCTGCCTAGGGACACCAAATCGATGGATGACATGGTGTTTGATGAAGTTAACCACATTAGAGGTTTTGACTTCAGCTAATGGTATAGCCTCCGCCCATTTTGAAAAGTAATCTGTTATTGCTAGGATAAACCGGTGACCTTTTGTCGAAGAGGGGCTGATTGGCCCTACGACATCTATTCCCCATGCTTCAAATGGCCATGAAGCAACAGTCGGGTGGAGCAACTCTGAAGGTTGGTGTATGAAGTCCGCATGAATTTGACACGCTTTACACCTTCGTGCATATTGGATGGCATCAGCTATCATAGTCGGCCAATAATATCCAAGCTTATGCAACCTGTCTTTAAGTTTTGGACCTGGCTGATGAGCTCTGCAAGTGCCATCGTGCGCTTCTTGTAGCGCTTCCTGTGCCTCTGAATTAGAAAGGCAATGGAGGAGGACACCGTCATATGAACGACGGTAAAGGGTCTTCAAAGTTGAATCGTAGTAGAAACGGAGAGACCTTCGTCTGATAGATGCCGCTTCTTTAGGATCGTCTGGAAGCAGACCGTGCAAAGCATAGTCAATGAGAGGAAAGCGCCAGTCTCTCGGCTCAAGACCCATGGAGACATTATAGACTTCTCGGGTTCTTAGCATATGCTTAGAGCATACAAGATGTCGAGTCGCGACTGTGAGGTGATACTCGGTGTCGGCTAGCAAGTCTAGTGTTGTTGCTAATGTAGCAAGAGCGTCCGCCTTGGTATTCTGAGATCGAGACACATGCCTGATGTAGAAGCCTTCAAATAGGTTAGCCAATTCGGTGGCCGTGTGATAATAAGGCACCAAGTCCTCATGGCGGACCTCATATTCGCCTTTAACCTGACTGATGATCAGTTTTGAATCGCCATAAGCTTCGAGGTAGCGTACCCCCATTCCATGGGCGAGTTGAAGACCAATGAGCAGAGCATTATATTCCGTTACATTATTGGAGCATGATTCCGTCAAGGAAAATGCTCCGGGAAGAACATAATTCTGTGGGGAGATAAACATAACCCCCACTCCGGCAATAATCTTGCCTTTAGGGCCCATTCGCGATGCTCCATCGAAGAACATCTGCCACACTTCCTCTTCCGAGGTTGCATTAGACTCGAAGACTTCATCCGGGATATCTTCGTGAAGTTTTGAATGTTCCGGAACTGGATGAGCAGCCAAGAACTCTGCAAGGGCCTGGCCTTTAACCGCCTTCTGAGGGGTCAAGATCATGTCGTATTGAGACAATAAAAGTGCCCACTTAGCCAATCTTGAATTCAGCGATCCTGGCATTGTCATAAGAAGACGTAACGGGTTCACCCTAGAGATGACATGTATGGTTTGGCCGACCAGATAATGTCGTGTCTTCTGAATAGCAAAGACGAGAGCTAAACACTCTTTCTCGATAGGATTGTAGCGAGATTCTGCTCCTATGAGGGTCCTGCTCAGATAATAAATGGCCTGCTCGTGGCCATTATCGTCCTTTTGAGCGAGGAGGGCGCCGAGGGAGTAATCCAGAGCTTTTACATAAAGCAAGAACGGTTTCCCTGATGTAGGGGCCACCAAGACTGGAGGTTTTGTGAGATACCTCTTGATGTCTTCATAAGCTTCCTGACAAGATTGATCCCATATGAAGGAAGTACCCTTTTTCATGAGTCGGGTGAACGGTTGACAGCGGCCTGAGAGATTTGTAATGAATCTTCTGATATAAGCCAGCCTGCCTTGCAAGCCTCTAAGCTCTTTGAGATTCCTCGGTGGATGCATGCTCTGAATGGCTTTGACTTTGTCTGGGTCTAGATGAATCCCTTGTGATGTGACAATGAACCCAAGGAACTTGCCACTTGACACTCTCAAGAAGGATTTTGTCGGGTTCATTTTCAATTGATGAGCCCGCATTATGTCGAACATCATTCTCAGGTCGCGAAGATGTTCATCCTTGTTGCGGCTTTTGACAGCAATGTCGTCGACATAGCATTCCACCGTTTTTCAGAGATGATCGCGGAAGATCGTACTCATTGCCCGCTGGTAGATTGCTCCGGCGTTCTTCAGTCCGAAGGGCATTACAGTGTAGCAGTATACCCCCAATGGTGTTTGGAAAGAAGTATGTTTCTCGTCGTCAGGATATGTCTTAATCTGGTTGTACCCTGAGAAGCCGTCCATGAAAGACATCCTTTCGAACCCGCATGTGTTGTCAATCATGACGTCGGTGATGGGCAATGGGAATTCGTCTTTAGGACAGGCCGTATTGAGATCACGGTAGTCGATGCAGATTCGTATCTTCCCGTTCTTTTTAAGGACGGGGACGATGTTGGCTACCCAATCTGGATGTTGTTCCTCCCGGATGAAGCCACACGCAATGAGCTTGTGGACTTCAGCTTCAATAGCTTCCATAATGTTTGGACGAAACCGACGTTGTTGCTGCTTGACTGGCTTGACGTCAGGCTTGAAATTTAGACGGTGCATAGCGACTTGTGGATCAAGTCCGGGCATGTCTTCGTAGCTCCACGCGAAGACGTCTATATACTCTTTTATGAGTATTATCAATTTTTTCTTTTCTACAAGTGATAGGCTTTCACTTATAAAAATGGGTTTGGGATGATCTTGACTACCCAAGTTGACCTGCATCACCTTGTCTTCAGTAGGTGGTTCGCGCAGTTCGAATCGCTTTTCCCACTGGAGGTTTAATTGTTGGGCCCATGGTTCCTCATCAGCAGCCTTTGCAGGTTCCAATTGACTGCTTGAAGTCATATTAACAGTGAGGTTTTCGAACATTCCTCCTACACTGACATTTGAGTCCCACTCGGAGGATGAGGCCGACTGTGATGGAATTGGTCCATCGTCTTTGACTTGAACTGTTGTTGATGATGTGGGTTTAACATACCCCAACCCCCTGCGTGTACTATCATAGTAATTTGCAGGTTTCCCTTTTGGGACAAAGTTACGCATCAAACTGCGCCTTCCTTTTCAAAAATTCAGGCCCGCTCCGTGCTTCAAGTCGTATCCCATCTTTTTCATAATATGGCGTGCTGACCGCGCGTAATGGAAGAACTGTGGAGTGTCTGAATCTGAGCTTGAATCTGCCGCTGTGGGTTCCCGTGGTTGGGTTCTACCGAAGATTATCGGCAACTGACCTTGTTTGGACGGAGGGATCACCAGCGTGGCCCCCTCTATAGCTTCCATAGGTGTGCTGGCTGCACTCGCCTTATGTAAGGGCATATGCAGAGAGCCCTCTGTAGTGAACTTAATCGACCCAATACTCGCGGGATAATCAAAGAAAATATTATCATTAATTACCCATTCACCTTCATCTTCAGAAGGAGTATTACATTGGGGATTATTAAGACATGCTACAATTAGTTCGCCAATCAGAATGGCTGGCATGCCTGCTTCAGATTCTGAATCCGCCTCGTTGCCACTTTCATCATCGTCTGGCAATGGTTCCTTAGGCGTTCCACCGGCCTCTTGATACAGGAGAGCGTCGGTGAAGTAATTTTTCACCCCTTTGAAGGGTTGCTTTTCAGCAAAGACAGTTCGTACTGTCACATCTGTTGGCCCAAAGGCCTTCCACTCTAGTTTTGATGATGATTAACTCATGTAGTTATGTGTACTAATTATCTTGTGATTTTAGTTTCAGATTATTAACCAAGATATTAGTTGATGATTAGCTTCAACAAGATAGTTTGGAAGCATTCACATGTTGATTCAAGAGCCCGAGCGTCAAAGATCATTTATAGCACTCATTGGAGTCAAGCTCGATGAATCAAGTTTTGGATCGAGTCGGCTTGGAGACGGCGCTCTACAAGAAGACATCGGTACCATAGTTTAGTTTTGTGTTTAGATCTAAATTGTAAAGATTAGATTAGTATGATAAGCTCAAGTTCACAACACACACGTTTCATGTTTTGAATATTGGTTTTGATTTATGGTTTAACCGATCTTGGTTTTCATGAATAGATATTATATCAAAACAAGTTTACATGATTTAGTATATATTAGATTTGTTCTATATACATGCATGCTTCAACTACTTAGACAAACTTACTTTGATATACCTATTCATGTGTTTTAGGTTTTGTGTTTTAACAAAACTTATTTTGGAATTAAAGACAAAAACTATGATATGTATATGTTTCATGTATATTGGATTTCTATCCATATGCATCATGCTTCAATGTTGTTTAGTATCATGTTTTTGTATCTGGATAAGGTTTGGACAAAATGTATTTTCTATTCAAAATCCAAGTTTTAGAAAATACAGTTTTTGGTTTTTGGCAAAATTTCTATAACACAAAAATAGTTCAAAATGTTTGAGATTTGTGTTAAACTTTTTAACACAAGTTTGTATATCAATACACTATGATAAAACTATTTTTGTGAATTTTTAGAGGTTTTATGGGAATTTATTGAATAATAAATAACATGTTTTTGCTGACCAGAACAGCCTCTGCCAGGCTAGGTCGGTCGACCGCTACGGTCGACCGCACCAAGTAGCCGGTCGACCGACGTGCACGGATACGTGCACGCTGGCTGCCCCATGGTCCGGTCGACCGACTGAATGCAGGCTACTCTCTGTTTTCTACGGTCGACCGCCCGGTCGACCGGTAGCTGCCAACGATCAAAAATTGACCGTTGGACGGTCGACCGACCGGTCGACCGGTAGTGCATTTTTGGCAGATTCTGCTGCCAACGGCTATAATTTTCTAGGGCCTATAAATACCCCATTGGAAAGAGGTTTTCTTCAAGATTTTTAGTGCTAATTTTTCCTGACTCTCTAGTGTTTTCACAGCAATCAAAAGAAGTTTTTGGATTTAAATTGAACAATCTATTTGGTGTTTTTGCTAGGGTTTGGAAAAATCAAGAAAGGGTTTTGGGAAAAGATTTTGATTCAACTTCTTCATCTTGATTTCTAGTTTTTCCCAAAGATTTTCTTTGAGTTTTTGATTTCCATTCCTTTGGTTTTCTCCACACTTGAGCTACATCTACTATCTCATTCTATAGGATCTTTGTGTGGGAAAGAAAGTGTTTGTGGTTGTTTGGTAGACCACCAAGTTGTAAACCCCAAAATTTACTTGGCTTTGTGCCTTTCCCTCATTGTGTTGAGGAGGTTGTGCAAGTGGGTTGTATCCCTCAAGTTGTGAGGTGATCCTTGTGTAAGCTTTGTGCTAATCCCTCAAGTTGTGAGGTGATTGTTTGTTGGCTTGAAGTTGTGCCTCAAGGAGGAGGTTGTGTTTGTAAGGAGAGGAGTTGGGTACTCCTTGTAATTGTGATTGCCCCAAATCCTCGGTGGAGGTTCCCTTTGTGGGAGTCCTTTGTGGACAAGCTAGTAGAGTTGAAATCCTTCTGTGTGAAGGCGGGGATGTAGAGCTGGGTGCTCGAACCTCGAAACATATCTTGTTGTTTGCGCTTGATCCCTTGACTCTTACTCTATCTATCTCTCTCTCTCTCTCTCTCTCTCTCTCTCTCTTTACTTTGTGCCTTGCATCATTTCACATTGATCATTCATACTTATATGCTTGGCTTGGTTGTGTGTGCATCACTTGTTGCTTGCATCTTGTGTAATTGCAATTAGTTTTTAAATTTCGCATTAAGTTCTCCAGATTAGCTTTATCACCTATTCACCCCCCCTCTAGGTGATTTCAATTGGTATCAGAGCCTACACTTCTGATATTAGGTTTAACCACCTAGGAGTGAGATCTTGGTTTGCTAATCTTCATATGCATTTTCATTTGCACACATTTAGTTTGCACTCATGGCTAGCCCTCCTATGTTTGACTTTACTCGACATGATATTTGGATAGCCAAGATGACTAGTCATTTAAAAAGCCTAGGACATCTAGTTTATCAAGCCTCTACTCAAGAATCCTACCCAAATAATAGCAAGCATAAAAAGGCAAATGCATTAGCACTTAAAACACTTAGAGCATCTCTTAATGAACATCTTTTACCTGTGTTTGCTCATTTTGATTCGGCTTTTGCAGTTTGGAGCATATTGACTTCTCCCGAGCTACCAAGGATTGTCAACAAGTTGAGAAGATCTAGGAGAGACAAGTCCGACGAGCATTGCCTCATGGTCCAAGGGAAAGACTCCCTTGAGGTACAATCTGATTCTCAACTAGATAATAGCTCTAGTTCATATTGCTATGGATGTTTTGAAGTTCAAAATTTAAATGTAGAACTTGCCTCTAAACTTGAAAATTTTGTGGAAAAACATGACCTTTTGAAAAAGAATCATTTTGAATTAAAAGAAGAAATGAAGGATTTGTGCTCAACTTTTGAATTGGTTTAGCAAGAAAAGGAAGAGATTACTAGTGAACGTGACTCACTAAGATCTCAACTAGAACTTGCCCTAAAAGAGATTGATGTTTTGAAAAGGAAAAATGATTGTGATGATGTTGTGAAAAACAATGAGGTTTTATCTTCTAAATTAGATTTTGTTTTAAAAGATAACCTTGTTTGAAAAATGAAATTGATTTCATTACAAAAGAATTGGAATTAGTTTTAAAGAAAAATGAATCTTTAAAATTGATATAGATTCTCATGTTTGCCATGCTAGAGTAGCTTCACCTAGCATATCTATTGCATGTTCCACTTTGTCTTCTTGTATTGAAAATGATATAAATATTTTGAAGAAAAGTGTTGATTGTTTGGGCTCCACTTTGAGCCAATGTGCTTTGGATCATACACGCTTGGAAACCTTGGTTCGTAAGAAACAAGTTCCATCTTTGCATGCACACCCTCCACGGCATACACATGCTTTCCACGGTCACCACCATCACATGTATGCTCATGTGTACACTTGTACACATTGTGGTCGAAAAGGCCACCTTGCTAGATTTTGTTATGATCGTATTTATCATGAAAATTTAGCAACTAATCTTGTTTGGGTTAGGAAAGATACTAACCCCCGTGGACCCAAAAGGAAATGGGTACCAAAGACCACCTCTATGCTTTTTGATGTAGGTGGGAGCTCTCGCATCACGTGAGAGTATTGGTGCCTTGAAGTGGATGCGTTCCGTGCTTAAAGAAAATAATTTGGATGCATCACTTTCAAGGGGAGTTTGGTTGAGAGGACCACCATTGGTTTGGAGAACTAGAGAGGTGCCTTCATCGGTTTTGGTATCTATCTCTAACTCCCTTTTATATTTGCATATTTTTCATGTTCATCGTTTTATAACATGCCATGTTTTATTATTCATTATGCTTATGCCATGTTCATTAGATTAGTGATATACATGTTTAGTTATTTGAGACACTCATGTTTTAAATGGATCTATATCTATGTGTTCTCACCTTGTTTTTAACTAATATGTATGCTCTAGATCTAATGCACATGCATAGTCATAATGATCATATGGATGTTTATGTTTCTATTTCATGTTTTTAATGTTTTTGATTAGTATGTCAAATGCCATGATTATTAGAACTATGATATGTATAATAATTCTAATAACATGTGGATTTACATAATGATCATTTTATGTTTGTAATGATGATTTATGTCCCGTTTTTTGCTACATGATTTGATTACTTGTTTAGATGTTAGTTTTCATTAAAACTAGGATTTATACTTGTACATATAGTGGGCCACAAATAAACCTTTATATATGTTTGTGCTTGGATGCCTATTTGTACCCATTAGATGTTCTAGTATAGTCTAGTTTTGATGATTCATGCATTCTAACTTGTATTCCCCATTTTAGACATGTTTTTATGATCATGTGTTTTCACTTCACGTATATGTCTATTTTGCCAAACCTTAAGATATACATGGATACCCCTTGAGTCATTTGCTTTTCATGCAAATCTATATTTTGGACTCAATTGTGTTTAGGGATATGTATGTATACTTCTTGTGTTGTCAAAACATACATATGCCTTGAAGTATAGATTGTTTTAATGAAAATTTTGGTGTTTCATGTTTTCCTGTTTTAAAGGAATTTCAATTAAGCTTAATGCCTATTTTCATGATAATGTGTTTCACATAAATCTTGTACACTCACATTATTTTATGTTTTCTCATGATTGTGTTTTCATGAGTATGATATGAACTTTATGGACTTTGAGTGTTTAGTGCCATGTGATTTACATGTGTTTCATGAAAAACATTTTGTTTGATTCCTTACTTGAAGGATTTCGTACTAGTTTACTATTTTTTCATTTAACTAGTTCGTATTCTTCAATTGGTAGAGTTTTTCAAACATTCTATATTTTCAAAACCTATTTTTGAAAACCCCACCTTTTTAAGGGCGGTTGGTTGGGAGACCATGCTCATGTATGCTTTATAGTGAAATCATTTTAAACTTGACCATGTGTTGGGAGGATAGGAATATGAGATATACACTTGATCTTATTGTTGTTTCAATTAGTATCATTGGATTCTTTCAATTGGTATCAATATTGACACTTCTTGTATACTCATATATTTGTATGTATGTATGCCTTCATTTCAAATAATATCAATTTCGATTGGTATTCATTTTTCATACATATATGTGTTTTATTTGTACTTCCTACATTCCTATATTATCAAGCACAAATCTTGTTTATGCTAAAACTTGAGTTTCAACTTTGTTTCAATTGATTAGTTTTCAATTGGTATTCATATACAAGCTTTATCATAGTTTTAATTGGTATTTCATAAAGGGAGAGAAAATCTTGTATTTCATCTTTCAATTGGTATTTTGTATTCCACTCCCTTGCTTTATGATTTTATGATAGAAAATAATAATTTCAATTGCTTTATGATTGAAAATTTTCAAATTGGTATCTTATACTTTAAAGAATAACAATTTCAATTTGGTATCAAGATTTATGTTTAAAAATTCAAAATTTGTAATGTTTATTTTCAATTGGTATCAAGATTGTTTATTTACAATTGGTATGTTATTTGTTTACTTATCAATTGGTATCAAGATTTTTGTTTTTCAATTGGTATAGTTTCAATTTCAATTGGTATAGTTTCACACTTTTAATTGGTATCAATATGCACTTCATTGACACATTTTTAATTGGTATCATAGTTGCTTGAACCCCTTATTGACATGTTTTTTTGTTTTAGACAAAAAGGGGGAGAACATTTTTTTGTGTGTTTTAACCCTTTATCGATTCTTTGTTTTGAACAAAAAGGGGAGAAGAATATGTTTTTATTAGTTTTATTTTGTTTTGTTTTCTAACCCCTTTGTTGATGATTGACAAAAAGGAGGAGAAGAATTTATAGTTTATATGCATGTTATGTATGCATGTTTTATGTTTTTATTAAAGTTCAATTGGTATTAAGAACATTAATTAAAGAACATGTTTATTTTTGGTATCATTAGTTTTGTTTTGCAATTGGTATCAAACAAGAGTTTTTGTTTTGAATATGTATTTGTTTTATTGATATCAAGAGCATGTTTCATATGCATATTCATTTGGTGTCAAGAGCCTTGTTTATATGCATTTTATTGTTTTATGCATGTCTATGCATTTTCATGTTTTAGTATTCATTGCATATATTTATTGTTTATGTTATGCATGAGTTAAGGGGGAGCTTCTTTGAAGCTTAACTTTAATCCATGCATATATAACTCCATGAGTTTTGTCATCATCAAAAAGGGGGAGATTGTTGGCCCAAAGGCCTTCCACTCTAGTTTTGATAATGATTAACTCATGTAGTTATGTGTACTAATTATCTTGTGATTTTAGTTTCAGATTATTAACCAAGATATTAGTTGGTGATTAGCTTCAACAAGATAGTTTGGAAGCATTCACATGTTGATTCAAGAGCCCGAGCGTCAAAGATCATTTATAGCACTCATTGGAGTCAAGCTCGATGAATCATGTTTTGGATCGAGTCGGCTTGGAGACGGCGCTCTACAAGAAGACATCGGTACCATAGTTTAGTTTTGTGTTTAGATCCAAATTGTAAAGATTAGATTAGTATGATAAGCTCAAGTTCACAACACACACGTTTCATGTTTTGAATATTGGTTTTCGATTTACGGTTTAACCGATCTTGGTTTTCCTGAATAGATATTATATCAAAACAAGTTTACATGGTTTAGTGTATATTAGATTTGTTCTATATACATGCATGCTTCAACTACTTAGACAAACTTACTTTGATATACCTATTCATGTGTTTTAGGTTTTGTGTTTTAACAAAACTTATTTTTGGAATTAAAGAAAAAAACTATGATATGTATATGTTTCATGTATATTGGATTTCTATCCATATGCATCATGCTTCAATGTTGTTTAGTATCATGTTTTTGTATCTGGATAAGGTTTGGACAAAACGTATTTTCTATTCAAAATTCAAGTTTTAGAAAATACAGTTTTTGGTTTTTGGCAAAATTTCTATAACACAAAAATAGTTCAAAATGTTTGAGATTTGTGTTAAACTTTTTAACACAAGTTTGTATATCAATGCAATATGATAAAACTTTTTTGTGAATTTTTAGAGGTTTTATGGGAATTTATTGAATAATAAATAACATGTTTTTGCTGACCAGAACAGCCTCTGCCAGGCTAAGCCGGTCGACCGCTACGGTCGACCGCACCAAGTAGCCGGTCGACCGTATCAGTCGACCGACATGCACGGATACGTGCACGCTGGCTGCCCCATGGTCCGGTCGACCGCACGGTCGACCGACTGAATGCAGGCTACTCTCTATTTTCTACGGTCGACCGCCCGGTCGACCGGTAGCTGCCAACGATAAAAAATTGACCGTTGGACGGTCGACCGACCGGTAGTGCATTTTTGGCAGATTCTGCTGCCAACGGCTATAATTTTCTGGGGCCTATAAATACCCCATTGGAAAGAGGTTTTCTTCAAGATTTTTAGTGCTAATTTTTCCTGACTCTCTAGTGTTTTCACAGCAATCAAAAGAAGTTTTTGGATTTAAATTGAACAATCTATTTGGTGTTTTTGCTAGGGTTTGGAAAATCAAGAAAGGGTTTTTGGGAAAAGATTTTGATTCAACTTCTTCATCTTGATTTCTAGTTTTTCCCAAAGATTTTCTTTGAGTTTTTGATTTCCATTCCTTTGGTTTTCTTCACACTTGAGCTACATCTACTATCTCATTCTATAGGATCTTTGTGTGGGAAAGAAAGTGTTTGTGGTTGTTTGTTAGACCACCAAGTTGTAAACCCCAAAATTTGCTTGGCTTTGTGCCTTTCCCTCATTGTGTTGAGGAGGTTGTGCAAGTGGGTTGTATCCCTCAAGTTGTGAGGTGATCCTTGTGTAAGCTTTGTGCTAATCCCTCAAGTTATGAGGTGATTGTTTGTTGGCTTGAAGTTGTGCCTCAAGGAGGAGGTTGTGTTTGTAAGGAGAGGAGTTGGGTACTCCTTGTAATTGTGATTGCCCCAAATCCTCGGTGGAGGTTCCCTTTGTGGGAGTCCTTTGTGGACAAGCTAGTAGAGTTGAAATCCTTCTGTGTGAAGGCGGGGATGTAGAGCTGGGTGCTCGAACCTCAAAACATATCTTGTTGTTTGCGCTTGATCTCTTGACTCTTACTCTCTCTCTCTCTCTCTCTCTCTCTCTCTCTCTCTCTCTACTTTGTGCCTTGCATCATTTCACATTGATCATTCATACTATATGCTTGGCTTGGTTGTGTGTGCATCACTTGTTGCTTGCATCTTGTGTAATTGCAATTAGTTTTTAAATTCCGCATTAAGTTCACCAGATTAGCTTTATCACCTATTCACCCCCCCTCTAGGTGATTTCAACATCATCTTCAACATATTTGAAGCACTGGTGGAGAGTAGAGGGAACGATCCAGTTGGCATGGATCCATGGCCGTCCTAGCAACAGGTTATAAGATGTGTCAGCGTCAATGACATAACACGTCACTTCTGACTTCAGGCTCCCGATTCTGCAACGGAGCCGAATTTTTCCAAGTGGATGACTGCTCCCGGCGTTGAAACCGTATATTGTAGTAGTGGTTGCGGACAACCTGTACAGCGGTATGCCGAGGAAGTAGAGAAGCCTTTTGGGGATGATGCTGAGTGCGGACCCCGGATCGACTTGTATTCTTTCAACGCACGTTGAACCGATATATCCGGTGTAGTACAGAGGTCGATCGTGCTTGTTGTCTTTGAGAAGCATATCTTTCGTCGTGAATGTAATAGCGGGCACCTTTGATTGTGCGTGATGACATTCTGAGCAAGGAGGCTGAACGCCATCGTTAGGAACCTCAGGCATGCATGTCAAAAAGGATTCTGAATTGGCTAGCGCATCTCTGAGTGCTTCTCTCGTTTCTTTTGAGAGACGAAGGAGCTCGTGTATTGTGATACGAGCCGGGATATTAGCCAGCTGAGCTAATATATCAAAACGAAAGAGCTAATATATCAAAACGAAATGGCGTATCAAACCCTTGGCCTGATGGTTTCTTCAACACGTGGTCGAATCGTACCTCTTTAGGCTTCTCTTTTCCCTTGGTTGAAATTAGAGTGGATGCTGGCATTGGTACTGACGTTGTTTGCTGTTGTATCTCGTCAGTAGACTTTTCATACTGCCTTAAGTATGATTTTTCAGATCGGGTGCCCATCTGTTGAGGCGCATCGACCTGTGCCGTGCAAGCATGCTTTTCTCCTTCTGAATCGCTGAGGGAAGCCGATGTAAGGTTGCCAGGTGTAACGGTCCCAGATTTCATTATATTTCATATACATAAACATTAAATTGATCCACAGATTATCATAACCATCTCCAAAAATCCTTGAAAATTTCGTCAGCACTTCCTCTGTAATAAGAAGTCCATTCTAATACATTGCTACAGATAACTCCAAAATTCTCATCAATCATGTATGCATATACAATATCCCATGCAGTTATATCACATTTTCGGCTTGACATCGCCTACTTAATATTTCTCAAATTTATCATGTGGACACAATACAAGATAACAAATCAAAGACCTTCTTGAGGCTAATCTCCTTGGTATCACCATCTACTTCAAACCAACTCAAGATAACATTCATAAGAGTTTATACACAAGTTCATGTATATACATCATATATACAACTATTCACTCTAACTATAACATTAACTCTAAGTATATGCATATAACCACATTACACAATTACAAGTCAACAGAGAAGCTTGATAGGTCCACACAATGAATTGTTTTGCACCCTTTCAGTGCTCTACTCTTACCTTTAGCTGCTATTTATCCCTGGCTTGCCCTGAAAATCATGAAGCTATAGGGGGTGAGCTTGACAGCTCAGTGAGTGGAGTCAATCTCATACATAATTGTAGCATGGCATTAACAATGTATAGTATTCATGATACATGAAAACAAGATGAATGTGGTACATGAAGTATGTAATACTGAATACTTCTACTTGATTGTAAATTTACTTTCAGTTACTGTTCAATTGATGCTGATAACTGAACACATGACCAGTATTCAGATATCTCCATTACCATATAAAATAACACATCCAACATACCCTTAGTGTCACGCACATACATACATATATATCACACATAGTCATTCATTCTCAATCATTAATAAAGTTGCATATATATGTATTGTAGCACCGACTTCGTACTCCGCCCTGCATACGGGTCCCTTCCTCCTGACATATATATATATACACATATTTATATAGCACCGTCTTCGCACTCCGCCCTGCATACGGGTCCCTTCCTCCTGATATATACACATTTTAACATATAGCACCGTCTTCGCACTCCGCCCTGCATACGGGTTCCTTCCTCCATATACATACACATACATCTAAGTGCAAACAATATCGGCACATTCAATTTCATAAGGCTCATGTACAAGGCACATCGTTTTATATATGGAATGATACTCTCAATGAGTACTTGCCCATTACCATGTATTCTTATGCAAAATTAGTATCCTTGTCTTAACCAAACATATCACATATACATATATGCACAAAATCAAATAACATACACTAATCACATTCATATCACCCATAACGAATTCTATTCCGTAACATGCATGTCAATGCCATTGTAAACTATACTTCAAAATGCAAGCCGCATATGAAATTTGGCAAAATGCTAAATCAACAAATTACTATCATAATTGCAATTTGGTATAAAGCGGTCCAATTATTTAAAAACCATTATTTAAAAACCCCACTCACCTTAAAGTTGAGCGTTCTACAAAGGGGGTTCGTACCGAGCATCGTCTTGTGTTTCCTTTCCGAATAACCACATCGGACACCGACACGCCAATCCCCCTATTTGATAGTAGCAAACAACATCACATAATTTAATTCTTAATTAAACATCAAGTGGATTACAATGTTTTCGTAGAAGAGACCTATTTTACCATTACATATTGCTAGCCTCTTACCCTTGAAATTATACCAACATGATTGTCATGGCTATTTCACGCTTTCTAACACAATAATATATTTCTAATTAATACTTTTTCATGGAGTCCAATACCCAACCCCAATTCTTACTAGTAAAGCCATATTACATAGCCATATTCTATTTAAGATATTCATGCTCACAAAATTCATCTAATTAAAATTTTACCCAACAAGTTCTCACCTTCATTCGGAGAGTTCTTCACCAAATCTTTTAGCTTCCACATGAACCCAAACAATGATCCTATTCAAGAGATCATCAAGATAGCCTTTAGTCCTAGATTCACCTATAATCTTGAAGGTTGACACTTATTTCACATACTAATTTTCTGTTAACTTAAATCAGAAAATTATTGAGATATAAGATGAATTCATCACTAAAAATCAGATCTAGGGCTGAATTTTTACCTTTAAAAACTTGTCTTTTTCATAGGGGAACTCCCCTTATCCTTTCCCGACCAACGAAGGCCTCCTCTCCCCCGAAACCAGGCCGGCCGCGGCCTGGTCTGCCGCTCGCGCACGGCTGCGCCGCCCCTGCGCGAGCTGCGCGCGGCTGCGCGCGGCTCCGTGGTGGTGCGCGGTCACGAATCCCACCCCTGGCTCCGGCCGGGGGTCCAACTGGTAGAGAGAGAGAGAGTTGGAGGGGGAAGATCTAGGGCTTCAGATGGAGAAGAAAGTGTTTTACAGAGAAAGAGGATTTCTTCTCAGATCTGAACGTAAGGGGAGTATATTTTGCAAAGAAACCCTCCCAAAATCAAGTTATTACAAAAACATTATCTCCACTAACTTGCCACTTGGCCCAAAACTAGGATCAAAATGATCCTAGCCCTACACCTCATTTCTCCATGCACACCTAACCCTTTCTAAATAAAATTTTCTAAATACCAAGTATTCTTATTTAAATAATGGGGTATGTTTGGTGGGGGGTAAGTATATACCATGTATAATTATTTTCAAGTATTAAAATATATGACACCTTGCATATACATGGTTATCCCTTATATACATCATGATTATACTTATATTTCATATACTTGTGATAATTTATTAACACCAATTTCTCATTTGATTATCCGGAAAAATTTTTAATTATAGAAATAAATTAAGATTTACATTGCGACACTAATTCAAGATTAAAGTGTGCCGAACATTATAGTTATCAGTCCCAATTATTCAGCATTAACTCATGGCTGAGAATAAAAATATTCTTTAAGAAAAGAAATAAATATTAAAAATTTCGGGATGTTACATTCTATCCTCCTTAAGAAAGTTTCGTCCTCGAAACTTATAGCAATAGGAATAAGATAGGGTTAAATATTTGTAATTCATCTTCCGGTTCCATGTAACGTTTACAATTTATACTTAGACTTAAAATTTGCATAGGTTTCTAACTATAGAATATATCCCTTTCGAATTTCAGCTCAACTTCTGTTTGTATGAACTTTGGCAGTTCAACTTCCAGGTTATGCAAGGAATATATAAAAATTTCTATGATGAATTATAACAAGGATTCAATCTTTCACACGCGGATGTTGCTGACCGCTTTCATGCTTGATATAATAATTTTACTTCATAACCAATGATACTTCCTTTAAAATAATTTCCCACTTTATTTAAGGTCAAATCCCTTCTTAACATCAATCTTGACCTCAGAGCTTTGTAACTTTGAATGTTTTTCCGGTGGTGAAGTTAGTCAGTATTAACGGATCCAATTTAAACTCAGATATTCGATTGGTCTAAAGTGTTATGGATTCAAACTACTTTTCTATCCGATTTGTGTCACAATTATATCGGATATGCCTTAACAACTGAAACTTCTAGAGAACTCCCATATTAAATTCTGTGTCATGAGAAGTGGTTTATATTTTAATTACTTTATTTGTAGACTAGAACTTGCATCAGTTCCTCTACAAAATATATATGTCATGATCCAACAAACTAGATAACAAAAATTCAAACTCTCAATGGCTTAAATTTACTAAACTATTTATCATTTAATACTTTATTGACTGGACGAAGTTAATTCAATCAAGGAATGCTAAAATCATGCCGTCCATCCACTTATTCATGATGTGATGAGTACACTAGTATCTGATTATCCTCCTTTTTCCGAGTTAGTTTCCCACCACAATTTATCAATATAGGTAAGTTAGCAATCCTTCTATTACAGTTGACACAGAGTGTTTTAATTTATTGCAGTAACTGTAACACTTTACTTTATGCTCGTTGTTTTCTAAAATAACAAGAATTCTCTTAAAGTCATGATAAATCCCAATTCTAACATAAATGTACATTACCAAGGTCTCATTATACAGAGCAATACTTCTGGTGGTAAAGTTAATCGATATTCAACAGCTTCAAGTTGATTTGTTGTATCGAATAGTTAAAGGCATCAGAAATTCAAATTTGCTTTTCATTGCGACTTGAGTTGCCCCAAGGATATTTTGAGAATTGCCAGAGTCATTGTTTCATACCCTTCTTATCTGTCATGAGAAATTTCATTCTTCACAACTATTCAATTTCCTTCAAAAATTTCCCGAACTATAATGGTTATAGATTTTGAGACCTTAATTATATAAGGATTATTTCATGCTTTCCATTATAATCTATCGCATTAACATCTTTTCTACATTACGAAGTCATCCCTCTTTTGCTTGCAAGAGGTGAGAAGTTGACCCAGAATTATCTCTTAATTGAATATTTAACTTCATTACCAAATCAACAGCATAGGTTTCACACCATATTCAAATGTTTGCTGACTAAGTTATGATTACTTATAGCATTATCCATATTAGCAATCATAATATATTAAATTTCAATTTCTCAAGTTTCGAAAGAATTATACTGTGTAAATAAAACTACCCATGCCTTGGATACATCCCTGCATAAAATTCATAATATACTACAATTATTGTTTTCATGAATGTTGTTACTTACTCAGGTCTCGTCTAGTGAATCCAACCACTATTTCATGTTATCCGTCATGATGTATCCTAGTGTAATATCTATGGTAGTTGCAACTTGCGGTAAGCACCTGACTTGAATCTGTATACAATAATTGGTTGAGACAAAAGATAAGGATTTCTTATTTATCAATACGATTCACCCAACTGGAAAGCCTCTTACTTACGTACAACTTTTAAATCTTTGATAAGGATCTGTATAATATTACCATGCAAGATTGTCTCACAATGTAACTTGCTTCTCAAATCTCACATACAATGATCATGCCACTGTACATACAAAACAAATGACATTCATACTATCAGTCCCTCAGCATACTGGTGGACTCACAATTATATACACAAGTATGCATTAACCGACTTATTAAACACTAGGGTACCTATGATTATGTCTCTAGATTCTCCAACCATGTCATCCTCTCCTCATTCCATATTCACATAATATTAATTATCCCTATATAAGGGTGCTTCTTCAAAGAGTAGCAATTTTATAATCCCTTCAGTATGACATATCCCTTACATTCTTTTATCTGCGACTTTGATCATCCCACTACCAGATTCTTAATAAGGTTCTTCTTTTCCGATTTATCTTGATTTGCCTGATATTTCAATTACTTTCATATTCCAGTGTCCCATATCACTGGCAGCTCATACTGAGGGCCCGCACCCCCAATAGAACGCATTCGAATCAAGACACGCGGGTATGCCCTCATTCGAACGTATAAAAATAATCAATATCCTGCACTTCGAGATCAATCATACACGTCAGAACCGACTATCCCCCTTGGAAATTCTCATATACTGTCACGATATTAATCAAACAATGTACATATACATACATATTAGTCCTATGGATCAATCCCGATATATAAATAACAATTCTAGGTCACATTCCTATACCTATACTTTTCTAGGACCTACATCTCAGCCTGACTCTTCATGTCTAAACCTTTGCTCTGATACCAACTGTAACGGTCCCAGATTTCATTATATTTCATATACATAAACATTAAATTGATCCACAGATTATCATAACCATCTCCAAAAATCCTTGAAAATTTCGTCAGCACTTCCTCTGTAATAAGAAGTCCATTCTAATACATTGCTACAGATAACTCCAAAATTCTCATCAATCATGTATACATATACAATATCCCATGCAGTTATATCACATTTTCGGCTTGACATCGCCTACTTAATATTTCTCAAATTTATCATGTGGACACAATACAAGATAACAAATCAAAGACCTTCTTGAGGCTAATCTCCTTGGTATCACCATCTACTTCAAACCAACTCAAGATAACATTCATAAGAGTTTATACACAAGTTCATGTATATACATCATATATACAACTATTCACTCTAACTATAACATTAACTCTAAGTATATGCATATAACCACATTACACAATTACAAGTCAACAGAGAAGCTTGATAGGTCCACACAATGAATTGTTTTGCACCCTTTCAGTGCTCTACTCTTGCCCTTAGCTGCTATTTATCCCTGGCTTGCCCTGAAAATCATGAAGCTATAGGGGGGTGAGCTTGACAGCTCAGTGAGTGGAGTCAATCTCATACATAATTGTAGCATGGCATTAACAATGTATAGTATTCATGATACATGAAAGAAAGATGAATGCGGTACATGAAGTATGTAATACTGAATACTTCTACTTGATTGTAAATTTACTTTCAGTTACTGTTCAATTGATGCTGATAACTGAACACATGACCAGTATTCAGATATCTCCATTACCATATAAAATAACACATCCAACATACCCTTAGTGTCACGAACATACATACATATATATCACACATAGTCATTCATTCTCAATCATTAATAAAGTTGCATATATATGTATTGTAGCACCGTCTTCGCACTCCGCCCTGCATACGGGTCCCTTCCTCCTGACATATATATATATATACACATATTTATATAGCACCGTCTTCGCACTCCGCCCTGCATACGGGTCCCTTCCTCCTGATATATACACATTTTAACATATAGCACCGTCTTCGCACTCCGCCCTGCATACGGGTTCCTTCCTCCATATACATACACATACATCTAAGTGCACACAATATCGGCACATTCAATTTCATAAGGCTCATGTACAAGGCACATCGTTTTATATATGGAATGATACTCTCAATGAGTACTTGCCCATTACCATGTATTCTTATGCAAAATTAGTATCCTTGTCTTAACCAAACATATCACATATACATATATGCACAAAATCAAATAACATACACTAATCACATTCATATCACCCATAACGAATTCTATTCCGTAACATGCATGTCAATGCCATTGTAAACTATACTTCAAAATGCAAGCCGCATATGAAATTTGGCAAAATGCTAAATCAACAAATTACTATCATAATTGCAATTTGGTATAAAGCGGTCCAATTATTTAAAAACCATTATTTAAAAACCCCACTCACCTTAAAGTTGAGCGTTCTACAAAGGGGGTTCGTACCGAGCATCGCCTTGTGTTTCCTTTCCGAATAACCACATCGGACACCGACACGCCAATCCCCCTATTTGATAGTAGCAAACAACATCACATAATTTAATTCTTAATTAAACATCAAGTGGATTACAATGTTTTCGTAGAAGAGACCTATTTTACCATTACATATTGCTAGCCTCTTACCCTTGAAATTATACCAACATGATTGTCATGGCTATTTCACGCTTTCTAACACAATAATATATTTCTAATTAATACTTTTTCATGGAGTCCAATACCCAACCCCAATTCTTACTAGTAAAGCCATATTACATAGCCATATTCTATTTAAGATATTCATGCTCACAAAATTCATCTAATTAAAATTTTACCCAACAAGTTCTCACCTTCATTCGGAGAGTTCTTCACCAAATCTTTTAGCTTCCACATGAACCCAAACAATGATCCTATTCAAGAGATCATCAAGATAGCCTTTAGTCTTAGATTCACCTATAATCTTGAAGGTTGACACTTATTTCACATACTAATTTTCTGTTAACTTAAATCAGAAAATTATTGAGATATAAGATGAATTCATCACTAAAAATCAGATCTAGGGCTGAATTTTTACCTTTAAAACCTTGTCTTTTTCATAGGGGAACTCCCCTTATCCTTTCCCGACCAACGAAGGCCTCCTCTCCCCCGAAACCAGGCCGGCCGCGGCCTGGTCTGCCCCTCGCGCACGGCTGCGCCGCCCCTGCGCGAGCTGCGCGCGGCTGCGCGCGGCTCCGTGGTGGTGCGCGGTCACGAATCCCACCCCTGGCTCCGGCCGGGGGTCCAACTGGTAGAGAGAGAGAGAGAGTTGGAGGGGGAAGATCTAGGGCTTCAGATGGAGAAGAAAGTGTTTTACAGAGAAAGAGGATTTCTTCTCAGATCTGAACGTAAGGGGAGTATATTTTGCAAAGAAACCCTCCCAAAATCAAGTTATTACAAAAACATTATCTCCACTAACTTGCCACTTGGCCCAAAACTAGGATCAAAATGATCCTAGCCCTACACCTCATTTCTCCATGCACACCTAACCCTTTCTAAATAAAATTTTCTAAATACCAAGTATTCTTATTTAAATAATGGGGTATGTTTGGTGGGGGGTAAGTATATACCATGTATAATTATTTTCAAGTATTAAAATATATGACACCTTGCATATACATGGTTATCCCTTATATACATCATGATTATACTTATATTTCATATACTTGTGATAATTTATTAACACCAATTTCTCATTTGATTATCCGGAAAAATTTTTAATTATAGAAATAAATTAAGATTTACATTGCGACACTAATTCAAGATTAAAGTGTGCCGAACATTATAGTTATCAGTCCCAATTATTCAGCATTAACTCATGGCTGAGAATAAAAATATTCTTTAAGAAAAGAAATAAATATTAAAAATTTCGGGATGTTACACCAGGACAGAGATGATATTACAAGATTTGTCCTTTAAGTTGAGCTCTTTTGAATCCCGCTGTACGTCTTGGACGAGATCCGGGTGTATCCACATGACTTCCCCTGTCTCCAATGTTAAGGGAACGAGACCCTTATTATCTTGAGTTATAGCTGAAGGATGCCTGACTTCTAACAGTGGCGTGGGGGCTGGATAGGTCCCGTCAGAAACTGTGACCTTTTGGGTGTGCCGAACTCAAGAGTCACCATATTGGCAGTGACTTTCTTCTGCTCCATCTTCAATGTTAGAACCCCGGCATCGATGAGGGCTTGTATTATGTCCTTGAGGACGTAGCACTTGTCAGTAGGATGGTGAATCATCCTATGGTAAAGACAGTATTTGGGGTCATTTGTGCGTCCTATCTCATTAGGACGTAGAGCATCTGGCAGCTTCATTTTGTTCCCTTTGTGGAGCAGATGGAATATCGTGACCACCTGATCGTCTTTGAAGGAGTACTGCTTTGGAGGGAACTTAGGATCCTGATTGTTGAAGCCGCTCTTCTTGGCCTTCGACTGCACATCTCCGGATAACTCCACAGACATAGTCTCTTTCCCTTTAGCTTGAGAAGACTGCGGGAGGTCGCTACGCCCTTTATTGTTCATACCCCATTTGCCTCTAGGGGCGGATGGTTCGAACTTTTTAGCCGACTTCTCGGCTATCTCTGCTTGTTCGACCAATTCTTTCCAAGTGTGGGCTTTGACAGCCCCCATGCGAACTTCCACTTGGTCTAAGAAGTTGTGTCTGCATGTCTGTAAGAGCATAGGTAATGGCATCCCTGCTGGGCACATCAAGGATAAGTTTCTGAACCGCTCAATATAGTCACGGACAGATTCGCCCTTCTTCTGCACGGTAGAGAGGAGCATGTCCATGGTCACTTCGGTATCGTCCTCATAGAAACGAGAGAGGAACCGAGTTTCCAGGTCGATCCAGGAATTGATAGAGCCCAGAGGGAGACTTCGAAACCAGTCAAATGCCACCCCTTTTAAGGTGCCAATGAACAGCCTAGCCATAATGGCGTCGTTGCTTATGACATTACCAGTCTGGGACCGGAAGTAGTAGATGTGCTGATTTGGCGAGCTTTTTTCATCATACGTATGCAACGTTGGTGGTTTGAACTTCGGTGGATATGGCACCGAATCCCACTCCAGTGGATAAGGACGGACCGCCCCTACCTTCTTTAATTCATCCCTCTGAGCTAGGGATGCAATTTGAGCTTGGAGACCCTTATGGACTTCGGCGTCTAGGGAAGAACCCTCCTTGGATTTCTCCGTTTTTGGCTGCTCGTTGCTGAAATGTTCCTCCTCATCGTGATTGCTCCCGGCATCATTGTCATTCCGATTGCTGAGGAGTCGAGCAAGCATCTGTTGGATATTGTCTAGGGCTTCTTGCTGGGTTCTAGAGGTTTGCTTCTGAGCTTCCAGGCGCCGACGAAGGTCGTCGTTAGCGTTATCAGCCATATTGACTGATGCTTTATCCATTCGCACCGAGCTTACTGTCGCCGAAGAGGCGTACCCACTGTCTTCATCTTCTTCATTCGATGGTTGGGGTGATCTCCTGGGCTGCGGTAAGGTTAGGGCCGTCGAAGGGGAAGGCTGCTCATAATTATAGGGTATCGCCACCCTAGATCTGGTGTTTCGGAAAACACCTTCTTCGCGCACCAAGACTCCGCCTAAGCCTGGGCTGTAATCTGGATCTGGGGAGCTGCAGGGGGTGTCGCCAGATGTTCGACCTCCTCTGCGTAACTCTCGTCCTCTTCCGGTCATATTGATGGACGCAGAGGCTAGATCTCTCGAGATGTTCCTTTTATGATGCTTTGTTGGAACATGTACAGACAGCCGATCAAAGATCGATCGCCGGTACGGAGAAGTGGCGAGGATTGGTCGTAACCGGCAATGAGCTGAGTGAACCGTCACCAGCTGGCATCCCCTTTGTTGACAACAGGGGGAAATAGTTCGGAAAGACTCCAACTTCCGCTTGTTTGCCAAGAATTCCCGCAAGTCAGGCCCATCAGAGCCTGAATAATCCCGCGTAGATAACCTTTTGGAGTGTAAATAGGATGACGTGCCGTTCCTCTTATCCCTGCAGAAGGGATTAGCACTGCATAGTGCTTTAGTTCTAGCTTTGCCAACAGATGCGAGCTTAGCGCTTGACGAACTGGGGAGCGGAGCACGCTGTGGTGCTTTGCCCGCTATGCCGCTGCGAAGGGGATTAGCCTTAGATAACTCTTTGGCCCTAGCCTTACGGTCGTGGACCCAGTGAGTATGCTGTGGTACAGTAGCTTCGCTTGTGAAAATGAGGCTGGCATAAGGCATTGCTGCTCTTGAATTGAGCGACGGTATGATTGTCGTCTTGACTTTATGATTGGAGCAGACAGGCATCTTGCCTTTTTCTTCGCGAGAGAGGCGCGGTTTTGGCGTAGCTACGCCTGAAGCTTCGGCCGGAGACTTCTGTTTAGGCTTTCACATCTGCTTTGGCAGAGGACGCTTAGGTTCGCAAGGAACCTGATTAGCCATACGCGAGGCTGAGGGGTGTTGGCAGAATTCTGCTTCTAGTTTCTGCTTCGAAACCTTGGTCGTGGAGACCTTCCTATGCTTCTGTGCTCGAAGCACTAGGCCACCCCCAGAGAGGACTTCTTCAAATCTTCCTTGATCGAACTGGACAAACAAGTTCTCGAGAATGCAGGACTTGGGCTGCGGGCATGCTTCTTTGTTGCGCCAGAGAACCGCAGCAGGTTCGTAGAGAACTTTTTCTGTCTCCGCAGAGACTTTCCTTGAAGATTTAGCCAGAGAGGCTCTGGCTGCGCCGGCTTTCCTGAATTTAGAGTTAGACCCGGGTCTGTTCGTCGCATTGCGACACTTGATTCTCAGCAGTGGAGAATACAATCCCCAGCGGAGTCGCCATCTTGTTTTCCATAGATTTATAAAAGGGGAAAACTTACAAATAAAAAAGGTTTGAGGAGCTAAATTACAAGTATTCTTAAAAAAGATTACAAGTAGATCTCCTCAGAGATTCTGGAGAAGTGTACCGATAGGAGTCTGGTAAGCGCGCGACCACTTTGTCCCTTTGACGATGCGAGCGATGAGATTCCCTTCTCGCCTGGTTCCGGGAATCAGAGAATAGAGGGTTGGTAGAACCCTTTTGCTACTTCTCAAAACCGCCTTCAATTAGGAATTCCTTCTCGCCTGGTTCCGGAAATCCCTTGAGAAGAAGGTATTATTAGGGTATCAGCACCCTGAATAGAGAAGTAATTCTCTAAAAAAAGTCTCTGAATTCAAAAGCGGCCTCTGCTTGTGGAGTCCTCTCTCTCTTTTTACAGGGGGGTCTCTTGCACGTATGCATGGCCTTTTTTCCTTGTGCCCCTGGCGGGCTATTTATAAGGAGAGCAAGGGTATAATCGTCTCTTGAAGGTATGGAAACAGATTGAATCAAATCTGTTTGAATCTGGAAAGTAGCCTTGCTGCGAGGCAAAGATCAGCTTCTGCGGAGCTAGAAATGGCAGGTCGGTTGATCTTCTTGATCTGTTTTGATCCTTTCCATATCGTTGGAGGATTTCCCCTGATCTTCTTACTCGTTTTAGGAGAGTCAAGAGATTGTGGCAATCAACTGCCAAATTTGATCTCTGATTTGATCTTAATTGGATTTGACTTGATTAGATCCGATCTCATCCGGAGATTTGATTGGTCAAAGGTTGACCATAGCAGACCAATAGCGGCGCTGCCCGCTTTGAGCTTGCAGCGGAGCTGGAGACAGTTTTTGGCGAAGTCCGAAAAGAGGCTTTTCGGCGGAGCTAGAAGTCTTCTGTGGCGAAGCTATAAGTTAGCTTCCTGGCGAGGCTCTGAAATGGCTTCAAGGGCGAAGTCGGGTGATACTAACCTCTCAAGCGAGGCTATCTCTTCGGGCTCATGTGATGCTAAGTGCTAGCACCTTAGACCTGCTGAGGTCTGTTCAGAAACAATCCGAGTTCACTGTCTGCTTGCTGGATCAGTGGAGTCCAAGTTGCTTCCTTGTCCCGCGGAGATGGGTGAAAAACTGGTCTTCAGCTCGTCTATCACTTGTCTTTTGTAAATGTCAACAAGTTTAGACATTGTTCGGACCAATAAGAATCTTGTCTTTTTTAAGTGTCAACACATGCTTGATATTCATATTGTGCTTAATTGATATATGCTTGGGGATTGTTTGCTAACACTTGTATTTAACCAAGAGAGCCAACGCGGCACCTCAACCCTTATCTAGGAGAATCTAGAGGAGTTAGTCCAGAGCCCTTCACGGGGAATTCGGCTACACTCTTGTGTTAAACTTGGTGTTTAGTGTAATAGTTTAGTTTAGGTCATAATAGTTTTTAATTCCGCATTATTTGTCATTTAGTGACAATTAGATTAGCCATCACCTATTCACCCCCCCTCTAGGTGTTTTTCAGTTTTTTCCTATTCGAGCCCTATTCAGCTTTTATATGGCTTAGTTCAGGCCAATCGGTACTGAAAGTTTTGATATTTTGTTAAACTTCCCAATTAAGACTAGAAATAAGTTCAATTCATAGTAATTAGATAGGGAAACTATATAATTCTACTCACGGTTCTTGGCAACCACTTTTTCTCTATGTTTGAGCCTTATTAGGGACTTATAAAGCTTAATTCAGGCCAATCGGGGCTTAAAGTTTGACTTTTTGTCAAACTTCCCAATTAAGACTAGAAATAAGTTTAATTAGTAATAATTATATATAGACACCATGTAATACCACTCATGGCTCTTGAACCAAGTTTTCTCATCGTTTGGGTCCTATTTGGCTTTTCTAAAGGCGTAATTCATGCTAATTAGGGCTGAAAGTTTGAAATTTGGTTAAACTTCTAAATTAAGAGTAGAAACAATTTTAATTAGTAGTAATTATACATAGAAATTATGAACTACTACTTTCAGTTATTAACAATCACGTTTTCTCCCCGTTTGAGTCCTATTCGGCACTTATTAGGCCTAGTTCAGGCCAATTGGGCTGAAAGTTTGACTTTTGGTTAAACTTCCCAATTAAGATTATAAATAAGTTAAATTAATAGTAATTGTGCATAAAAACTATGTAAGACTACTCTGGGTTCTTGAAAACCTCATTTTCTCCCCCATTTAGGTCTTGTTTGATTCTTATAAGGCTTAGTTCAGGTCATTCAGGCCTAAAAGTTTGACTTTCCAAATTAAGACTAGAAACATGTTTAATTAGTAGTTGTTGTACATAGTTTAAACAATTTAAATACTACTCTCAGCTCTTGAAAATCATATTTTATCCTCTTTTGAGCTCTATTCAGCTCTTATAGGCCTAGTTCAGGACTATCGGCTCTGAAGTTTGATTTTTTGTCAAGCTTCTCAATTAAGACTAGAAACAAGTTTAATTGATAGTAATTATCCATTGAAACTATATAATACTACTCCTGGCTCGTGAAAATTACCTTTTCTTTATGTTTGGGCCCTATTCGGCTTTTATAAAGCCTAGTTCAGGCCAATCAGGACTGAAAGCTTGACATTTTGTGAAACTCTCCAATTAAGACTAGAAACAAGTTTAATTAGTAGTAATTGTACGGGGACACCATGTAATATCACTCATGGCTCTTGAGAATCCTTGTTTGGGCCCTATTTGGCTCTTTTAAGGCCTAATTCAGGCCAATCAGGGCTGAAAGTTGAACTTTTGATCAAACTTCTAAATTAAGAGTAGAAACAATTTTAATTAGTAGTAGTTATCTATAAAAACTATGTGATATTACTTTCAGCTACTAAAAACTACATTTTCACTCCGTTGGGCACTATTCGGTACTTATTAGGCCTAGTTCAGGCCAATCGGGGCTTAAAGTTTGACAAGTTTAATTAAGACTATAAACAAGTTTAATTAGTAGTAATTGTGTAGAAAAACTATGTGAAACTACTTTTCACTCTTGAAAATCTCGTTTTCTCTCCGTTTGGGCCCTATTCAGCTCTTATAAGGCTTAGTTCAGGCTAATCAGGTTTGAAAGTTTTACTTTTGGTCAAAGTTTCATGTTAAAACTACAAACATATTTAATTAGTAGTATTGTATATAGAAACTATGTAATATTACTCCCAGCTCTTGAAAATCATGTTTCTCCTCGTTTGAGCCCTGTTCGACTCCATAAGGCCTAGTTCAGGCCAATCGGGCCTGAAAATTTGACTTTTGTTAAACTTCCAAATTAACAAGTTTAATTCGTAGTAATTATCTATTGAAATTATATAATACTACTCCCTTCTTTTGAAAACCACATTTTCTCCATGTTTGGGCCCATCGGCTTTTATAAAGCCTAGTTCAGGCCAATCGGGGGTGAATGTTTAACTTTAAATCAAACTTTCTAATTAAGACTAGAACAAGTTTAATTAGTAGTCATTGTACATCGACACAATGTAGTACCACTCACCGCTCTTGAAAACTAAGTTTTCTCCATATTTTTGCCTTATTTGGCTTTTTCAAAGCCTAATTAAGGCCAATCAAAGTGGAAAGTTCGACTTTTGGTCAAACTTCTAAATTAAGACTAGAAACAAGTTTAAGTAACAGTAATTGTACATAGAAACTAGGTAATACTACTTTTGGCTATTGAAAACTATATTTTCTCCCCGTTTAGGCCCTATTCGGCTCTTTTTTGACCTAGTTCAGGCCAATCGAGGCATAAGTTTGACGTTTTGGTCAAACTTCCCTATTAAGATTGTAAGAAACTTTAATTAGTAGTAATTATGTATAAAAACTATGTAATGCTACTCTCGGTCCTTGAAAACATCATTTTTCTTTCCGTTTGGGCCCATTCGGCTCTTATAAGGCGTAGTTAAGGCCAATCGGGTCTGAAAATTTTATTTTTGGTCAAACTTTTAAATTGAGATTAGAAATAAGTTTAATTAATAGTAGTTATATATAAAAACTATGTAATACTACTTTTAGCTCTTGAAAATCACATTTTCTTCGAGCCTTATTCGGCTCTTTAAGACCAAGTTTAGGCCAATCGGGGCTGAAAGTCTAACTTTTTTTTAAATTTTCCAATTAATACTAGAAATTTAATTCGCAGTAATTATATATAAAAACTATATAATACTATGTTTTGGCCCTTTAGGCTCTTAATAAAGCCTACTTCAATCCAATCGGGGCTGAAAGTTTGACTTTTGGTCTTTTAAAGGCGTAATTCAGGCTAATTGGGGTTGAAAGTTTAAAATTTGGTTAAACTTCTAAATTAAGAGTAGAAATAATTTTAATTATACATAGAAACTATGTACTACTACTACCAGTTATTAAAAATCATGTTTTCGCCCCGTTTGAGTCCTATTCGGCACTCATTAGGCCTAATTCAGGCCAATTGAGGCTCAAAGTTTGACTTTTGGTTAAACTTTCCATTAAGATTATAAACAAGTTAAATTAATAGTAATTGTGCATAAAAACTATGTTAGACTACTCTCGGCTCTTGAAGACCTCGCTTTCTCCTCATTTATGTCTTATTTGGTTCTTATAAGGTTTAGTTTAGGCCAATCAGACCTGAAAGTTTGACTTTTGTTAAAACTTCCAAATTAAGACTAGAAACATGTTTAATTACTAGTTGTTTTACATACTTAACTATGTAATACTACTCTCAACTATTGAAAATCATGTTTCATCCTCGTTTGAGCTCTATCGGCTCTTAAAAAGCCTAGTTCAGGACTATCGGGCTTGAAGTTTGACTTTTTCTCAAACTTCTCAATTAAAACTAGAAACAAGTTTAATTGATAATAATTATCCATTGAAACTATATAATACTATCCCCGGCTCTTGAAAACCACCTTTTCTCTATGTTTGGGCCCTATAGTCTCTTATAAAGCCTAGTTCAGGCCAATCAGGGCTGAAAGTTGAACTTTTGATCAAAGTTCTAAACTAAGAGCAGAAATAATTTTGATTAGAGGTAATTATTTATAGAAACTATGTAATACTACTTCCAGCTATTAAAAACTACATTTTCTCTCTGTTGGGCCCTATTCGGCACTTATTAGGCCTAATTCAGGCCAATCGGGGCTAAAAGTTTGACTTTTGGTCAAACTTTTAAATTAAGACTATAAACAAGTTTAATTGTAGTAATTGTGCATAAAAACTATGTAAAACTATTCTAGACTCTTGAAAACCTCGTTTTCTCTCTGTTTGGGCCCTATTCAGCTCTTATAAGACGTAGTTCAGGCTAATCAGGTTTGAAAGTTTTACTTTTGGTCAAACTTTCATATTAAGACTAGAAAATTGTTTAATTAGTAGGTATAGTATATATAAACTTTGTAATACTACTCTCAGCTATTGAAAATCATGTTTTCTCCTCATTTGAGGCCTTTTGGCCCTTATAAGGCCTAATTCAGGCCAATCAGGCCTGAAAGTTTTACTTTTTGTTAAACTTTCCAATTATGACTAGAAACAAGTTTAATTCGTAGTAATTATCTATTAAAACTATAATACTACTCCCGGCTTTTGAAAATCACATTGTCTCCATGTTTGGGCCCTATCGGCTCTTATAAAGCCTAGTTAGGCCAATCGGGGGTGAATGTTTAATTTTTGATCAAACTTCCTAATTAAGACTAGAAACAAGTTTAATTAGTAGTCATTGTACATCGACACAATGTAATACCACTCACAGCTCTTGAAAACTAAGTTTTCTCCCTATTTTAGCCTTATTTAGCTTTTTTAAAGCCTAATTAAGGTCAATCGAAGTTGAAAGTTTGACTTTTGGTTAAACTTCTAAATTAAGATGAGAAACAAGTTTAATTAGCAGTAATTGTACATAGAAACTAGGTAATACTACTTCCGGCTATTGAAAACCATATTTTCTCCCCATTTAGGCCCAATTCGGCTCGTATTTGGCCTAGTTCAGGCCAATCGAGGTAGAAGTTTGACTTTTTCCCTATTAAGATAATAAACAACTTTAATTAGTAGTAATTATGCATAAAAACTATGTAATGCTACTCTCGGCTCTTGAAAACCTTATTTTTCTTTCCGTTTGGGCCCATTCGGCTTTTATAAGGCGTGGTTAAGGCCAATCGGGTCTGAAAATTTTATTTTTGGTCAAACTTCTAAATTGAGGTTAGAAATAAGTTAAATTAGTAGAAATTATACATAAAAATTATGTAATACTACTCTCAGCTCTTGAAAATCACATTTTCTCCCTGTTTAAGCCCTATACGGCTCTTTTAAGACCAAGTTCAGGCCAATCGGGGCTGAAAGTTTGACTTTTTTTTAATTTCCCAATTAAGACTAGAAACAAGTTTAATTCATAGTAATTATACATAAAAATTATATAATACTACTCCCGACTCTCAAAAACCACCTTTTCTCCATGTTTCGGCCCATTTCGGCTCTTATGAAGCCTAGTTCAATCCAATCGGGGCTGAAACTTTGACTTTTGGTCAAACTTTCCTGATAAGTCTAGAACAAGGTTAATCAGTAGTAATTGTACATAAAAACTATATAATACCATTCATGAGTCTTCAAAACCATGTTTTCTCCAAGATTGGGCTATATTCAGCTCATATAAGGCCTAGTTCAGGCCAACGAAGCTGAAAATTTGTCTTTTGGTCATACTTTATACTTTCCAATTAAAGAAAGAAATAGGTTAATTTAGTAATTGTACATAAATACTAAGTTATACAGTGATGGCTCTTGAAAATCACATTTTCTCTCTATTTGTGCCCTATTTGATAATTATAAGGCCTTATTCTGACCAACTGGGACTGAAAGTTTGAGTTTTGGTTAAACTTTCTAATTAAGACAAGAAACAATATTAATTAGTAATAATTTTATGTAGAAACGATCTAATACGACCCACAAACCTTAAAAATCATGATTCTACCCATTTGGGCCCTTTTCGACTCTTATAAGGGCCTAGTTCAGCTAATTAGGACAGATAATTTGACATTTACTCCAACCTCCCAAATAATATTAGAAACAAGTTTAATTAGTAAATTATACATAGAAACTATGTAATACTACTCCCGGCTCTTGAAAACATCATTTATACCCCGTTTTCTTCCTGTTTGGGCCCTATTCAGCTCATATAACGCAAAGTTAGGCTAATCTGGGTTGAAAGTTTGATTTGGTCAAACTTCTCAATTAAGACTCAAAATAAGGGTAATTAGTAGTAATTATACACAGACACTATGTAATACTACTCATGGCTCTTGAAAACCAAGTTTTCTCGCCATTCGGGCCCGATTTGGCTCTTTTAAGCCAAGTTCAGTCTAATGAGGGCTGAAAGTTTGACTTTTGGGCAAACTTTCAAATTAAGACTATAAACAAGTAGTCGTAATTGAACAAAGAGACTATGTAATACCACTCACGGTACTTGAAAACCATGTTTTCTCCATGTTTAGACCTAATTCAGCTATTATAAGGCCTACTTCAGGCCAATTGGGTTTGAAAGTTTTGACTTTTGGTCAAACTTCTCAACTAAAGCTTGAAATAAGTTTAATTAGTAATAATTGTATCTCATAATGTAATACTACTTATGGCTCTTAAAAATCATGTTTTCTCCCCATTTGGGCCCTATTCGGCTCTTATAAGGCCAAGTTCAGGCCAATCAGGCTGAAAGTTTGATAATTGGTTAAACTTCTAGATTAAGATTAAAAACTAATTTAATAAGTTGTAATTATACATATTATGTATTACTACTTTCAACTCTTAAAAATCATGTTTTCTCCCTGTTTGTGCTATATTCGACTCTTTTAAGGCCTAGACAGAACAATCAGGGCGGAAAGGTTCACTTTTTGCCAAAATTCCCAAATAAGACTTGAAAAAGGTTTAATTTGTAGGAATTAAGCATAAAAACTGTGTAATACTACATTCATCTCTTGAAAAGCTCATTTTCTCTCCATTTTGACCATATTCTGCTCTTATAAGGCCTAGTTCAAGCCAATCGGGGCTGAAAGTTTGACATTTGGTCAAACTTCCCAATTAAGATTAGTAATAAGGTTAATTAATAGTAATTATACAAAGAAACTATGTATACCATTCACTGCCATTGAAAACCTTATTTTTCTCCTTATTTGAGCCCTAATCGGCTCTTATAAGACCTAGTTCAAGCCAATCGGGGCTGAAAGTTTTACTTTTAGTCAAACTCTCAATTTTGAATAGAAACAAGTTTAATTAGTAGTAATTGTACATAGACACTACGTAATACAACTCACGACTCTTGAAAACTAAGTTTTTTCCCTCTTTGGGCCCTATTTGACTTTTTTAAGGCCTAGTTCAGGTCAATTAGGGCTGAAAGTTTGACCAAAAAACTAGTTCAGACCAATCAGGGTTGAAAGTTTGACTTTTAATCAAACTTCTAAATTAAGACTAGAAATAAGCATAATTAGTAGTAATTGTACATAGATATTATGTAATACTACTCTCAAATATTGAAAATCATGTTTCTCCCAGTTTGGGCTCTATTCGACTCTTATTAGTCCTGGTTCAGGCTAATCGGAGATGAAAGTTTGACTTTTGGTCAAACTTCTCACTTAAGATTTGAAACAAGTTTAATTAGTAGTAATTCTGCATAAAACTTATGTAATACTACTCCCGGCTCTTGAAAATCTCGTTTTCTTCTCGTTTGGGCCCTATTCGGCCCTTATAAGGCCCAATTCAGGTCATTCGGTGCTGAAAGTTTGACTTTTGGTCAAACTTATCAATTAAGACATTAAACAATGTTAATCAGTAGTAATTGTATATAGAAACTATGTAATACCACTTGCGATTCTTGAAAACCTTGTTTTCTCCCCATTTATAAAGCCTAGTTCAGGTCACATCAGCCTGAAAGTTTGACTTTTAGTTAAACTTCCTAATTAAGATTAGAAATAAATTTAATTAGTAGTAACTGTACATAAACACTATATAATACCACAGATGGCTCTTGAAAATCATGTTTTCTCCCTGTTTAGGCCCTATTCGGCGCTTATAAGGCCAAGTTCAGGCCAATTTGTGCTGAATGTTTGACGTTTTTTCAAATTTCCAGATTAAGTCTAAAAATTAGTTTAATAAGTAGTAATTACGCAAAGAAACTATGTAATACTCCCGACTCTTGAAAACCATGTTTTTCCCTATTAGAAACTTATTCGGCTCTTATAAGACCTAGATCAGGACAGTCGAGGCTGAAAAGTTTGACTTTTGGTCAAACTTCCCAATTAAGACTGGAAAAAAGTTTAATTAGTAGGAATTGTGCTTTAAAACTATTTAATACTACTCACAGCTCTTGAAAACCTCATTTTCTTTCCATTTTAGCCCTATTCGATTCTAATAAGGCCTAATTTTAGACCAATCGGGATGAAAGTTTGACTTTTGGTCAAACATCATAATTAAGAATAGAAAAAGTATAATTAGTAGTTATTATGCATAAAAATTATATAATAGTATTCCCGGCTCTTGAAAACCTCATTTTTCTTTCAATTTGAGCCTAATTCAGCACTTATAAGGCCTAGTCAAGCGAAGCGGGGTTGAGAGTTTGATATTTGGACAAACTTCTCAATTAAAACTAGAAATAACGTTAATCAGTAGTAACTGTACATAGAATATATGTAATACCACTCACGGCTCTTAGAAAACATGTTTTCTCTCCATTTGAGCCCAATTCGGCTCTTATAAAGCTAAGTTCAGGCTAATCGAGCCTAAAGTTTTACTTTTTATCAAACTTCAAAATTAAGATTAGAAATAAGTTTAATTAGTTATAATTATATATAGAACTATGTAATATAACTCACTACTCTTGAAAATCATGTTTTCTCCCCGTTTGGGCCCTATTCGACTCTTATAAGTCTAACTTTCAGGCTAATTAGGGCTTAAAGTTTGACTTTTAGTCAAAATTTCTAATTAAGGCAAGAAAAAAGTTTAATTAGTAGTAATTATGCATAAAAATTATGTAATACTACTCTCAGTTCTTAAAAACCATGTTTTCTCCCCCGTTTGGGGCCAATTCGGGTCTTATTAGGCCTAGTTTAGACCATTCGGGCGTGAAATTTGACTTGGTTAAACTTTACAATTAAGAGTAGAAAAAGTTTAATTAGTAGTAATTGTCAACACACACTATGCAATACCACTAAGGGCTCTTAAAAATCATGTTTTCTCTCAGTTTGGGCGTTATTCGGCTCTAATAAGGCCAAGTTTAGGGTCAATCGGGGCTGAAATTTGACATTTGGTCAAACATCCAGATTAAGACTAAAAACTAGTTTAATAAGTAGTAATTATGCATAGAAACTCTGTAATACTTCTCCTGGCTCTTGAAAATTACTTTTACTCCCGTTTGAGCCTATCCTTCTCTTATAAGGCCTAGATCTGGATAATCAGAGCTGAAAGTTTGACAATTGGTCAAACTTCCCTAGTAAGACTAGAAAAACGGTTAATTAGTAGAAATTGTAAATAAAAACAATGTACACCATTCACGGCTATTGAAACCTTGCTTACTCCAAATTTGGGTCCTATTCGGCTCTTATAAGGCCCTAGTTCAGGCCAATCTGGGCTGGAAATTCGCGTTTTGGTCAAACTTCACAATTAAGTCTTGAAACATGTTTAATTAGTAGCAATTGTAAAAAAAACTATGTATTACTATTTCTGGCTGTTGAAAACTTTTTTCTCCAGCTTAGGCTCTTTCGGCTCTTATAATAAGGCCTAGTTCTTGTCAATCGGGCTTGCAAGTTAAACTTTTAATCAAACTTCTAAATTAAGACTAAAAATAAGTTTAACTAGTAGTAGTTGTACATAAAAATAATGTAATACTACTCCCAGCTCATGAAAATAACATTTTCTCCCTGTTTAAGCCTTATTCGCCTCTTATAAGGTCTAGTTCAGGCCAATCAGGGCTGAAAGTTTGAATTTTTGTCGAAATTCCAAATCAAGACTAGAAAAAAGTTTATTTCATAGTAATTATACATGGAAACTGTATAATTCTTCTCCCGGCTTTTGAAAACCTCCTTTTCTCAAACTTCTCAGTTAAAATTAGAAACAAGATTAACAGGAGTAGTTGTACAAAGAAACTATATAATACTACTCACGGCTCTTGAAACCATATTTTCTTATCGTTTGGGCCATATTCGGCTCTTATAAGTCCTGGTTCAAGCCAATCAGGTCTGAAAGTTTGACTTTTAGTCAAACTTTTCAATTAAGGCTAGAAACAATTTTAATTAGCAGTAATTATACATAAAAACTATGTGCTACTACTTCCAGTTATTAAAAATCACGTTTTCTCCCCGTTTGAGTCCTATTAGGCACTTATTAGGCCTAGTTCAGGCCAATTGGGTTGAAAGTTTGACTTTTGGTTAAACTTTCCTATTAAGATTATAAACAAGTTAAATTAATAGTAATTGTGCATAAAAACTATGTAAGACTACTCTCAGCTCTAGAAAATCTCATTTTCTCCCCATTTAGGTCTTATTTGGTTCTTATAAGGCTTAGTTCAGGCCTAAAAGTTTGACTTTCCAAATTAAGACTAGAAACATGTTTAATTAGTAGTTGTTGTATATAGTTTAAACTATATAATACCACTCTCAGCTCTTGAAAATCATGTTTTATCCTCATTTGAGCTCATTCAGCTCTTATATAAGACCTAGTTCAGGACTATTAGGCCTGAAGTTTGTCTTTTTCTCAAACTTCTCAATTAAAACTAGAAACAAGTTTAATTCATAGTAATTATCCATTGAACTATATAATACTACTCCCGGCTCTTGAAAACCACCTTTTCTCTATATTTGGGCCCTATTCGGCTCTTATAAAAACCTAGTTCAGGCCAATCAGAACTGAAAGTTTTGACTTTTTGTGAAACTTCCTAATTAAGACTAGAAACAAGTTTAATTAGTATTAATTGTATGTGGACACCATGTAATATCACTCATGGCTCTTGAAAACCCCCGTTTGGGCCCTATTTGGCTCTTTTAAGGCCTAGTTCAGACCACTCAGGGCTGAAAGTTGAACTTTTGATCAAACTTCTAAATTAAGAGTAGAAACAATTTTAATAAGTAGTAATTATCTATAAAAACTATGTAATACTACTTTCAGCTATTAAAAACTACATTTTCTCTCCGTTGGGCCCTATTCGGCACTTATTAGGCCTAGTTCAGGCCAATCGGGACTGTGGTTAAACTTTTAAATTAAGACTATAAACAAGTTTAATTAGTAGTAATTGTGCATAAAAGCTATGTGAAACTACTCTTGAATCTTGAAACACTATTCTCTCCGTTTGGGCCCTATTCAGCTCTTATAAGGCTTAATTCAGGCTAATCAGGCCTGAAAGTTTTACTTTTGGTCAAACTTCTATATTAGGACTTGAAACATATTTAATTAGTAGTTGTATTTAGAAACTATGTAATATTACTCTCAGCTCTTGAAAATCATGTTTTCTCGTCGTTTGAGCCCTGTTCGGCTCTTATAAGGCCTAGTTCAGGCCAATCAGGCCTGAAAATTTTGACTTTTTGTTAAACTACCCAATTATGACTAGAAACAAGTTTAGTTCGTAATAGTTATCTATTGAAACCATATAATACTACTCCTGCCTTTTGAGAACCATATTTTCTCCATGTTTGGGCCCTATCAGCTCATATAAAGCCTAGATCAGGCCAATCGGGGGTGAATGTTTTTAACTTTTAATTAAACTTCCTAATTAAGACTAGAAACAAGTTTAATTAGTAGTCATTGTACATCGACACAATGTAATACCACTCACAGCTCTTGAAACCTAAGTTTTCTCCCCGTTTTGGCTTTATTTGGCTTTTTTAAAGCTAAATAAGGCCAATCAAAGTTAAAAGTTTAACTTTTGGTCAAACTTCTAAATTAAGACTAGAAATAGGTCTAATTAGCAATAATTGTACATAGAACTAGGTAATACTACTTTTCGGTATTGAAAACCATATTTTCTCCCCTTTTAGGCTCTATTTGGCTCTTATTTGGCCTAGTTCAGGCCAATCGAGGCATTAGTTTGATTTTTTGGTCAAACTTCCCTATTAAGATAATAAGCAACTTTAATTAGTAGTAATTATGAATAAAAACTTTGTAATTCTACTCTCGGTTCTTGAAAACCTCATTTTTCTTTCTGTTTGGGCCCATTCGGCTCTTATAAGGCGTAGTTAAGGCCAATCGGGTCTGAAAATTTTATTTTTGGTCAAACTTCTAAATTGAATTAGAAATAAGTTTAATCAGTAATAATTATACATAAAAACTATGTAATACTACTCTCAGCTCTTGAAAATCACATTTTCTCCCCATTTTAGCCCTATTCGGCTCTTTTAAGACCAAGTTCAGGCCAATCGGGGCTGAAAATTTGACTTTTTTTAAAATTTCCTAATTAAGACTAGAAACAAGTTTAATTCGTAGTAATTATACATAAAAACTATATAATACTACTCCCGACTCTTGAAAACCACCTTTATCCATGTTTCGGCCCTTTACGGCTCTTAATAAAGCCTAGTTCAATCCATAAGACTAGAACAAGGTTAATCAGTATTAATTGTACATAAAAACTATTTAATACCACTCATGACTCTTCAAAACCATGTTTTCTCCCAGTTTGGGCTATATTCAGCTCATATAAGGCCTAGTTTAGGGCAACCGAAGCTAAAAATTTGTCTTCTGGTCACACTTTCCAATTAAGGAAAGAAATAGATTAATTTAGTAATTGTACATAAATACTAAGTAATACCACTCATGGCTCTTGAAAACCGCATTTTCTCTCTATTTGTGCCCTATTTGACAATTATAAGGCCTTATTCTGACCAATCGGGACTGGAAGTTTGAGTTTTGGTTAAACTTTCTAATTATGACAAGAAACAAGATAATTAATAGTAATTTTATATAGAAACGATCTAATACGACCCATAGACCATAAAACCATGATTCTACCCATTTGGGCCCTTTTCGGCTCTTATAAGGGCCTAGTTAAGCTAATTAGGACAGATAATTTGACATTTACTCCAACTTCCCAAATAATATTAGAAACAAGTTTAATTAGTAAATTATACATAGAAACTATGTAATCTACTCCCGGCTCTTGAAAATATCATTTGTACCCCGTTTAGGCCAATCGAGGCTGAACGTTTGACTTTTGATAAAACTTCCCAATTAAAACTAGAAACAAAGTTAATTGGTAATAATTGTATATAGACACTATGTAACACCATTCATAGGTCTTGAAAACCAAGTTTTCTCTCTGTTTGGGCCCTATTCTTCTCTTATAAGGCCTTGTTTGGGCCTCGGGCCTAAAAGTTTGACTTTTATGCAAACTTTTCAATTAAGAGTAGAAATAAGTTTAATTAGTAGTAACTATACATAAAACTATGTAATACCAGTCATGGCTCTTAAAAAATCATGTTTTCTCCCCGTTTAGGCCATATTTGGCTCATACAAGGCCTAGTTCAGGCCAATCGAGATAGATGACTTTTGGATACACTTCCCAATTATGGCTAGAAAAAGGGTTAACTAGTAGTAATTGGACATAAACTCAAAGTAATACCACTCTGGCTCTTTAAAACCACATTTTCTCTCCGTTTGTGCCCTATTCGATGCTTATCCTAGTTTAGGCCAATCGAGATTAAAAGTTTAACTTTTGATAAAACTTCTTAATTAAGACTAGAAACAAGTTTAAGCAATGGTAATATTATATAAAAATCATATAATACTACTCTCAGTTCTTGAAAATCACATTTTATCACCATTTCAACCCTATCTCCTGTTGTAAGGCCCAGTTCAGCCAATCGAGGCTGAAATTTTTGAAAATCACCTAGAGGGGGGGTGAATAGGTGATAATGCTAAGCAATGCACAAATTAAAAATTGTGATGCAACAATCTCCCAACACAAGTGAATATAGCAAGATGAATGAAGAGCAAGCAATAAAAGCAATGAAAGTAGAGCAAGAAGTAAGAGGAAGTAAATCAAACGCAAACACCTAGAATTGTTATCGAGGTTCGAGCGCCCAGCTCTACTTCCCCGCCTTCCCCAGAAGGATTCCAACCACTTCCACTATCACAAAGATGTTACAAATTCACCGGAGTACCCAACTCCACAATCTCAAGTACAAGCAATCTCTTAGTAGTCAAAAGACTACAAACTCTCTCTTGTAAAATTCTCTTCCCTTACAAAGGTCCTTAGAGAACAATAAGTAGGAATGAAGCTCTTGTGTGTAAGGAGAAAAGAAAAAGAAATCAGAGAGTTCTTGAAAACACTTCAGAAAATGAGAGAGAATTTCAGCACAAAAACCAAGAAACCAAGCTCTTTTGAATGCCTTAAACTCTTGAAACTTTTTCAAATTTTTCTTGTTAAAATTGGTAAATGAACCTCTCCCCAAACACCCCTATTTATAGGAGAGGGCTAGGGTTTAGAGATAAAACATATTTAAGGCTAATCCGAAAGTATTAAAACCAAAACATGTCATTTAAACACACTTAAGTGAGAAAAGGACAAAAAATAAACCAGCTTAGGAAATAGCCGTTACTGTTCAAACGGCTATCTCGGTCGACCGGCCGGTCGACCGCCAGTTCAGAAAAATAGCCGTTGCGGGCTAACGTCGACTGCCCGGTCGACCCAAACAAACAGAGAGCAATTGTCTATCAGTCTGGCAGGTTTCAGTCGACCCGCCCGGTCGACCGTGCAACGTGCACACGGATACGCACGGCTGCCAGAACCTCGGTCGACTGGGTCTGTCGACCGGCTTGACCTGACACAGGTCGGTCGACCCAGCCGGTCGACCGGTTCAGGTCAAAACTCAAAACAAAAATAGAATTTTGAAGAGACATCTATTTTTAACAAAATAGTTTTGAATAGAGATATATATAATGGATAAAAATGAGTTTGTAGGCTGAAGATTGTATACAAACTATTTTTGTACATATTATAGGAAATATATTTGAAAATGAGATGTGCGCAAAGACGTGTGTGATAGAGCTTCAAAACCTATTCACTATTCTTTAACAAAACTATAAAATTAGAAACAAATTTACAGAAATATTCTTGAGCAATCTTGAAGTCTTGAGCCATGCAATGCCTTGCTAGAGCCTTCTCTTCTATGTTCCCTTCTTGATGTGCAAAAAGCCTTCTTTGCTTCATGAACCTAGAAATTCTTGCAATAACTAAGCAATGGCCTCCAAATATGGTACTAACCTGAAACTTATCTTAAACAAACTAATTAGTATCAAATAGCTCTTATTTGTTTTGTTATCATGAAAACTCTAAACAAGTGGAGAGTGTAACCTTTTGGGCCAACAATCTCCCCCTTTTTGATGATGACAAAACAAATAGGCTATAAAAAATATAGGGGAGGAGAAAGCTCCCCCTCAAATTATGCTATCATGAAAACAATGTAAAAACAATGTAAGGTGCAAGCAAAAATCATAAGACTAAAAAAAAACATGAAATAAAATACTTGCAAAACACTTAAGCAAAAATCATAAGATTAAAAACCAAGAATTCATAAAAACACATCAAAAGCCAAAAACATGTATAAACTCATATGGAACCAAGACCATATGAATTCATAATTCTATCATAAAAACTCATTCTCCCCCTTTTTGTCATACATCAAAAAGGGTTATGAAAATATTTTTATTCAATAACACAAACATTAAGTTCACTACAAATGAAAGAAAATCTAGCAAAATCAAGTGGTTTAGTGAAAATATCGGCTAGTTGCAAATCCGTAGAAACATAATCAATATCTATATCTCCTTTTTCAAAATGATCTCTAAGAAAGTGATATCTAATCTCAATGTGCTTGGTCTTACTATGTTGATTTGCATTCTTTGTCATATGTATAGTACTAGTGTTTTCACAAAATATTTTTATATGGTTATAATGCAAATCATAATCAAGGAGAGTATGTTTCATCTAAAGGACTTGTGCACAACAAGCCCCCGCGGCAACATACTCCGCCTCGGCGGTTGAGAGAGCTACGGAATTTTGTTTCCTAGAGGACCATGAAACAAGACAATTACCAAGAAATTGACATGTCCCACTAGTACTCTTTCTATCTACTCTACAACCCGCATAGTCGGCATCTGAATAACTCGTCATTGAGAAATCTCCGATTTTCGGATACCATAGACCCATTCCAATTGTGCCCTTAATATAACGAATAATGCGTTTTACCGCAATAAGATGGGACTCCTTAGGACACGATTGAAATCTAGCACAAAGAAACACACTAAACATGATGTCCGGCCTACTTGCCGTCAAATACAAAAGACTACCTATCATGCTTCTATATAATTTAACATCAATATTTTTACCTTGGTCATCTTTATCAAGCTTGGTTGTAGTTGCCATGGGAGTGTTGCAAGTCTTTGAGCCTTCAAGTCCAAACTTCTTTACGAGTTCCTTTGTGTACTTGGCTTGACTTATGAACATCCCATTTTGCAATTGCTTGATTTGGAGTCCAAGGAAGAAATTGAGCTCACCCATTGAAGACATTTCAATTCAAGTTGCATGACCTTTTCAAAATCCTTGCATAAAAGCTCATTAGTAGAACCAAAAATTATATCATCTACATAAATTTGCACAATTAATATATCATTATCAACATGCTTAGTAAATAGAGTTATGTCTACTTTGCCTTTAACAAAATCATTTGAAATTAGAAACTAGAAAGCCTTTCATACCAAGCTCTAGGAGCTTGTTTCAATCCATATAAAGCTTTATCAAGTTTGAAAACAAAATCGGGATGAATATGATCAACAAAACCGGGAGGTTGAGAAACATAAACTTCTTCATTAATAAAACCATTCAAAAATGCACTTTTCACATCTATTTGAAAAAGTTTAAAATTTTTGAAAGATGCAAAAGCTAGTGTCATCCGTATGGCTTCAAGCCGTGCTACGGGTGCAAAGGTCTCCTCAAAGTCAATTCCTTCAACTTGAGTGTAACCTTGGGCCACTAACCTAGCTTTATTCCTAATGACATTTCCGGACTCATCCATCTTGTTTCTAAAGATCCACTTAGTACCAATTATTGGTCTATCGTGGGGCTTAGGAACAAGGTGCCAAACTTGGTTGCGCTCAAATTGATTGAGTTCCTCTTGCATGGCTAGCAACCAAATGAGTCCGCCTCATCTTCGAGGATGCTTTTGGGTTTAAAATGAGAAATGAAAGCGAAGTTACCACATAAGTCATGGAGTTTGGAGCGAGTTGTTACCCCTTTAGATGCATCACCTAAGATGAGCTCCTTGGGATGATTTGTGGCATATCTCCAAGCTTTAGGAAGCGGTTGAGAGCTTTCCTCTTTATCCTCTTGAACATCACCAATTGGTTCTTGCTTTTCTTCTTGAGCGGGTGAGTCCTTCAAGGATAGTCTCTCCATGTCTTCACCTAATGGGTCAATCTCTACAACATTCTCAACAACCACATTAGATTCTTCAAATTTAACATGCATGGATTCTTCAATGGTAAGTGAAGATCTATTGAATACTCTATAAGCTTTACTAGTAGTAGAATATCCAACAAAGATTGCTTCATAAGCCTTAGCATCAAATTTACCTAAGTTATCTTTAGTGTTCAAAACAAAACACTTGCATCCAAAAACTTTGAAATATGCAACATTAGGTTTTCTAGAATGATACATTTCAAAAGATGTTTTGGAAGAATTTTTGCACAAATAAATACGATTTGAAATATAGCATGCGGTGTTTACGGCCTCGGCCCATAAATATTGAGGGAGGTCATACTCACTTATCATTGTCCTAGCCATCTCTTGAAGTGTTCTATTTTTTCTTTCTACAACTCTATTTTGTTGTGGAGTTCTAGGACAAAACATTTCATGCTTAATTCCCTTTTCATCACAATAAGTCATGAAGAGTTGGTTAACAAACTCACCACCTCTATCACTCCTTATTTTCAAAATCGAAAAACCCTTTTCTTTTTCAACTCTTTTTCAAAAAATCTTAAAATGAGAAAAAGTTTAATCTTTGTGTTCCAAAAAGAAAACCCAAGTGAAACGGGAAAAATCATCAACCAAAACATATGCATATCTACTCCCATTTAAGCTTTTAGTTTTAGTTGGTCCAAAAAGATCCATATGAATTAATTCTAATGGTCTAGTTGACATGATATCCTTGATTGGTTTGAAGGAAGACTTGATTTGTTTCCCAAGTTGGCACGCACCACAAATGCGGTCTTTCTCAAACTTCAAGCAAGGTATACCCTTCACCAATTCCTTAGAATTAATTCTAGAAAGATGGCAAAAGATGCATGTCCTAATCTTCTATGCCAAAGCCAAGAATTTTCATCAAAAGCATTCAAGCATTTAGTAGAACAATCTAAATTAAGCATGTCAATGATATAAACATTATTGTCACGAAAACCGGTGAGAATACAATCATTGGATTTAACATCAAAAATCTTGCAAGAAGAGTCATCAAAAACAATTTTAAGTCCACGGTCACAAAGTTGACTAATGCTAAGCAAATTATGTTTTAAACCATCAACAAGAACAACATTTTCTATAATAGGAGATGCACCAATTTGAATGTTACCTATACCGATGATATTTCCTTTGGAGTCATCCCCGAAGGTGACGGTGCCACCTTCCATGTACCTTGATAGGGTTGTAAAGTTATTGATGTCCCACGTCATGTGTCTTGAACAACCACTATCAAGGTACCACCGCTCCCTACGTCTTGGAGCCTTGGTGTGTACCTACATCAAATAATTTAGGACTTGATTTTGGTACCCACATTTTCTTGGGTCTTAAAGAGTTAGTTTCATTAACCCAAACAAGATTATTGGTTCTATTTACTTGGTCATAACAAAATTTAGCCAAATGTCCATTCTTACCACAATATGTGCATCTATACACTCTACCATATTTAAAAGCATAGTGAGTGTGTGATTTGTGAGCATGAGAATTGTGAGCATGAGAAGATTTAGCATGAGAAGTGTTATGTGTAGTGTGAGCATGAGGAATCTTAACATGAGTGTTATGAGAGGTTTTAGCATGAGAAGTGTGCTTTTTAGAAAACATTTCCTCAAATTTCTTAGTGTTAAAAGCACAATCTTTCAAAACCTTTTCAAAATCAACAATTCTAGTTTTTAAAGAAGAAATTTCTTTTTCATCAATTTTAGGAAATTTTGCCTTGCAAGAAACCTTGTAAGCATTAAATTCTTTTTGGATAGAAATGAGATTGGAAGAAATTTCATCTTTTTCTTTAGAAACCATAGCAAGTTGATTTTTAAGAAAAGCAACTTCCTTTTCCAATTTAGAGCATTCAATCTTTTTATTATCATAGGTTTCTGAAAGTTCAACAAAGGCATGAACAAGAACTTCTTTACTTAATTCATCATCTTCATCATCAAGAGGTTGAGGGGTTACCTTTGGTGTGTTTGCCATGAAACACATGTTTGCCGTATCCACCTCTTCTTCGGACTCGCTTTTCGAATCCCAAGTAGCTTTGTATGCTTTCTTTTCTTCCGACTTCTTTGGCTTGAAGGAGGAAGTCATCTTCTTCTTGAACTCTGGGCAATCGGCCATGATATGTCCGGGCTTTCGGCAATTGTAGCATATAATTCTTCTCTCCTCTTTGCCTTCAAATTTCCTTCGGAAGTTGAGCTTGTTCTTCCGGTACATTCTCTTCACATTTCGCACAAGTAGGGAGAGCTCCTCATCTTCTTCATCATCTTCTTCATCGTCTTCAAGAGTGGATGAAGATTTGAAAGCTATGGATTTCTTCTTTAGTGGAGCGGCCTCTTCTCTTGCTTTCTTTTCCATCTCATGGGTCTTTAAGTTCCCAATGAGACTAATGAGGTCCATCTCATCCTTGTCGTTCAATTCTTTCAAGGTGGTGGCCTTGATCTCCTATGATGTAGGAAGTGCCCGAATCACTTTTCGCACCTTTTGGTCATTGGAGATGTCATTACCTAAAGAAGAAAGAGTATTGGTGATTTTAGTAAATCTAGTAATCATACAATCAATAGATTCTTCATCAATCATTTTAAAGGATTCATATTGGGACCTTAAGAGATCTATCTTAGCTCTCTTAACTTGTGAAGTCCCATCGTGTGTGACCAATAAATGTTGCCAAATCTCATAGGCGGATTGGCAATGAATTACCCGTGTAAGGTCATCCTCATTCAAGGCGGTTAATAGGGAGTTTTAGGCCTTGGAGTTAGCCTCATATTCTCTAAAGGTGAAGTCGGTCCAAGTGATCTCATCACTATCGGGTACAACATAGGGTTTGGTCAAGGATTTAGCAACTAAGCTACCTAAGGATTGCAAAAAGATAGTCATCCTAACCTTCCAAATAGGGAAATTAAGTCCATCAAATTTAGGAGGGGTTTTGATGTTATCGGCCATGTTTACTAGTGAATGAATGGATGAATGCAAAAGTTGATTAGCAATATTTTAAGGATCTCTCTAAGGATGTTAAGCCAAACCTAGAGTCCAAGCTCTGATACCAATTGAAAATCACCTAGAGGGGGGGTGAATAGGTGATAATGCTAATCAATGCACAAATTAAAAATTGTGATGCAACAATCTCCCAACACAAGTGAATATAGCAAGATGAATGAAGAGCAAGCAATAAAAGCAATGAAAGTAGAGCAAGAAGTAAGAGCAAGTAAATCAAACGCAAACACCGAGAATTGTTATCGAGGTTCGAGCGCCCAGCTCTACTTCCCCGCCTTCCCCAGAAGGATTCCAACCACTTCCACTATCACAAAGATGTTACAAATTCACCGGAGTACCCAACTCCACAATCTCAAGTACAAGCAATCTCTTAGTAGTGAAAAGACTACAAACTCTCTCTTGTAAAATTCTCTTCCCTTACAAAGGTCCTTAGAGAACAATGAGTAGGAATGAAGCTCTTGTGTGTAAGGAGAAAAGAAAAAGAAATCAGAGAGTTCTTGAAAACACTTCAGAAAATGAGAGAGAATTTCAGCACAAAAACCAAGAAACTAAGCTCTTTTGAATGCCTTAAACTCTTGAAACTTTTTCAAATTTTTCTTGTTAAAATTGGTAAATGAACCTCTCCCCAAACACCCCTATTTATAGGAGAGGGCTAGGGTTTGGAGATAAAACATATTTAAGCCTAATCAGAAAGTATTAAAACCAAAACATGTCATTTAAACACACTTAAGTGAGAAAACGACAAAAAATAAACCAGCTTAGGAAATAGCCGTTACTGTTCAAACAGCTATCTCGGTCGACCGGCCGGTCGACCGCCAGTTCAAAAAAATAGTCGTTGCAGGCTAACGGTCGACCGCCCGGTCGACCCAAACAAACAGAGAGCAATTGTCTGTCAGTCTGGCAGGTTTCGGTCGACCCGCCCGGTCGACCGTGCAACGTGCACACGGATACGCACGGCTGCCAGAACCTCGGTCGACTGGGTCTGTCGACCGGCTTGACCTGACACAGGTCGGTCGACCCAGCCGGTCGACCGGTTCAGGTCAAAACTCAAAACAAAAACAGAATTTTGAAGAGACATCTATTTTTAACAAAATAGTTTTGAATAGAGATATATATAATGGATAAAAATGAGTTTGTAGGCTGAAGATTGTATACAAACTATTTTTGTACATATTATAGGAAATATATTTGAAAATGAGATGTGCGCAAAAACGTGTGTGATAGAGCTTCAAAACCTATTCACTATTCTTTAACAAAATTATAAAACTAGAAACAAATTTACAGAAATATTCTTGAGCAATCTTGAAGTCTTGAGCCATGCAATACCTTGCTAGAGCCTTCTCTTCTATGTTCCCTTCTTGATGTGCAAAAAGCCTTCTTTGCTTCATGAACCTAGAAATTCTTGCAATAGCTAAGCAATGGCCTCCAAATATGGTACTAACGTGAAACTTATCTTAAACAAACTAATTAGTACCAAATAGCTCTTATTTGTTTTGTTATCATCAAAACTCTAAACAAGTGGAGAGTATAACCTTTTGGGCCAACAATTTTGACTTTTATTCTAACTTCTCCAATAAGGTTAGAAACAAGTTCAATTAAAGTAATTAAATATAGAAACTATGTAATATTACTCCAAGCTCTTAAAAACATCATTTCTCCCTGTTTTTGTCCTATTCGGCTCTTATAAGTTCTACTTAGGCTAATCAGGGCTGTAAGTTTAACTTTTGGTCAAACTTTTCAATTTAAAGTAGAAATAAGTTTTATTAGTATTAATTATACATAGAAACTATGTAATACAATTCCCGGCTCTTGAAAGCTCATTTTCTCCCCATTTGGGCCCTATTTGGCTCTTATAAGGCCCATTTCAGGCTAATTGGGGCTGAAAGTTTGACTTTTGGTTGAACTCCAAATTAAGAATAAAAACAAGATTAATTAGTTATACTTGTATATAAACATAATGTAATACCACTCACGACTCTTAAAAACAAAGTTTTCTCCCTGTTTGGCCCCTATTCGGCTCTTATAAGGGTTCAAATCGGGGTTGAAAGTTTGACTTTTAGTTAAATTTTTTAAATTAAGACTAGAAACAAGTTTAATTAGTAGTAATTGTGTACATAAACTATGTAATACTATTCTCAGTTATTGAAAACTACATTTTCTCCATGTTTCGGCCCTATCGCTCTTGTAAGCCTGGCCAATCAGGACTGAAAATCTTACTTTTATTCTAACTTCCCAAATAAGATTAGGAACAAGTTTAATTAGTAGTAATTGTACAGAAAAACTATGTAATATTATCTCCGACTATTGAAAACCTCGTTTCCTCCCCGTTTGGGCCCTATTCGACTCATATAAGGCCTTCTTCTGGCTAATTAGAGCTGAAAATTTGACTTTTGGTCACACATCCTAATTAAGATTAGAAATAAAGTTAGTTATTAGTTGTTGTATATAGACACTATGTAATACCACTCATGACTCTTGAAAATTATATTTTCTCTTTCTTTGGGCCTATCAGCTCTTATAAGGCCTAGTTTTAACTGGGTCTGAAAGTATGACTTTTTATCAAACTTCCAATTAAGACTAGAAACAAATTTAATTAGCAGTAATATGTATGAAAATTATCTAATAGTACTCCCAACTCTTGAAAACCTTATTTTTCTCTCAATTTGGGCCTTATTCGGCTCTTATAAGGCTTAGTCAGGCCAATCGGCGCTGAGAGTTTGACATTTGGTCAAACTTTATTATTAAATCTAGAAACAAGGTTAATCAGTAGTAATTGTACATAGAATATATATATAAGACCACTCACGGCTCTTAGAAAACATGTTTTCTGCCTATTTGGGCCAAATTCGGCTCTTATAAGGCTTAGTTCAGGCTAATCGGGCCTGTAATACCACTTGTGATTCTTGAAAACCATGTTTTCTCCCCAATTTGGGCCCCTATTCGGCTTTCATGAAGCCTAGTTCATGCTACATTAGCCTAAAAGTTTGACTTTTAGTCAAACTTTTAAATTAAGATTAGAAATAAGTTTAATTAGTAGTAATTGTACATAAACACTATGTAATATCACTGATGGCTCTTGAAAATCATGTTTTCTCCCCGTTTGGGCCCTATTCGACGCTTATAAGGCCAAGTTCAGGCCAATCGGTGTTGAAATTTGACGTTTGGTCAAATTTTCAGATTAAGACTAAAAAGTAGTTTAATAAGTAGTAATTATGCTAAGAAATTATGTAATACTACTCCTGACTCTTGAAAACCATGTTTCTTCCCTATTAAGAACATATTCGGCTCTTATAAGTTCAGGACAAGCGAGGCTGAAAGTTTGATTTTTGGTCAAACTTCTCAATTAAGACTGGAAAAAGTTTAATTAGTAGGAATTATACTTTAAAACTATTTAATACTACTCACAGCTCTTGAAAACCTCATTTCCTTCATATTTTGGCCCTATTCAGCTCTTATGAGGCCTAGTTCAGGCTAATCGGGGATGAAAGTTTGACTTTTGGTCAAACTTCATATTAAGACTAGAAAAAGTTTAATTAGTAGGTATTGTGCATAAAAATTATGTAATAGTACTCCCGACTCTTGAAAACCTCATTTTTCTCTCAATTTAGGCCTTATTCGGCTCTTATAAGGCCGAGTCAGGCCAAGCGGGGCTCAGAGTTTGACGTTTGATCAAACTTATCAATTAAAACTAGAAACTAGGTTAATCAGTAGTAATTGTACATAGAATATTTGTAATACACTCACGGCTCTTAGAAAACATGTTTTCTGCCCATTTGGGCCTAATTCAGCTCTTAAAGGCTTAGTTCAAGCTAATCGGGCCTAAAGTTTGACTTTTTGTCGAACTTCAAAATTAAGATTAGAAATAAGTTTAATTAGTTTTAACTATACATAGAAACTATATAATACAACTCACGACTCTTGAAAATCATATTTTTTCCCCATTAGGGCCCTATTCGGCTTTTATAAGTCCAACTTTCAGGCCAATTAGGGCTGAAAGTTGACTTTGGTCATATTTTCTAATAAGACTAGAAAAAAGTTCAATTAGTAGAAATTATGCATAAAAATTATGTAATACTACTCTCGATTCTTGAAAACCTTGTTTTTCTCCCCCGTTTGGGCCCTATTCGGCTTTAATACGGCATAGTTCAAGCCAATCAGGGCTGAAAGTTTAACTTTTTAATAAACTTCTAAATTAAGATTAGAAACAAGGTTAATTAGTAGTACTTGTACATAGAATATAATACCACTCACGACTATTAAAAACCATATTTTCTCTCCGTTTGGGGCCAATTCAGGTCTTATTAGGACTAGTTCAGACCAATCAGGTCTAAAATTGACTTTTGGTCAAACTACACAATTAAGACTATAAAAAATTTAATTAGTAGTAATTGTAAATACACACTATGAAATACCACTCATTGCACTTAAAAATCATGTTTTCTCCACACTTGGGCGTTATTCGGCTCTAATAAGGCTAAGTTTAGGTCAATTAGGGCTGAAAATTTGACATTTGATTAAAAATTCAGATTAAGACTAAAAACTAGTTTAATAAGTAGTAATTATGCATCGAAACTCTGTAATACTTCTCCTGGTTCTTGAAAATCAATTTTTCTTCCTGTTTGAGCCTATTCGCCTCTTATAAGGCATAGACCTAGACATGAGGGCAGAAAGTTTGACATTTGGTAAAACTTCCCAAGTAAGACTAGAAAAAAGGTTAATTAGTAGAAATTATAAATAGAAACAATGTACACCATTTACGGCTATTGAAACCTTTCGTTCTCCCAATTTGGGCCCTATTCGACTCTTATAAGGCCCTAGTTCAGGCCAATCGGGGCTGAAAGTTCGCATTTTGTCAAATTTCTCAATTAAGTCTTGAAACATGTTTAATTAGCAGTAATTGTACATAAAAACTATATATTACTATTTTTGTCTATTGAAAACAACCCCCCATTTAAGCCCTATTCGGCTCTTATAATAAGGCCCTAGTTCTGGCCAATCGGGCCTGCAAGTTTGACTTTTGGTCAAACTTCTAAATTAAGACTAAAAATAAGTTTAACTAGTAGTAGTTGTATATAAAAATAATGTAATACTACTCCCAGCTCTTGAAAATAACATTTTCTCCCCATTTAAGCCTTATTCGTCTCTTATAAGACCTAGTTCAGGCCAATCGGGCTGAAAGTTTGAGTTTTTATCGAACTTCCAAATTAAGACCAGAAAAAGTTTATTTCATAGTAATTATACCTGAAAACTTTATAATACTTCTCACGGCTTTTCAAAACCTCCTTTTCTTCATATTTAGGCCCAATTCGGCTCTCATAAAGCCTTGTTCAGACCAATCGGGGCAGAAATTTTGACTTTTCATCAAACTTCCTAATTAAGAAAAAAACAAGTTTAATTAATAGTAATTATACATAGACGCCATGTAATCCACTCACGGCTCTTGAAAACCAAGTTTTCTCCTAGTTGGGTGCTACTCAGCTCTCATTAGGCCAGTTCAAACTAACAGGTCTGAAAGTTTGACTTTTGGTCAAACTTCTTAATTAATACTAGAAACAAGTTTAATTAGTAGTATTTATGCATAAAAACTATGTAATACTACTCACGACTCTTGAAAACCTCATTTTTCTCCCAGTTTGGACCTTATGAGCTCTTATAAGGCCTAGTTTAATATAATTAGGGCTGAAAGTTTAACTTTTGTTACACCTCCCAATCAATCCTACAAATAAGGTTAATTATTAGTAATTGTAAGTAGGCACTGTATAGTGTCACTCATGGCTCTTGAAAACTACGATTTCTCTCTGATTTGCCCTACTCGGCCCCTATAAGGTGTAGTTCAGGCCAAACGGGCCTGAAAGTTTGACTTTTTGTCAAACTTGCCAATTAAGAGTAAAACAAGTTTAATTAGTACTAATTATATATAGAAACCTCGTTTTCTTCCTTTTTGGGCCTTATTTGGCTCTTATAAGGCCAAGTTAGGCTAATCGAGGCTAAAAGTTTGTCTTTTGGTCAAACTTCTCAATTAAGACTAGAAACAAGATTAATTATTAGTAATTATATATAGAAACAATGTAATACCACTCACAGCCCTTAAAAACTAAGTTTCCTCCCCGTTTGGCCCAATTTGGATCTTTTAAGGCCTAATTCAGGCCAATCATGGCTTAAAGTTTGACTTTTACTCAAACTTCTAAATTAAGATTAGAAATAACTTTAATTTATAGTAATTGTACATAGAGACTATTTAATACTATTCCCGACTTTGAAATCATGTTTTGTCCCCATTTGGGTCCTATCGGCTCTTATTAGGCCTAGTTCAGGCCAATGGGGCTGAAAGTTTGACTTTTAGTCAAAGTTCCCAAATATACTAGAAACAATTTTAATTAGTGGTAATTATGCACAAAAACTATGTAATACTTCTTCCGACTCTTGAAAACCTTGTTTTCACCCCCATTTGGGTCTTATTCGGCCTAAGTTAGGCCAATCGAGGCTGAAAATTTGACTTTTGGTCAAACTCCTTAATTAAGATAAGAAACAAGGTTAATCAGTAGTAAATGTACATAGAAACTATGTAATACCACTCACGGCTCTTGAAAAAATCAAGTTTTCTTTCCGTTTGGACCCTTTTCAGCTCTTATAAGGCCTAGTTCAAGAAAAAGAAGGATAAAAAGTTGGACTTTTGGTTAAACTTCTCAGTTAAAACTTGAAACAAGGTTAACGGTAGTAGTTGTACAAAGAAACTATGTAATACCACTTACGGTTCTTGAAACTATGTTTTCTTATCGTTTGGACCATATTTGGCTCTTATAAGACCGTTTCAAACAAATCGGGTCTGAAAGTTTGACTTTTGGTCAAACTTTCTAATTAAGACTAGAAATAATTTTAATTAATAATAAATATGCATAAACACTATGTTATACCACTCATGGCTCTTGAAAATCATGTTTTCACCCTGCTTGGGCCTTATTTGGCTCTTATAAGACCAAGTTCCGGCCATTCGAGGCTGAAAATTTGATATTTGGTCAAACTTTTAGATTAAGTCTAAAACCTAGTTTAATAAGTAGTATTTATATATAAAAACTATGTAATACTACTCTCGGCTCTTGAAAATCATGTTTTCATCATGTTTGGGCCTGTTCCGCTCTTATAAGGCCTCGATCGGGACAATCGGGGCTGAAAGTTTGAGTTTTTATCAAACTTCCCAATTAAGAGTTAAAACAAGTTTAATTAGTAAGAATTATGCATAAAAATTATGTAATATTGCTCCCAGCTCTTGAAAACCTCATTTTCTCCCCGTTTTGGCCCTATCCGCTTTTATAATTCCTAGTTCAAGTCAATTGGGGATGAAATTTTGACATTTGGTCAAACTTTCAAATTAAGACTAGAAACAAGAATAACAGTAGTAATTTTACATAGAAACTATATATAACATTTTATGGCCATTAAGAACCATATTTTTCTCCCTATTTGGGCCCTATTCGACTCTTATAAGGCCTACTTCAGACCAATCAGGGCCGAAAGTTTGAGTTTTGGTCAAACTTCCTAATTAAGACTAAAAATAAGTTTAATTAGTATTAGTTATACATAGAAACTACGTAATACTACTTTTGGCACTTTAAAAACATATTTTCCCCGTTTGGGCCCTATTGGGCTCTTATAAAGCCTGCGGCCAATTAGGGCTGAAAGTTTGATTTTTGGTCAAACTTCCCGATTAAGACTAGAAACAAGTTAATTTGTAGCAATTGTAAATGTACACCGTGTAATACCACTCACGGCTCTTGAAAACTAAGCTTTATCCTTATTTTGGCCCAATTCGGCTCTTATAAGGCCTAGTTTAGCCAAACCGGGCAGAAAGTTTGACTTTTGGTTAAACTTCTCAATTAAATTAAAAACAAATTTAATTAGTAATAATTGTACATAGACGCTATGTTATACTCTCTACTCTTGAAAATCATGTCTTCTCCCTATTTGGGCCCTTTTTGGTTCTTATAAGGTCATGGTCAACTTCCAGATTAAGACAAAAAACTAGTTTAATAAGTAGTAATTTATGTAGAAACTATATACTACTTCTGCCACTTAAAAGCATGGTTTCTCCGCATTTTGGGCTCAACTCAGCTCCATAAGGCCTAGTTCAGGCCATCGGGCTGAAAGTTTGAGTCAATCTTCTCAATTAAAACTAGAAACAATATTAATCAGTAGTAATTATAAATAGAACTATGTAATACCGCTCACGGCTTTTGAAAACCATATTTTCTCCCTGTTTGGGCCATATTCGACTCTTAATAAGGCCTAATTCAGGCCAATTGGGCCTAAAGGTTTGATTGTTGGTCACCTTCACAATTAATATTAGAAACAAGTTTAATTACTAGTAATTGTATATAAACACAATGTAATACCACTCACGGCTCTCATATTTTCTTCCCATTTGGACCCTATTCGCTCTTATAAGGCCAAGTTCAGGCCAATCGGGGCTGAAAGTTTGACGTTTGGTCAAACTTTCAGCTTAAGACTAATATCTAGTTTAATAAGTAGTAATTATACTACTACTCTCGGCTCTTAAAAATCATATTTTCTCACTATTTGGGCTCTATTGGCTCTTATAAGGCCTAGTCGGGACAACCGGGGCTGAAAGTTTGATTTTTGACCAAACTTCCCAATTTAGACTTGAAATAGGTTTACTTACTAGGAATTACTTAAAAAACCCCCATAACACTACTCCTGACTCTTAAAACCCTCATTTTCTCCTCGTTTTGGCCCTATTCCGCTCTTACAAGGCCTAGTTTAGGCCAATCAGAGCTGAAAGTTTGACATTTAAAACTTTCAAATTAAGACTAGAAACAAGGTTAATCAATAGTAATTGTGCATAGAAACTATGTATACCATTCATGACTATTGAAAACCTTGTTTTCCTCCGATTCGTACCCTATTCGGCTTGTATAATGACTAGTTCAGGCAAATCAGGGCTGAAAGCTTGACTGAAACTACCCAAATCAGACTAGAAAAAGTTTAATTAGCAGTAGTTGTATACAGAAACTATGTAATACAATCCCCGGCTCTTGAAAACCCTATTTTTTCCTTTTGGGCCTTAGTTGGCTTTTAGAAGGTCTCGTTCTGAGCCAATGGTCTGAAGGTTTGATTTTTGGTCAAACTTTCAAATTAAGATAAGAAACAAATTTAATTGATAGTATTTATATATATAAACTATGTAATACTACTCCCATCGCTTGAAAATCACGTTTTCTCACTGTTTGAACCCTATTCAGCTCTTATTAGGCCTAATTCAAGCCAACGAGGTTGAAATTTTGAATTTATCAAAATTCCCAATTAAGATTGTAGACAAATTTAATTAGTAGTAATTCTGCTATTAATTCTGCAAAAAACTATGTAATATTACTCTCGGCTCTTAAAAACCAGATTTTTCTTCTCGTGTAGGCCTTATGCGGCTCTTATAAGGCTTAATTCAGAGCAATCGGGTCTGAAAGTTTGACTTTTAGTCAAACTTCTAAATTAAGACTAGAAACAAGTTTATTTATAGTTGTTGTACATAGAAACTATGTAATACTAGTCCCAGCTCTTAAAAATTATGTTTTCTCCCTTCGAGCCCTATTTGGCTCTTATAAGGCCTAGTTCAGGCCAATCGGTGCTGAAAGTTTTGATATTTTGTCAAACTTCCCATTAAGACTAGAAACAAGTTTAATTCATAGTAATTAGATATGAAATTATTTAATTCTACTCCCGGTTCTTGACAACCACTTTTTTTCTCTATATTTGAGCCTTATTAGGGACTTATAAAAGCTTAGTTCAGGCTAATCGGGCTGAAAGTTTGACTTTTTGTTAAACATCCCAATTAAGAGTAGAAACGAGTTTAATTAATAATAATTGTATATAGACACCATGTAATACTACTCATGGCTCTTGAAAACCAGTTTTCTCATCGTTTGGGCCCTATTTGTTCTTTTAAAGGAGTAATTCAAGCTAATTGGGGCTGAAAGTTTAAAATTTGGTTAAACTTCTAAATTAGAGTAGAAACAGAATTTAATTAGTAGTAATTATACATAGAAACTATGTACTACTACTTCCAGTGATAAAAAATCACGTTTTCGCCCCGTTTGAGTCCTATTCGGCACTTATTAGGCCTAGTTTAGACCAATTGAGGCTGAAAGTTTGACTTTTGATTAACTTACTTCCCATTAAGATTATAAACAAGTTAAATCAATAGTAATTATGCATAAGAACTATGTGAGACTACTCTCGGCTCTTGAAAACCTCGTTTTCTCCCCATTTAGGTCTAATTTATATCTTATAAGGCTTAGTTCAGGCCAATCAGGCCTGAAAGTTTGATTTTTAGTAAAACTTCCAAATTAAGACTTGAAACATATTTAATTAGTAGTTATTGTACATAGTTTAAACTATGTAATACTACTCTCTCTCAGCTCTTGAAAATCATTTTTTATCCTCGTTTGAGCTCTATTCGGCTCTTATATGGCCTAGTTTAGGACTATCGGACCTGAAGTTTGACTTTTTCTCGAACTTCTCAATTAAGACTAGAAACAAGTTTAATTGATAATAATTATTTATTGAAACTATATAATACTACTCCCGGCTCTTGAAAACCACCCTTTCTCTATGTTTGGGGCCTATTCGGCTCTTATAAAGCATAGTTCAGGCCAATCAGGTTTGAAAGTTGAACTTTTGATCAAACTTATAAATTAAGAGCAGAAATAATTTTAATCAGTAGTAATTATCTATAGAAACTATGTAATGCACTCCGTTGGGCCCTATTCGGCACTTATTACCTAGTTCAGGCCAATAGGGGCTCAAAGTTCGACTTTCGATCAAACTTTTAATTAAGACTATAAATAAGTTTAATTAGTAGTAATTGTGCATAAAAACTATGTAAAACTACTCTTACTCTTGAAAACCTCATTTTCTCTCTGTTTGGGCCCTATTCAGCTCTTATAAGGCTTAGTTCAGACTATCAAGTTTGAAAGTTTTACTTTTGGTCAAACTTCCATATTAAGACTAGAAAATTTTAATTAGTAGTTGTAGTATATAGAAACTATGTAATATTACTCTCAGCTGTTGAAAATCATATTTTCTCCTCGTTTTGAGCCTTGTTCGGCTCTTATGAGGCATAGTTCAGGCCAATCAGGCCTGAAAGTTTGACTTTTTGTTAAACTTCTCAATTATGACTAGAAGCAAGTTTAATTCGTAGTAATTATCTATTGAAACTATAATACTACTCCCCGCTTTTGAAAACCACATTTTCTCCATGGTTGGGCCCTATCGTCTCTTATAAAGCCTAGTTCAGGCCAATCGGGGGTGAATGTTTAACTTTTATCAAACTTCCTAATTAAAACTAGAAAAATTTGATTAGTAGTCATTGTATATCGACACAATGTAATACCACTCACAGCCTCTTGAAAACTAAGTTTTCTCCCCGTTTTGGCCTTATTTGGCTATTTTAAAGCCTAATTAAGGCCAATCAAAGTTGAAAGTTTGACTTTTGGTCAAACTTCTAAATTAAAACTAGAAACAGTTTATTAGAAGTAATTTTACATAGAACTAGGTAATACTACTTTCGGCTATTGAAAACCATATTTTCTCCCCGTTTAGGCCCTATTCGGCTCTTATTTGGCTTAGTTCAGGCAAATCGAGGCAGAAGTTTGACTTTTTGGTCAAAGTTTCTTATTAAGATAATAATCAAATTTAATTAGTCGTAATTATGCATAAAAAACTATGTAATGCTACTCTCGGCTCTTGAAAACCTCATTTTTCTTTCCGTTTGGGCCCATTCGGCTCTTATAAGGCGTAGTTAGGCCCATCGGTCTGAAATTTTTTTTTTTTGATCAAACTTCTAAATTGAGATTAGAAGTAAGTATAATAGTAATAATTATACATAAAAACTATATAATACTACTCTCAGCTCTTGAAAATCACATTTTCTCCCCATTTTATAGCCTATTCGGCTCTTTTATGACCAAGTTCAGCCAATCGGGGCTGAAAGTTTGACTTTTTTTTCAAATTTCCCAATTAAGACTAGAGTAGTAATTATACATAAAAATTATATAACACTACTCCCGACTCTTGAAAACCCCTTTTCTCCATGTTTCGGCCCTTTTCGGCTCTTATAATTCCTAGTTTAATCCAATCGGGGCTGAAAGTTTGACTTTTGGTCAAACTTTCCTGTTAAGACTAGAACAAGGTTAATCAGTAGTATTCTACATAAAAACTATGTAATACCACTCATGACTCTTCAAAATCATATTTTCTCCCTGTTTGGGCCATATTAAGCTCATATAGGCCTAGTTTAGGCCAACCGAAGCTGAATTTGTCTTTTGGTCACACTTTCCAATTAAGGCAAGAAATAGGTTAATTTAGAAATTATACATAAACACTAAGTAATACCACTCATGGCTTTTGAAAATCACATTTTCTCTCTATTTGTGCGCTATGTGACAATTATAAGGCCTTGTTCTGACCCATCTGGACTAAAAGTTTGAGTTTTAGTTAAACTTTCTATTAAGACAGAAAGAAAGATTATTAGTAGTACTTTTATATAGAAACGATTTAATATGACCCACAGACCTTAAAAACCATGATTCTACCCATTTGGGCCCTTTTCGGCTCTTATAAGGGCCTAGTTCAGCTAATTAGGGCAGATAATTAACTTTTGCTCCAACTTCCCAATAATGTTAGAAACAAGTTTATTTAGTAAATTATACATAGAAACTATTAATACTACCCCGGTCCTTGAAAACATCATTTATACCCCGTTTAGGCCAATCGAGGCTGAACGTTTAACTTTTGATAAAACTTTCCAATTAAAACTAGAAACAAAGTTAATTGGTAATAATTGGACATAGACACTATGTACACCATTCATGGCTCTTGGAAAACTAAGTTTTCTCTCTGTTTGGGCCCTATTCTTCTCTTATAAGGCCTTGTTTAGGCCTCGGGCCTAAAGTTTGACTTTTTTGCAAACTTTCCAATTATAATAGAAATAGATTTAATTAGTAGTAACTATATATACCTATGTAATACCGTCATGGCTCTTGAAAACCAAGTCTCTCCCCGTTGGGTCATATTAGGCTCATACAAGCCTAATTCAGGCCAATCGAGACGAAAAGTATGACTTTTGGATACACTTACCAATTATGGTTAGAAAAGTTAACTCGTTGTAATTGTACATAAACTCAAAGTAATACTACTCATGGCTCTTTAAAACCACATTTTCTCTCTGTTTTGTGCCCTATTCGATGGCTTATAAGGCCTAGTTTAGGCAAATTGAGATAAAAGTTTATTTTTGATAAAACTTCTAATTAAGATGGGAACAAGTTTGATTAATGGTAATTTTTATATAAATCATATAATACTACTCTCAGTTCGTGAAAATCACATTTTATCCCCGTTTCAGCCCTATGTCCTCTTGTAAGGCCCAGTTTAGCCAATCGAGGTTGAAAGTTTGACTTTTTGTCTAACTTAAGATTAGAAACAAGTTTAATTATAGTAATTAAATATAAAACTATGTAATAATACTCCAAGCTCTTGAAAACATCATTTTCCTCCCTGTTTGGCCCTATTCGGCTCTTATAACTTATACTTAAGCTAATCAGGACTGTAAGTAGAAACAAGTTTTATTAGTACTAATTATACATAGAACTATGTAATACAACTCTCAGATCTTGAAAACTAGTTTTTCTCCCCTATTTGGGGCCCTATTTGGCTTGATAAGGCCTTTTCAGCCAATCGGGCTAAAAGTTTGACTTTTAGTTGAACTTCAAATTAAGAATAAAAACAAGATTAATTAGTTATAATTGTATATAAACACAATGTAATACCACTCACGACTCTTAAAAACTAAGTTTTTTTCCCGTTTGGCCCCTATTCGGCTCTTATAAGGTCTAGTTCAGGCTAATCGGGTTTGAAAGTTTGACTTTTAGTTAAGCTTTTTAAATTAAGACTAGAAAAATTTTAATTAGTATAATTGTGCACAGAAACAATGTAATACTATTCCCGGCTATTGAAAACTATATTTTCTCCATTTTTCGGCCCTATCGGCTCTTATAAGCCTGGCCAATCAGGCTGAAAATTTTACTTTTATCTAACTTCCCAAATAAGATTAGAAAAAGTTTTATTAGTAGTAATATACAGAAAAAACTATGTTACATTATACCGACTCTTGAAAACCACGTTTCCTCCCCGTTTTGGGCCCTATTCTCGGCTCATATAAGGCCTCCTTCAGGCTTATTAGAGCTGAAAATTTAACTTTTTGTCACACATCCTAATTAAGATTAGAAATAAGGTTAACTATCAGTTGTTGTATATAGACACTATGTAATACCACTCATGGCTCTTGAAAACCATGTTTTCTCTTTCTTTGAGCCCTATTCGGCTCTTATAAGGCCTAGTTCCAACTGGGTTTAAAAGTTTGACTTTTTATTAAATTTTCAATTAAGACTAGAAACTAATTTAAATAGTAGTAATATGCATAAATACAATCTAATACTACTCCT